>OY998147.1:6624296-7224296 GCA_963921925.1 Sphagnum tenellum | reverse complement strand
AGGAAAAACAAAGGTAACTTACTGGATTTAACTCTCATGGATAATTTTCATGGTTTCCTTCAAAATATGCAACTAACTCATTGTTTACACAACTAGTGGTGTATATAAGCTTCTTATCTAGTCACTTGTGTAGGTAATGTAGCATCCTATTTTGTAGCCACCTAGCCTAGGTTACCTACCGGTCATCGCGAAATGGCAACTGTGACGGGAAGGTACTTTGACAAAAGATGGTGGATGAGATCAACTCTTTGTTCCAATGCCTTAGAATGTTTTTTGGTAAGGAATTCTGCAATGCCTATGTTGATGGTGTCGCAATAGTGTTGCAATATACATGGGCTATTCATTGGGAACGCAATGGACCAAAAAGGCTCTTGAGGGACATAGTGAATTCCCAATGTGGTTGTTGTTTCACAGTAGCTACTTACCTAATTTTTACAGAAATTGTCATTACTATGGTTGGATAAATGAGGACTAGATGTGCCTTGCTCACTAAAAGAGACAAAATTGACATATCTTCTCTTCTCTAATTACTTTGTTACATGTATGTAGACAACCATGAATTATGTTGTTGGAACTTAATGCTTTGGATCTTTCCAAGTTTGTAATGACCACATTGAGATTTTTCCATGAAATTGTAAGAGCAAATATTGACACTACTTGCATCATTGTTTCATGCACATGTTCTACCAAAAAAAATTCAGATTTGAGTTGTCTTTGACTGTTTGGGATAAACATTCAAGTGATGCCAAGGTTGGTACTGTAGCACCTTTACCATTTCAGAATAAATAAAATTATTTTTAGTTTATTCAAAATTTTGAAATTTTATTTCTTGTTTGTGTTGAAATTTCAATAAAATCCAAACTTTCACTTTCAAGGTTTGAAATCTTATCCCAAACATTCAAGTGTCAAGGTTTGAGAACCCTAACCTCCAAGGACATGATTATAATGCTAAAGTGGTCTAGACACATGAGATTGTTCCATATCATTGAGTGCACTTTGTTTATTATTATGCATATAACCATTACTTGTTGAAATTTTCAGAATTAAAAAATCAAGTGTTGAAGTTAAGATTTAAAATTTAATTAATTATTCAACAATCTATTGGTGAAATGGTAAAGGTACTACAATATTTAGGTAGATGAGGTGAAAACATCTTATACCACCGCCATTGTTATGTTGTGAACATATGACGACATTTTCTTGTTGACGATAAAACAAACCTTTGACAAATTTTCATATACTTGTGTTAAGGACACAATGGTTGCAATGGTAGCGACCATTAGTAGAAATTTGGCCCTATTTTTTTATTTATGCTTTAAGAGGACAGATTTTGAATGACTTATTCTCTCATTATGTTTTTGGTATGTTGGAGATATTAGAGCTTTGGTAAAGTTCCATGAGATGTATGTGGATTTTGGAATGAAGACAAAAAAAGTTTTGAGATTTTTGTTTTACACATGTATTGTGACTATATGTGTAGAATTAGTTTTAGGAAGTACATAGTTCAAATTGTTTCTATAGTTTGTATTAGTTTTGTAAAATGTATTTGCTATAAGTATATTTTTGTTCTATAGCTGCATTTTTGTATTATTTTCAAAATAAGAATTAGTACTTATTAGGTTGATTTAAGGAGTTGTGGCATTTGAAAGAGGTATCCTACTATTGCTTTTAATAGGATGCATTCTTGAAAATCACAAGTCTTTATTTCTTAAGGTTGATGACATAAGTCTTCATTTTTTGGGCAAAACAATAGAAGAAATCTTATCTTTATAATTAATAAATGTGTTACTACATTTTATATTTGCAATTAAGTTTTCCAATTAGATGTTTTTTCATTCTTCCAAACAAAATAAATTTTTATTATTATTTCATCCATGAAAAACATTTTACATCACATTGATTACACCCTAGTTGCAATTGAAATTTGTGTTAGCAAGTATTACTAGACTTAGAACCTTAAGGGTTTATATCTTTAAGGTTTGTTAGGGGTAAACTAAATGTGCATATATTTAATGGTACATTAGCACAATTAATGATTTTGATTATTCAAATCTCATATAGTTGATGAAGAGTTTTTTACACATGTTTGCTTAATGTATCACGCATTTTTATATTTTAAAGTATCACATGGTGTGGAGATTTTGTTTGGGTTATAATATTTTGATTGGATAATTATGTCATATAGTCAATTTTTGTGACGTGGATATCAATGTAAATGTTATTTTAAAAAAATGGGGCATTGATTGACATAATTTGTCGAATGTGTACAAAAGCAATTGAAAAATGATGTTATCCAAAATGGTTATAATGAATTAAATGCAACGTGAATAATGTTGGATAGTTCTTGTTTCACTATGAGAAATTGCATCTTTCAAAACCACACTACCCCGTAACTAAATCTCAAAAAATAAGTCACATATAAATGTTGTGCAACTATCCCTTGGGTATTACAACTATTGGACAACTATCCCTTTAGAAATACAATATATTCATAAATAAATTGCCATGTCAAAATACCAGTTAGTTGTATTATAGTTGCAAGTGAGTTGAAAGTGGGTTTTTCATATAGTAATTTATACACATTGTACATACATATGTAGTCAATCATGTTTGATTTTTTAAAGAGTTGCATTGTAGTTGTAAATAGCAACTACATTAAAACTATCATAAATGTGTCGTTAAAACAACACTTATGTTGCAATTTATGTATAATGTGCATACATGTAATCATGCCTTGTGTTCACATTTCCACCACCCATTATAGGATACATTTGCAACTAGCTTTCAATTATGATTCCCATTGATACATTTAGTATGGCCACTAATGTGCCACTATTAAGTACTATTGTTCAATTATGTTATGATTGTAATACAATTATTTATAATTTAATAAGGATACATATTCATTAGTTATTTATATCTTCATCATATGTGTTTCATATTGAGTGATTTAAAATGTTATGGGAGCACTATTTCAAGTTTTAGAAATCATCTTCGAAGTGCAAAGGAAAATGAATAATGAAAAAATAACCAAAAAAAAACAAGTTTTTCAACTTACAAAACATGTTTTTTTCTTTTGGACCCTTCCATTTTTAAACCTCGTAATATTTTTATTCATTTTAAACAATTTAAAGTGTTATAGGAATGCCAATTGAAGTTCTACAAATCATTTTTGAACTTTAATAGCAATAAAGCAAGATATAAAAAAAATTGTTCATGTTTGGAACCGACCTTTGTGGCATTTAGTGGTTTATTTTTTTGAATTCTTGATCCCCTTTATTTTTGAAGGGCCATAACTTTTTCAAATTTATTTTGTTTTTGATGGTTTTTAGTGTATTAGATGTGCTAATCAAAAAAGTTCAAGTTTTGTTTAGACACCAAAAACAATGGAGCCCTCCCCTTGGATCTAGCATGCCTTGAGCATTTAAGTGTTATAATTGCAACTCAATTTGCAATTAATGAACAACTAAAAGATTTAACCCATATGTTTTGTCTTTGAATTTCATGTTACAAACTACAAAAAAAGGTGTGTTCTTTTATGTCTTCACATTAAAATACATGTGCCATTTTGGGATGAATTTTAAAAGATTAGCCTAAAGGAAAATATAAAATATAAAATATAATTTCATGGTTATTCTTTAGTGCACTTAATCTTGTGTTTTCCTACCTACTTACCTACCTACTTACCTAGGTAAATAAATAGGTCCTACTTTTTAACTACCTATGTAAGTAGGTAAGTCTTAAATAAATACATAGGTATGTAGGTCTTAAGACCTACTAACCTACCTACTAATGGTTATGTACGACTTACCTAGCTATTAAGTTTTTAATTTTTTAATAAAATATAATTAATATGCCATGCAACAATTTTTTATTGTGCCATGTGTCACAATCTCGAACCATCATTAACAATCATAATGGATGACAAAGATCAACATTTCAAAAAAAAATTATGTCCAAAAATCTTCATAATGCCATGTGTGAGATTCTAATAGATGGATGACAATTAACAATGTCAGCATGACATCATGGGTGCAATTATAATGGAATTGCATAATAGTTGAAAATGAATTATTTCGATTAAGTTGCAATGAATTGCATTGTACATACATTGAGCTGCAACTCATGCAACTTTTCCATTAGCACTCATGATGTATAAATACAATGAATTGCAAATGTCCTTTACAACTCAAAAAATTGAGTTGCAAGGCTAGTTGCAAAATACCCATTTTTTTCATAATTGAAATTAACATGTTGAAAATTTTCAGAATTATCATAGGCTACATTTCGAATAATTTCATTATTCATATCACAATATTATAATAGATGATGGAAAATATATAATTTCAAAAAATTTAAATGAATTCATTTTTTATTATTTATAAACTATTTGTTTTGTCAATGTGGAAACTAACCCTTGGCTACGATATGCTTATTTAAAATATGTTTGTTATTCAAAAAATAATAATTTAGAAGGTTGGATGTGGCTTATGGAAGGATCTAACCTTCTATAGTTAATTTTCTTTCGTGTGAATGTTAACCACATTTTATTTATAACTTGTGGGCATGTGACCTGGACTATTTTCACATATTATCATATATTATGGCACCAAGAAAAGACTTATTTACATTGTTGATTCTACAAATGTCACGTAAGACTTGTGGATGTTGCCAAACATTTATTTAATAATTGTGAGTAACATCAATAGATGACATTATGTCCAATTCCTAGGATTTGTGCTTGGAAAAATGTAATGCATATTTGTTTGATGGTGTATAAGCATTTGATCCAATGAGGAACATCATTGATGTAAATGGTAAATGATTTTGAATACAAGATAGACATTACCCCCATGATTAATGAACTATTGCATTTGACATGGATGTTTAAGACCTTGGAGTTGAAAGAAACAATTTATTTTTTAATGTAAATATGATTTAACATTTTGATTCTTAAAACAAACACTTGCTATTTTTGCAAGGATTATATGATGTCTTTTAATGTTCCCTTTACATGGATGTTGTACCTATGATTGATGTTTGGCACAAAATATTTTTAAAAATTTAGCCAAAAAAAAATCATATTTTTCATATTTTTGAAATTCTTGAAATTTGAAAACCATTAGGTTATTATTACGAATCCACAACAAGAGATGTATTTTTCATATTTATTCATCGATTGTTGAAAACTCCCAAACATCATTTTTAAAAATAAATAAATATTTGGCAAATAAGTGTTGAACATTAGTCATAGGTATGTTCATTGACCAACATTTCTATAGTTGAAATCATAAATACATACTTTTTTATACTCAATACAAATATGGGTGAACTCCAATTAAACTCCTTTCATGTAAGGATTATGGTTGATCAATACATTGACATGTGTTTATATAGTCGAATTTGTTCAAAAGTTAGGTTGATTCATGTCACCATGTCAATGCATCTTATTGCTAAAGCTACATGATGGCAATGCAAATTATATATGCACTAATCACCATAAAGTTCAATGAAAGTTGTCTATGTTTTCAAAATGATAAATTCTTTGAACATACTTTGAACATGACAATATAGTTATTCATAGAGGTCTTCAATAAAAATGTAGCTTGTCACAAATGCATGGTTGTTTGTATTTACTTTGTTGTGAGTGAGATGTGTTGAATTAGTAACATGATAATAACAAATCCTAATTGAAAGCATTTAAAAATGGTTGAATGCAAGCACTTATTGATTTTAACCTTGATTCAAAATCCCATGATCCTTAAAGGGGAAAAAATGATCTTTTAACTTGAAAAACTAAGCTTGCCATGTTCATATTTGCACAATCCCTATCAACATTGTTTAATTGCAAATGAATTCACATTCCCATATTCCACTGAAGGAGATTGAAAAGAAGTTTCCTTTGTAAAATATCATTACAACTTCCACAATCTCACAAATTTTTTGATTGGGAACTTAATGGGTACGAATACAACAAGTGGAATTCACCAAGGTTTATGTGTTGGATGTAAAACAAGGTCTTCAACTTGGAGATGTTTTTGAAAGAACAATGAACCAACTATAGTAACAATATAACAACTATATAAATGTGGAAGAATATGCAACAAATATGTAGGCATCCAATCATTGTATGTATGCATGATCCAATCATTTGCTTTTGGAGAAGCATTTGGAGAGGGTGCCATTGCATGGCCATGATCATTGAAATTAGTTTTGATTATGTGATCCTATCATTCACATGTGGTTTATTAACACAAACTTGGGTTCAAATGGCACATAAGTTGTTATTTAACACTCATAAATGTGATAATGTATATGCACACATCCCACCAAGAGTTGAATTTCAAGGCAACAAATTCACTAATGGTAAACATTTAGTAAATATACTGATGAAACATTACCATGTAATCAAGGGCCTATTCATTTAGCAATTATCTACACATGTATAAATTTCAATTTTGTGTTTTTTTAATCAATTGCCAAATATATCCATACTTGTGCAAATATTTTTTGGGGAATTTTCAAAAAGCAAGATGGCATCTATCGTAGCTTGGAATTTCAAGCATATGCTAAGGGTCAAAGATCCCCTATGCTTGGAATAAAAAATCACATGACAAAACAAAAGTTTCATGTTTGAAAATAAAAAATTCCTTGAATTTTTTTTAATCCCATTCTAGTGGCTTTAAAATCATGGGCTCCAAGAAAACCTAGTGACATGTTTTTAGGACTTGTATACATAATTTAAAAAAACAAAAAAATGCCACCAAACTAAGATCAAAGTCCAAATGTGACCAAAAAAATTCATGTTTTGAGGAAATTTTGCAAAAAAAATTCTAGAAATAATGGGACTATTGTGACAAAATATTCCATTTTCATTTTTTATTTTTTTCAGTTTGGTGAATTTTTGGCCCCCCAAAATAAAAACTCTAGCCCTTATGCTATTTCATAGCATTGACCCCCCATGGCTGGGAGCAATGATGTTTTTTTTTCAATTTGGGCTAGCATCCCAAGAGGGATGTAACATTCAATGGCCACATGTTTTTAGAATTTGTCTAAATAGTTTTAAAAAAAAACTAGTTAAAAAAATGTTACCCAAATAAAATCAGATAACAAATTTGGTGAATTATTTCTCAAATTATTATTATTATTATTATTTTCCAGATTGGAAATTTATTTTCAGAAAAAAACGAGAAACATTGCGACACAATATTCCCCTTTTATTTTTATTTTTCGCATTTTGGCGAAACTTCGCACCGAAAAGAAACGTTGGCAGAGAGGCCTCGAGAGATCCGCCACCAAGCCATTTCTATTGCGTCAACATCGATCGTAGGTACCTATAATGTAGGTCTTTAGCTAGGTACCTAGAGTTAGTTCCAGTCAAAACTTCTAGCTGAAAAAAGTGACGTCGCTATTTGTATAGGTAGTAGATACCTAGGTACCTACGAGCTGTACTTTTCATCGGTACGGTCATGGGAACGACCAGGACCGGTTAGTGAAACTTTGGTTAACTTTGTGAGGTAAAGATAAAAGTAAGTACAGTAAAGTAAAGTAAACAAATAGACAGTCAATGGGGTCAACCAGTAAATTTCCATTCCCCAGTGGAATCCCCACCCTCCAATTTTTATTTCTTTTGTCATTTAAACTCATCCTACGGTGTGAATTAAGTTTCCGTAAAACCACATCTAAGAAAGATGGACGGTGGTTATTCCACGGCACAAATCTTAATTATTTTTAAAGTGCAGGGTGTATTTCTAACTCAATATCCGACAGTGTAGGCTATGCCACGTGTGTAAGATGAGTGGCTGTTGTATTTCGGTTTTGCTGGGGTGGGGGATGCTGGTTTTCTTTTATATTTTTATTTCTTTTTGTTTGTTTGTTTGTTTGTTTTTGGGGGAGGGGGGGGGGGGGGAGGGGGGTGTTTTTTGGGTTGGTTTTAGGGGTGTATGTTATATGGTTTATTCTATGCACTTTTGCAAGATGGGCAATTAAAGGGGTTTGTGTATAGAGATTAGCCATTTGGGTCGGTTTGAGTGGCATTGCCTACCAAGGCAAGGATTTTGTGTTTAGGTTCATTATAGAGTATAGTAGCTTAAGGGGTTTTGGCCCCTAGGTAATAATAGGTCTATTTTTGTAGGAGGACTTTTGAAAGATGATCTTTTGTCTTGTGTTGAAACTTGAGATTAGTTATATAGTTATAAATATCTTGAAAGATTTTTATTTTATTTTTTAGAGATTTTTTTGAAGATTATATTAATGCATGGTGAAATATTTGAGTTTCCATATTTCTTCTTTTGCCTTAAGATACTTTTTTTAATGCAAAATGGCAAGGCTACACACACAGTTGTGACACAACCCTTGTTGTCATTATAATGAGGTTTTTGGATACCTACCTTTGTTTTGGTTTGTTGGTTTGTCATTGTGATTTGATTTTTGAATACCTTAGTTGGCCCAATAGTTGTTATTCTAGATGGATTTAAAAAAATACCTTTGGGTTAGTGCAAAGGTCGTTTTGTTGGTTGTTGTTGTGGGATTTTTGAATACCTTCATGGGTTTGCATTGTTCATGTTAATGCATCATGTTTAACATAAACGGAGTTGTGGTTGTAGCGGACTTTCTTGAAGATAACAATAGCAACCGTGGTCTATTTCTAGCCAATAAAATAGGTGGACTGTAAACCATTGTTGTTGTAAAGCCTGAAAAGTCTGACATTGGACAAAAAAATGTGTGCGGGTCTGGAACAAAATTAAAACCCTATCTGTATATACAGACAAGGGTTAGGGTTTTAGTGTATATACAGACAAGGGTTAGGGTTTTAGTGTATATACAGACAAGGATTAGGGTTTTAGTGTAGTGATAAGTTCCCCCAGTTTCCAATGGTTCTAGGGTATTAGCCCAGGCCAAAAACGGTGACAAACAGTTTTGGAAATAGATTTTTCAGGGAGTGAGGGGATGAATTTTTATTTTTGTTTTTGTTTTGGGGGGTTGGTTCCATCATGTTCCCATTGGTTCTTAAAATGCTCCGCCAAAGTTCCCAATATGTTCCCCAAAACATTCCCACTAGCACCTTGTTTTCAATTCCGTATTGTTTGTCCATGGTTCAACTTCCGTGTATATAAGTTGTAAGCGGGGAAGGGGTGAGGGGGGGAGCGGGGGGATAGGGTTTAGGGTTTAACCCTAAACCCTTAAACCTAAAACCCTAAACCCTCACTAATTAATAGAAGCATGAGTATGTACCCCCAACTTATAATATACAGAGGTGTGGAATGTAGGCTTGTGTGTAGGTGTGAAGAAAAAATGGTTATGGCCAATGAAATTCCTGGATTTGGTGGTCTGATTTTTATTTTTTTTCTTACTTATCTTGAGTGAATTAACAATTTAAATTGCAGTAAGGTTTAGTAGTAATAGGGTTTAGTAGGTTGGTGAGAATTTGAAAGGACCAATGGAAATGGTAGAAAGGGGCCATTATTTTCAATTTTCAGCAAAATAGGGTCTAGGGTTGTCAGTAGGTTTAGGGTTTGAAAGATGATATTTTAGCTTGTGTTGAAACTTGAGATTAATTATAATATCTTGAAGGATTTTGGTTTCTATCAAAGGAATTTTTTGAATATTAGATATATTTTTGCATGTTGAAATATTTGAGTTTCCATAAAACTTCTTTTGCCTTAAGATATTTTTTAATGTAAATGGCACACCCCTTGTTTTTATTTTATTTTTTTCTCTCAAGAAGAGGTCCACCAATTTTTTTTAAATTATTAACCATGATACCTGGAAATATGCAGAAGGTACTTGCTCTGGGTATCATGGGAATTCTTTAAATTAAAAAAATGACACCGTTTCTTTTTCACCATGTAAAGCCCCGGTCCTAGGGTAAGCCCTATTAGTTTAATCCTACCTTCTGGTGGGTAACTAGTGGGTCGTAATAGAGGATCCCTGGTTTTAGAGACCACTTATGGAGGCTTTAATTTGGTGGGTGCCTAAGGAAGATGCAAGGCAAAAAGCCACTTATGTGGGGCTTTAATCTAGGTCAAGTGAATTGGCCCCCCCAAAAGAAAAAAAAAGGGGTCAGAATCCACTTATGGAGGGCTTTTAGTCTGGTGGGTTGCCTTTAGGAATATATAATAAGGTCAGAGGCCACTTATGGGGATTCAAATGTGGTGGGTGGGTAAAGAAAAGGCTCGGTCAGAGGCCACTTATGGGGCTTCGAATCTGGTGGGTGGCCCAACGTTCAGACGCCACTTTGGAGGCTTTAGTCATCTGGTGGGTCCGTGGGTGGTGGTGGTGGCTTGAGAAAATTCAAAGTCACACACACAGCCAATAGGGATTTTGTTTGGTAAGTGGCCCAAAAAGTGGCATGGTTAGAGCCTAGAGGCCACTTTTGGGGCTTTTCAATATAGCTGGGTTGTGCCCAAGAAATCCACAAAGTAAGAGGCCACTTATGGTGAGGCTTTAGTAATTGACCACTTTTTGCAGTCACTTTTGTGAGCTTTCTATAAAAAGATGAAAAAGATGTAGTAGTTGGAAGGTGGTCTTTTATTTGGGGTGGGGGAGGGGACAGGCGGTTTTGTAAGTACTTTGGCCAGCTTTCCATTGGAGGTCTGTTAGTAGTCTGTAGCCCCAGTTTTGGATGAAACAACAGCTTTCCATCCAAGGTTTCTTGTCTCAATTTGTCACAAGCACTTTGAAAGGGGGAAAAAAAAACAAAGTCAAAAATGAAAATTTCCCATCCCAAGAAATTAAATTAAATTATTTTCCATCACATGGAAAAAGCAAAGAAGAAAATAATTAAAAATAAAATAAAATAAAATTGTACCCATGTCACTAAATGAAGGGTCAAGGTGAATCAACATTTTTTTTGGTACGTGGTGCTTTCAACTTAACTCCTTGAGGGAGGCTTCTTAGAGGCTACATCAACTAGAGAAATGTTAAATTTGAATTTAGAAATCTTGATTTAGTTTAAAAGGTTGAATATTCATAATGTTTAAAAGCAACTTCCATCCCCCCCCCCTTCACCCCAAGCTTTTTAAGTTGTTAGCATGGTACCATTATGTGCCCACTTTTGACTAGAGTGAAGGCCAAAAGATCTTGAAGCTAATAATGGGAAAATTGAACACCCTTTGGGTCATTGTTTGGCATTAATTTAATAATAAAATATTATTTGTTTGGGGCCATTGAATTCATGTGTAAAATCATTAAGGTCAAACAATAAGGATAAATGCTTCAACCTCTCATGTGCTTTTATTTTTTCTTTTTGGACAATAAATGTAATAAAAATTGATGGCCAAAACCATCATAAAAAAGACAAAAAGGAAGGCCAAAAAAAAGCCAATAAACGTGTAGCACACAAAAATCAAAGAAGGGAAAAATTAATCCTTTTCATGTTAGGAAGATATTTCACCCACAACCTTTCTAATTATGTCGCATGCATGCAAATCATGAGATTTAATAGTAATAGCAGGTCTAGAATAAACATTTCCTATAACATAGTTTTTCTTTTTATAATAGAAGTTAAAACACATTAAAAAACAATATTAACATTTGCCTGAAAAGTTAAATGCAAAAAGACAAGGATAAATGATCTTTCAATCGTTTATTATAAAAAAGATGAACACATTCTTTGATGAAATGATCCATATCATGCATGGGGTGCCGTGCACTTCCATGGCTATTAGAATAAAATGGTGTTATTCATGAAGTCTTTTATATTTGTTGATTTAGTGATGGCGTTAAGTTTTCCAATTGCACCTACTAGTCAACTAATGACACTCATAGCCACCGTTTCCTATGTCGAGTTAATAACCACCACATCAACAACAAAGACCTAGTCTTCATGAGTCATGTAGAGATTGGATCATAATGAAACTCCTTGCGTAAATGCATACCATCACTTTCTCCATATAGTGTGCTTGCTTTCTTGAACAAAGGCATACATGATGTTTTTGATGGCGTCATGTGTGATTACATGTTGACCTTTGAACCGACAACATGCTACATGTGTGTCATATGTGTTTAAACCATGTCCACACTCACACATGAGAAGACTAGATGTCTTGAGATGGAAATGCAATGTTAAGGTGAAAGTAGAATGTGCAAGGAATGAATGGATAGATGCATAACAATCAACCATAGCCCCACCTCCTTGCCTAAACAAGAACGAATGCGAGCTCTAAAAGTTAAGGAAATGAAATCATCCTCCAAAATAAATTAAAAAGATGTGTCATGATGGATGTCCATTAAAAATACTTGCAAATTTAGGGTGTTGGTAATTGCCAAACTTTCAAAAAAAGATGCATCTCTTTAGCTACAAAAAGAAAGCTATCCCAAGCTACACAAAGGCATTATTGAAAAAGATGTGACCCCCCCTCAACTTGAGAAACATATTTTTCCAAAATGGGTCTATGAAAATATGACACATGGAGCACACATCTAAAACCATTATAACCCTATTTTTTAGAAAAGTAGATGGGGCACAATCCTTCATAGATAAAAGGCTTATACCATTAAGAGAGATTGGTAATTGAGCATGGAGCTTCATAAAGGACCTTAAATAAATTCTCATGACTTTAAACCCATAATGTCTTCACATACCTTCATAATTCTCTTGTCAAAACTCACAAAAAAAAATATGAAGGAAAAAGAAGAAAGTATTGTCCAAATGAGATAAGAAGTTTGACAAGTAATAGATGAGGACAAAATGCCCAATGCAACCTATGCATTTCTAGTAGAAAAAAATAAAAAATTGACTAGTTTTTGGGATGAAATTCTAGTTGAAAACAACATTTGTAAATAAACTCTTTAATTGCCATGGACAAGTCATATGCAATATTAGTCACAAACAACAAAAGGTATTGGATGAAAGAAAAATTCAACAAATACAAATTCATCCTTTGACTCCATTACATACATAATGTCACATGCAATGAAAATACAATTATTATAGTCACAATTGAAAGCAAATGATGTGCTACCACATGTCATTTGTATCCATTTGTGCCAACATTGGCCCCAAGGGTTGCAAATTGGCCTCTCAAGTTAATGGGTTTTTTTTTTGCTTTGAGCCCAGGTCAAGGCCCTAAAATGGTACATTAAAAAAATTGGTTTTTAGCCTTGACTATTAATGTAAAGCCCTTGGTGTTGATTTTAATGATTACACCAATAAGAATGTTTGATTTGAGTTCAATGTTGGCCTTGATTCCTACTGGAAAGTTAAAGTGGGCCTAAGTGTGTGATTCACCCAAGGTTTAAATGAAGTGAGGAAGTAAAAAAAAGCCTTTGCAATTTGTGAAAGGAGAATTTCAAAACAAACTTTGGACCTTTTGCTGTGAGTGTCATTATGCCACATAAAATTGAAGAATATGGATTGGGGGTGCATTGTTTCAATGTGATGTTACATCAAAAAAATGAAAAAATATGATTTTGGATTGCCTATAACAAGTTCAAATTTCTCTTTCATTTTTATTAATTTAATATGTTTTGATCATCGCATTAGTGTTGTCAACACATTGCATGAAATGCATTTTGTTACAAATGCCCATCACATTGAAAAGCAAAATGGAAACTAAATCATCACAAAAAGGAAGAAGAAGGAAACACATGAGCCAACAATGTTATTGCCCCTGCATAAAACATTGAATGACATGACAAAATGACAATCCATCTTTGATCCTCAACCAAAGCACCAATACCGGAGCCTAAGGTCAATTTCCACATTGACAAAACAAATAATTTTTTTTTTTCAAAAAATGAATTCGTTTTAAAATTATATATTTTTCCATCATCTACTATAATATTGTCATGTAAGTAGTGAAATTATTCAGAGTGTAACCTATGATAATTATGATGATTTTCAACATGTCTATTTCGTATTTTCAAAAAAAAATCATTGCATTATTTTGAGGATTATTTAATAACGAAACTACCATTAGGGTAAGGTATGTAAATTTATTTCCAAAGACAAAATCTAATGAGCTACAGAACAAGAGCAATACTACACATTCTTTTGAAGAGACAATATCCAAGTCATGTTGTTGCATTGTGTTCCCTATGTATTCCCATTTGAAAATTTGTTTTCATTACTGAGTCACAATAAAAAGCTCTTTTGAAGCTACAAAAGGAATCCAAAATCACAAGTAGACTAGTTGCAAGTGGAACAATAGCTTGTTAATGGAAAGCTGCTCTTAAGGTCTGTTTCCATTAAGCTGATGTGATCATCATCACACAAAATATGTTGTGATCCCCACAATCTAATGGAAATCCAGTAAATTGGTGCATTGTTTCTTGTTACATGGATAGGCCCTTTCGGTAGGAGAACTCTTATTGGCTTGAAAATGTGTACATAATCAATTTTAGGAACCTTTGGAACATTTCATATGTAAGGAATTTTTGTAGAGAAATTTTAAAAACACATGTTTTAACTTTTAAAAATTGATTTATGCCACTTTATGATTATTTAAAGTTTGTTCTCACAACTCTTGCATTTGATCATGCATTTGGTCAATGCTAGTTAGTTAATAGAGCTATGTGGTAACTCTAAACACGAATAGCCAAAACAAAACATAATAGAAAGATGTTCGTAATACTCTTTCACTTTTCTCACTTAAATGGAAAGCAAACAATTGCCCGTACTCCTTCATGTTTTAGCTTTTGACTCGTGTGTGCGTGGTCATGACATATATACATTCCCTTGGAAGCTTTGGAAGCCTTGTGGGATTCTTTGATGAACCCTAATTTATGTATGCCATCCATCGAAAAGAGAAAACGAGGAGATGAAAAAAAAGAAGGTTGAAGGTCAAATCACTCCAAGCTTCATAAAAGGTTGGCCGATGTTGCATATTCCATTCAAGATTCTAAAACACTTTTAATAAGTATGAATAAAAATTGTTTAATTTTCTCCATAGCAACAAACCTCACCTACCCACCCTAAACCCATGTCCTCCTCCACAAATGCATGAACAAAAGGGGCAATCACAACAATCCCAACAACCGATTTTTTAAAAATTTAATTAAATTTTTTTTCCTCCCATGAAATTTAATTTATTTTTACATTCCACCCGATTTAGTTTTTAAAATGTTCACTTCAACTTCTCAAGAGTCAACACATGAAGCACCTTCAAATTAATTTTGTGAAGTTTATTATTATGCCTTTATTTTTTTTGGTCAAGTAATTAAGTCTACCCAAGAACTCACAAATTGTTGCTTTCAAGACCTACTTTTTTTTTTTTTTTCACGTCTTTGAATTGGTTGGTTGTTCTTCATCAATTGACTAGACTCGTAACTTTTGAATTCAAGAGTGACCATTCGGTCTCTACGGTTTGGTCGTAAACTTATGGTAGTTGATCAAATCTAAAGTCATAAGTCAAGGAAGGAAAGTTTGGACTTTAGACTCTCCACAAACCAAACATTCCTCCCTCACTCTTCCCTTCTCCTCTTCCTCCTTTATTTATTTATTTATTTATATTTATTTATATTTATTTATAATTTTCTTGGGGGTGCCCTTTTCTTTTTCCCTTTTCTTTTTGGAAAGGGGGAAAAAAGAAAGCAAAAACCCCCCCCCACCCCAACTTTGATGTCTTTTCCCCAGTAAATTAGAAAAAAAATTGATATATTTGTTAAAAATTTGGGGTTTGTGAGGAGGGCTTTTGCGAAACTTCGGGTCGCCCTCTGTTTCACAGCCCTTAGCTTCTCCGCCCCTCTCACGGCTGCTCATTACTTCGAGCCAGCGAACGAGGTTGCGGTCGAGCTCGTCCTTGTTGCGTTGCGGAGTTTTCGATGCGCTTTGGTTTTGGTCGGAACTCGCGAGGGTCTGTTTTTTGCAGCGCTTTGGTCCGACGAAGAGGAAGGACAGCGGGGTCGCGATGGCGGCGAGAACGATGATCCATCTGGCTGCCAATGATCTGCGGAGCGTGGACGTTGCGCGAGGCAAAGAGATGGCGGCAGTGGGAAGCTATTCGCAAGTTTGTAGAGTGGCAGCTTGCAATGGATTGCATCTCGAGGAGCAAAGCGGGCGAGGACGACTAGTGGCAACGAAACCGGTTCTGATATGGCGGAGAGGAGTTGCTTGTGGCGTTCGCGCTTCGGTGGTCCCAGTGTCCAATGGCGCTCCGACCACCGCAAAGACAGGTAAGAAGCAGGAGGAATGATTTGGTGAGTGCTTTAAGTTTCTAGAGAAGGATTGGAGAATCATTTCTTCTTCTTCTTGTTTTTTTAGTTTTTTCTGGTTGCTTCTTGTGAAATTTGACGACAACATTCACCGTGAGGATGAATTTTCGATTGCCTCTTTGGCTCCATCTGATCGCACGAGTCAGCAGTCTTACGATTCTCCAGTAGAGAAGATCACGTTTGCATCAATACGGCACTTTCCTCCCTGAAGCTCTGTTGTTATTTCCCCCCTTTTGCTGCAACCCAAGTCAGCTCCATATCTTAAAAGCTGAAATCTCTCTCTCTCTTGGTAACGAACAATATCGTTATTCTTCATCTTGGCATTTGCTGTAGCAAAGTCTTTCAAAAGCCTTTTTTTGATGCTGAATCTGTGTCTCTAGAAGTGCAACGCACTGGGAGTAGATTAAACCTTGTGCTTTTGTGGAATGGCTGTTCAGCTCTACCCTTGCCAACAAGTATAGAATCTCATTGACATTTTACCGCAGTTGCATGAAGCACCTGGAAAACATTGCATAAAAAATTCTTGTCGCCAAACAAAGCATTTAGTTCTACTTTCAGTAATGCTCACTACCACATCGGTTGTAACAAGCACTTAAATCTGTTGCTTTCTAGAGACACATAACAACCTGATGAGCATGACCAAATGTAGGAATATGTTTGCAGAGGCATTCAAGTGGTAGTAAAATGTCAACAATGATTATTCCCATTCTTCATGCTCAGCTGCAATGTTAGTCTGTTGTTATTCTTGATCTGCTGTCAAAGTACTTTTGGAACTTCTGCACTTTTCTATGTCAAGCTGCACGACCTTGTTGTTGAGCAGCAGGATGTATGTGTTTGGTATACAGCTCAAGCAGCACTGATATTGATCCGGCATGGAGAATCTCTCTGGAATTCAAAGAACCTCTTCACGGGTTGTGTGGATGTACCCCTGTCAGAGCAGGGGGTGAATGAGGCTATTGAAGCTGGAAAGCGAATCAGTCATATTCCTGTGGACATGATTTTCACCTCTGCTCTTATTCGGGCTCAGATGACAGCAATGCTAGCAATGACACAGCACCGTAGACAAAAGGTGCAATACCCGCCTTTTGTCTGCTACATATCTCCTCCTCTTTTATTTCATCCTTTGGTTGTGCTGCTTGTTTTGGATTTTCACTGACTCTGCCACACTTGGGATGTTCTCTGTTTGCATCCATATATTTTTATGCCTCGAATCTCAAATTCATGGATTGTATGGAATTGGGATGTTTGCTTTAGAATTCTTGTCCCCCAAGAATAGAAGATGCTGCTGGATCTGAGCAACCTGAATAGTTCTTTGAGCTGAATGTTCAAAAAACGTGAAGCAAACTCAGACTATTTTCTCACAGGTGCCAGTGATTCTGCACAATGAAAGTGAAAGGGCTGAGGCTTGGAGCAGAATTTTCAGTACCGATACTGAGGAGCAAGTCATTCCTGTGGTAACAGCTTGGGAGCTAAATGAGCGCATGTAAGTCCAGAAATCTGAGTTTCTCCAGCTGTAAATAATTGCAAGAATGTGTGTGTTTACATCAGCAGGCACAGGTACCTTTACATGAGTAAGCATCATGATTATATGTGTCTGTTTTCAAAATCCAGGTATGGTGAACTTCAAGGTCTGAACAAAAAAGAAACAGCAGATAAATTTGGGAAGGACAAAGTACATGAGTGGCGCCGTAGCTATGATATTCCTCCTCCCAATGGCGAGAGTTTGGAAATGTGTGCAGAGCGTGCAGTTGCTTATTTCAAAGACAAGGTACTACTCATGGTATTTATTATTGTTTATCTTCTGGCTGGATATGGATATTGCCGATACTGTTGTTTTCGATATTAAGCTGGATTTGTTTCTGAGCAGGTGGTACCGGAGATTGAAGCTGGAAGGAATGTTATGATAGCAGCTCATGGCAACTCCTTACGCTCCATCATCATGTACCTGGACAAACTTACCTCGCAAGAGGTAGCTTCAATTTCTAGCTCTTGCACTTTGCAAAGTTTTTCTGGTACTCTGCTGCTATGGTAGTTACTAATGTATATGAGCATGGATTGCCAATTTAAAATTGTGTGGTTGACAATGATAGGTCATTGAGCTTGAGCTCTCAACAGGCATCCCTATGCTTTATACCTTTAAGGGAAATCGCTTTCTCCGTCGTGGAAGCCCAGTTGGACCGACTGTAGCTGGTGTCTATGCCTTGACTGAGGTCAGTATTATACTTGTGGAATTTGAAGACTGAACACAAGACACAATGAGTGGATCCACATTTTTGTGCACTTGTGTCAACTGCTGAAAGATTATCTACTACATTGAACAATCAGAAGTATAACCTTGAGTAATAATATTCTCAAATGCTATTATTCCTTGAAGAAGAGGACATATGGAAAGGCTGTTTGCATAGATTGGTTTATGAAGCCACCATGTGTTACTTGGAGCTGAACTCATACATTGTTATCAACAATTGTTGCCTTTGTCTGGTAACATTTTGTCACTAGATTGTGGCTTGTGTGGGTACTCCCACCTTTTGATAGGGCCAAGCATGGGTCTCAGACATGTATCTCATAAAATCACTGGGGGTGGCAATTTGCAGGATCTTGCTCGTTATCGTGATCAATTGGACAGTAGAGCTTGGTCATGAGATGCAGAATGAGTGCTCTCTTATTGACCAATTAGTCCAGGAGTATGTTTCTCTTTGAAGGGATGAGAGGGAACAGATTTATCAGGATCATGTATACTACTATTCTTACCTTTGAATGGGCCTCAGTGAAGGGACCCCAAGGCATGAACACTATTTGTTCCTCAATTGTACGGGAGTGCTAGAGACATGGTTGACTCTGTAGCCAAGACAGATGCATCTTTTGCCTGTTTGTAGGATCCATCTAAAACGACAGCATGTCAGGGAAAATGCCAGAAGTTTAAATAGGGTTAAATCGGTTGATGGATTGAAGCAGTGACAAATGCTATAAGTTTGGGGGTAGTTAAGTATGTCAAGGGATTGATGCAATTTAATAAAGGTTCAGAAGCCATGATGCTTGTAGTCACAGATTCAGTATGCCCAACAACTGTTTTTTGAGAATGTGGGAAATAGTGTTTGGTTTTCACCCATTCTTCTTATTCACCAAGAGGGCAAAGCTTTACAACTCTCCAGCTTCTTCAGTAAGTATTAACAACAGTGCAAAATTGAGCTGCGTCAGATTGTGGAACTCAGTAACAAATTGTGTAAGCATTTTCTGTTCAGTGACAGCATGTGCACAAAGGGAGAGAACTTCCTCAAAGGGGGAACATCCTGCCTTGGGATGGTAGGTGCCGTATGACTCCAGTCACTGACGAATTCTGAAGTAGCTTGATGTGGGGTGTTCAGTGGCATCATGTCTTCTTTGGATGTGGAGATACCTTGTGATTTTTTTAAAAAGGAAGTAAAAACCTTTGAAACTGTCACAACAGCTTCAAGTTTGGAAAATCACAACAGAAATTTCTTCCCCTTTCCTGCATTGTCTTTGCATGAACCAGATACCTTGAGTGACTTGAGTCCTGGAGCCAACACTCTTGTACTGTTTGTTCTGTTTGTTAATGTTGTCAACTGGGAAAAGACAAGATGGTTCTGCAAGGATTAGGGAAGCCCACTGACATTGATTTCCTCAATTTATGGTTTGTAGTTTGTACCCAAGTATGCAACTTATCTACTTTGTGTCACAAGTTTCTTCAAGAATGACAAAGTCTCCACACACACTGTTGTGAAAACCACTCTTAGAGACAAGAAGAAAGCAGATTGAGGAAGTACAGGTGAACTGACTGATTGGAAATGATGTGGTTTGCCACAGCAAGCCCTGAACACAAATTTTAAATCTGCAGGTTATAAGTGAATAAATACCCTTACATTTACACATAGAGAAAAAACTCTGGAGCACTTTGAAAAGGATGTCACAGGGACCAGAGTGGCTATGAAAACCTTTGGTTTAGGGTTTATGAACAACAAACCAAAAAAAACTCAAGGAGCTCTTCTACAAGAAATAGATCCCACTAGTCCAGACTGGATGGGTGGTCTTTTCTTGGGATCACAACTAAACCCCCAACTAGACTCTTTCTTTTGGGGACTAAAAGAAGCTTTAAAAGCTTCAGTTTCATGTCTCAGAAAATTCTAAGCTATCAAGTTTGAAAGTTCCAATTTCAAAGCTTCAGAAATTTCTAGGTTTATCAAGTTTGAAGCTTGAGTTTGAAGTTTCAGAAAAATTCTAGGTGATCAAGATTGAAGCTTCAGTTCTAAAGCCTACTTCAATTTCAAAGTTTCAGAAAATTCGAGGTTTGTCAAGTATTGAGAGAAGACAACTGATAAGTTTTGGACAGCTCAAAAGAGGGAAGAAATTATTGGACATCACCACCACATCCTGCCCCCTTTTTTTCCCAACCATGACACCCAATGACTTCAAAAACCTGGAGAAGTTTGCAATATCAAACTTCTCCATTAACACACAATATTCTAATCCAAAAGTTCCATGCCATCGCCACCACCGCCAACAATAACAAGATCATAACCACGGTTGTTGCAACCTTTGAACAAATTTGCAATTTTTCTTGAGCTTCTTCATCTCAAGGATCTGATGATTCAGTACCCTTGATGATGCTGTTGTCGTCGTCGTCATCAGAGCTTAGAAGCTGCATCCTCTTGTTGTTGCTGTTGTTGTTGTCAGAGGTGATCCACAGTTCCATCCCTCTTGTTTTCAGAGCTTAGAAGTTGCATCCCTCCTCTTGTTGTTGTTGTCAGAGCTTAAAAGTTGCATAGCTTTTCTTCTTCTTCTTCTTGTCAGAGGTTAGATGTTGCATCCCTCTTGTTGTTGCTGTGATCATGGGCAGTGAGAAGTTGCATCCCTAAGCCTGCTCCCCTGACTTTGAACACAGGCTCTTCAACGAGATGGCAGTCAGTGATATAAGGCACAAGCTGAGAGACAGCTTTTCCATGCACGTGCAAGTCGTGAGGACACGAGAATTTCTTTGTATTGGGAAGCTGGTAACATGTTTCCATTGACTGAGCTCTCACACAAGCACTGAAAGTGTGAGGTCTGATGTCTGTGAACCAAGGTCTCAAACCTCCATAGCCTTGTGCTAAAGCTCCGAAAGTGGACTGGGGTGTGAGAAGCAAGTGATCCGACAAGCTCAAGCAAAGAATCTCCGCGAGTGCTTGTCTGTCCACCTCCAGTCCAAACAACTGCTGATTCTCATGTGAGAGTTGCACAACTCCAATGGCATCTCCTGTTTCTAGAGCACTTCTCAAGTACAAGTTCTTTAGCTTTTCGTTGAGCGACTGGTACAGTGATGCGATGAACACTGTGGTGACATTCAAAGACTGGGTTTCTGAGGTTTTGTTAGAACGGAACTGCAAGAGATGGTGCCGGTGGGCATTGTGATTTCTCTTTTCTGATGGGTCAGGCAGAAGCTTGTGCTCCACAAGGCATCTTTGTATGTTGTTTTCTGTGACTTGGTGGAGAAGCTCGAAGTCGGAGAGACCATGGAAGTACCTGACTTGAATACCGACTCTGGTTTCTGCGTGACGGAAGTAGGCGTCGTGCACTTGTCGCACTCTCCCCCACACCGCGTCAGAAGGGAGCATGACGGATCTCAAGACATGAGGAAGCACGTATCTGTCCGGGAAGAGCTCCTCCATGACAGCTCTGAAACTGGGAATTGCGAAAAGCTTGGGGACGAAATAGAGAGATTCTCGGAAGTAGACCCATGTCACTCCCCTACTGTAATGCGCTTGCTCCGTGTCGCAGAAGAACCGTGGGTGCGGTTGCCCATCCCAGACTTCCGACACACGGCTGGCGTAGATTTTCTTCACTGCAGGATTCTTCCCAGACGCAGCAGCTCTGGACTTGTTCATCTGCAACTCGCCGCCAGCTGAAGAATCATGTCCGGTAGAGGAATCTCTGTTGAAGAATTTCATGTTCCAGCTGCTGCTGCGGAGCTCTGCGGCAGCGTGGTCGTCGCTGAAGCAACTATCGACATTTTGGTGGAATTTCGACACAGTACCCCACAGTTTAGGATTCTCTCTGGCTTGCGTGAAGTTGCGAAGCTCGGGATCGATCACCCAAGAGGAGCCTTCAAAGGGCTCGCACATAACTCCAGGAATCGCAGTCGCAAACGGAACGAGCATCACCCGTTGCGTCAGAAGCGCGTACAAGAAGATGGAGACGATGGAAAGAAGCTTGTTGCCAATCCCAGTGCCTCGCTCCGTATCCGCGACTACGAAATTGCATCCTTCGATGGTCTTCTTCTTCAAGAAAAACTCCGTGACATTCCCCATCCTTCTCACACAAGTGCGGTGAAGAATCTCGTACTCTTTCAACACCAGTTTCCATTTGGGATTATCGTCCACGTCTGGCGTCACCTTCCGCAGCATGTACAAGGCGCGCATCTGGTCTCGACTTTGGCACGGATTTTTCCGATGCCATTCTCGTCGCTTCGATGCAGAGAAGAAAGTCTCAGTAGTCGAACCTGCTGCTGCTGCTGCTTGCCGACTCTTGGCCCTCATGGCTTTGATCAAGCTCTCAACACTAGTCACAGGAGGAGATTCATGCTTCTGCAACGGACAGACCTTGACGACGCTCGCTTCAGAGTACCAAGACTCTTCATGCGACCGTCTACGAAACGTCGATGCCGTCCTGGAGTGCAGAATCGTCAGCACGCAGATGGTCCCTACAAGCATAACAGCCCAAAACTTGTACCTGACGTTCTTCGACAAGATTCCACCAGCAGCAGCAGCAGCAGCAGCTGGAAGAAACCTGTTCGGTGCCGCGAAATGCAAACGTGAACCCATTTTGGAACTCGACATCGGCGGATTACGCTAAATCCCTCAGAAGCCACTCGCTCGCTCCCTCGAGGGATACAAGAGCAAGCAAGCTCAAGAGCAGGACCAGCATCATGGCCGATCTACACAGGAAAAACATTATTTTCCAAATCAAGTGCAAAGAAGAAATTAGAATAGAAATTGGAGGTGGGACTGCAGCTAGGAAGCATGCAGGGGATTCCAGGGGAGGGAGCTCGAGATTCCAGGGGAGGGAGCTCGAGCTCGGAGCTTCGCGACGACACAAAAGTCCATCCGCGAGCGTGCGTGCTTGACTGTCAGGTAGCTGGAGTGGAGCTGAAGACCAACCGGGTAGCTGATGGTCCCAGTCCCAGTCCCAGCCCAGCAGGGGGCAGTCAACAGACGGTGCAATTTTCGCAATGTGGCAAAGAAATATACTTAGTGCAAATTGTACAAATCCTTTTTTGGGGGAAAGAGGAGCAAAAGTCGCCATATTTTGAGGGGAAAAAGATCACATGGCACCATATCTAGACAATGAGTTCCCATTGATCGCCAGAACTAAGCAGGATTCTAAACAAACTCTACTTTAGTGTCTCACCTATAGCCAAATTTGGCTCATTCCTCATGTGGATGATTGCCAGTCCACCTACTTGACAAATTTGAAAAAACAGATAAAGTACCTGGCTGGAATCTGTACCTGGCTGGAATCTGATATAGAAATCTGACAAAGTCCCCCCACATGACTTGTGCAATGACTTCTGGAATTATTTTCTCTAAGACTTTTTGAGGTGTCTGTCTCTCCCAGTTTTCATCCCCACAGCCTTCTTGTGTTCGTCTTCACCAGGCTGCATTCCATACTAAAGACCACACTCATGGGGAGCACATTATAACTTCATGAGTTGCTGGAGGGGTAAGGTCAGTTGCATTCCTCACTATAAAGGTCCATCGGAAAGTTGTAAATTAGCACACATCAGACCATGGTGAGCCCGCACATTACATTGGTACCTTCAAGAATGAGAGGCCTCTGGTACCTTCACCTTCTTGAGTAAGAAGGGGATGAATACATATTAAGAATGAGCTGCGCACAGTTGAAGGAAGGAGGAGATGCCAATCTCACTAAATTGAAAGTTTAATTTTATTGTGAAGTGAGAAATCACAAGTACAACACAACAATCATCTTGACAAATACAAGAGAGTTCCAACATGGGACTCTTTTCTTTGGTTTCTTCCTCACTGTGATATACCAAACAATATTTATAACAGTCTTCTCCTCCCCATGGCAGAACTCCCCAACCCAACCCCATCTTTTCCTCCAAGTCAGTCAGGTTTTGGATCATTGGATCAAGAGTTTAGGGGTGAGTACAAAACCCCTCAACACCTCATTGGCATTTCAGCAGTTTTCATCCATCCTGCTACAAAGTACTCTGTTGCCCTTTGATTTGTAATTAGGAGTACTAATTCAAAGCTCCAAACATCACAAATGAGCACTTCAAAAACCTGATGAAATATAGGATGCTGCTGTCTGGACAGCTAAAACTACATTGAAATTATCATCATCACATAATCCCACATGTTGCGGCAACAGACTTTTCAGCACAGAAAACAACAAAAACCTGAGATGAGTTTACTTTCAATCCTCTCCTCTCAAGAGGCTGGAAAAAGATTGGAACCACACTTAGGATCGGACATTGGCCAAGCGTGCACGTAAAGCTTCCAATTCAGCATCATCATCACCTCCCTCTGCAACTGCTTCCTGGTGCAAAGCAGTATAATGATGAAAACAATCAGGTGAGGAAAACTGTAGTTGTTATCAGAAATAGTAGTGTTTTGTGAATGCAACAAACCCCCACAAGGCTGTAGGAAATATTTAGTCTGAAAATTTTCAAACCTCTTTCTGCTCCAAGTTGACCTAAAATTGCAAACCCAGGGTATCAGAAAATATAATCATTGGGAAACAAAAATGAAGATGTAATGTCCTTGCAGACATGTGGGGATTGGACATGTGGTGGCAGGACTGCTTGGCTTAAGTTGCATGAAAGTCTGGAATCCAGACAGAATAGCAGCCAGTTTGTATACAAGGGAGTTGAGGGTGAGATTTGATCCAATTTTACGACAATAGCTACATGACACAGTTATGGGAACCGTCAAGCTGATGCACTCACACCATCTCAGTTCTTTTACTCCAAAGAATATAATGATCAGAGAAAGAGACACAGAGTGTGTGTGTGTGTGTGAGAGAGAGAGAGGGACGAACCTCTTTTTCAGGTACAGGCTCAGTTCGGGCATCAGCCTGCTTAGTGGCATGCTCTCTGCGGGCTGCAGCAGGAAGCTGAGCAGCTGTCTCACCAGCAAGCTCTGATAGCACCTTATCAACTTCTTCTTCAATTTCCTCTTCAATATCATCATTGTCTAGGGCAGAGTCCAACTCATCACTCATCACCTCCTCAATGACTCCTGCCTGTCACCACTCATCAGCAGCCATATAGTTAATCAAGCTTCACTTATTGTGAACTGAGAGAGAGAGAGAGAACCAACTCTTCATCAACCAGGAAAACCCTACACCTGAAACTCCAAACTTCAGCTGTAAACCTAAGCCCAAGACTAAACCATGAACACAAAGAGACACACACATAAAAATGAAGAGTTGGACCTTTAGCATCTCCTTTGAAAACTCTTGCATGGTCACTGCCATTTCTGGAGTCTTCATGAGGCCATTGACTAACTTCATCACATCTGCACTTTTCTGCAAGTGGCCCACTGCTCTGGCCGTTGCTGCCACAACATTCCAAAAACTTTCATGAGCAAGACCCAGAATCTGAACATAGAACCCTAAACCCACGCGCTCTTGCCATTGCAGGGTAAGTGTAAGTGAAAATAGTTGACAATCTACCCTCAATCCAGTCTCTTCAAATGGATTTAGTTCTGCAGCTTCACCTTAATAAAACAATTCAGGAGAACCCAAGTGCTTTATGTCTATGCAGGGAACCCACAGGTGAAAAAGGACCATCATTGTCTCCTACTATTCCATCTTGCCTTGGGCATGGTGATTAGTAGCAACATGGTGTTGATAAGGAAGACAAGAATGGCACCTGATGTTTTGAGCTAGGTTAAGGTCACAGATTTACTATTTCATCTACTGAGAATCTGAAGGTGACAAGGTGGGAGAAATTACCAACACTTTCCCCTAAATGCATAGAAATAGAGTTGAGTTGTGCTCGATTTGCATATAGGCGGTCTACCACTCTGCGTGAACTCACAAGCTCCCTTGCCAGTGACTGCAGCCCAGAAATCACAAACAAAAAAACCATAGTCAGTTACACTTGTCACCCCTAACTTGAGCCCTAACCCCACAGACTAGAACCTGGACTGAAAAAATCTACACCAACAACTGATCTGAAGTTACAACTCTCATCAGAGCCCTAATCACACCTTTGTGATTTTTCCTGAACCTAAAAGCCTCAGTTCCAACGCTTTGCCCTGAATAAGTGAGCAAAGTTAACACCTTAAGGTGGATGCTACATCTATAATCCTTGATCCTGTAATGTGAAAGAAAACCTCAGTCATAGATCATTCTAAGAAGCATTCCTGTATTTCAGAGATCTAGTACTTTGGAGAGGAAAAGGTATGCCAAAAATCAGATTTCCAGGAGATTTTTTTTTCTTCGACCAGCATGCCAATGCATATAATGTAAGCTGGAGGTTTCAATCCCAAGCAAGCTAGGATTCTCCAGATATATCTCCAAATACTTCACCCAATGTTGAAATTCCTGTTTGTAGAACCCCCCACAAATCATGCACCCCCAACCGAACGTGGGAAGAGAAAACCATCTTTGATTTACACCACTAACTAGCGTCCCAAATGTTCAGCTCACTTGGAATATGTTGAACAACTTCTCACATTATACAATCACCTTGGCTGATTGCATGTCATTGCGCTTGGCAGCTTCCTTAATGGACTTCTGCACATTCTTCTCTTCCCGTTGAATATCTGCTCATGCCAAAAACCAAAAATTCAGCCATTGCACTGACAGATATCAGGGGTACATAGCAGAATTTCTGCAAGTCTCACAAATCATGCAAAAATGGTCATTACACACATCCTGTTCAACACCTCAAAAGTGAAATCAAACTCCACAAACTGATGATGTGGAAACAAAAGAAGCAAATCTTCTGCAAACAATTATTTGAGGTCAAACACGATAAAATGCATTCCAATCTTGACTTGAGGGCATGCATATATTTGAGGCAGCAGCACCTCCAGAAGATTGAATATTATCTGATGCCTCAGAAATAGTGAAGATAAGTTCAAATCCATGAACTTAAAAACAGACTTCCAGACCACAAACATCATCAGCAACAAATCGTATATTTGAAAACTTGAGAGAAAGCCTTTTTGTGTTTCTGTCGTCTTGGAGAAGGAAGAGTGTCTTGTGACGTAGAGCGGTGATGAAGAAATTCTGGATACAACATAATACTTCTGGATTGAAGCCAAAAACCTAACAGCCAAAAACAAGTATGAAAACTGGAGGAGGGGCGTAACAGAAATCCCCAACCCCATGTAGACATGACAATCCCCATCATGTTGTGGATGTTGAGGTTTTTGTGCCAGTCGATTGTACAACAAGCAAAATCATCTCAGGATCTTTGCACGGTAGCCTAAAGAAGGGAGCAAAGCAGGTAGGGAGGTGGGGGATGGGGTGATGAGCAAAGAGACGAACCATACCTCGGACCTGACGCTCTACGTTTCGAGCTTCTTGTCTCAGTTTCCGCTGCCACTCCCGGAGCTGCTCCTGGGGAGTTGGTTTGGGCTTGAAGACACCCAGCACCTTCTCCATAATACTCGGTTCAATTCTTCACTCAACAGCAAAGAACTCTCTCTCTCTCTCTCTCTCTCTCTCTCTCTCTCGGCGGATTCCGCAGGTCCACTGACCACTGCTGCGGATCTGAAAGCTTGGAGAACGTAAAGAAACAAATTAGGTTTCCAAAGAGCGGTGAAGCATTCAGACAAGAAACCGAGTGCCGGAAAACCCTAATTTCCCATAAGAAGTTCTGCCAAAACAAACAAGCAACTGAAAACCTCGAACCTCACAACCCACAAAAGCTTCTTATTTTTTTTGTTATTATTTCCCTTGTCGATCCAAAACTACTTCAAAACGACTCCGACTGACGATCAACCGGCTCCCAGTCACAAGAAGACTAGAGTGAGGGAATCCGATGTATGTGCAAACATTATGCTCCACCACACGAGCAACAAGGACTTGAATTAAATTAGAGAGAATCGGCGATGTGGGTATGCATGTCGTCGGTAATGGTTCGGGTTGGAGCAGCGGCGGAGTTGTTGTTCGTTGTTCTTGGGCATCCTCCTTAAGGACTTTTGGACTTTGGGGCGTTTTCTTTTTGTATTTTAATGGTTTTTTTGTTGGGGAGACTTTTGTGGGGGTCCCCCATCCAGATTCCAGTCCTTTGGGAACTCACTCTTTGTTGGTTAGTGAGTGCACACTCCTTCCCTTGTTTCGCACATCCGAAAATCCACAACCTGTTGTTGCTGTTTGTTTTTCCACAAAATCTATCTCATTTTGAGAATCCACAAATCCTTTCCTTGCTTGTTCTTCCACAATCTTTTTCTTGCTTGTTCTTGCAAAAACAAAATTCTTGCTTGGTTGTTCTTACACAAATCTTCTTTTTGTTTGTTCTTTTGCAAAATCTATCTCATTTTAGAAATCCACAAATCTTTTTGGTTGTTTGTTCTTACACAATCTTCTTCTTGTTTGTTCTTTCACAAAATCTATCACATTTAGGAATCCACAAATCCTTCCTCTTCCACCATTGTTTTCTTGTTTGTTCTTTCACAAAATCTAGCACATTTAGGAATTCACAAATCCTTCTTCTTCCACCATTGTTTTCTTGTTTGTTCTTTCACAAAATCTATCACATTTTAGGAATCCACAAATCCTTCTTTCCACCATTGTTTTCTTGTTTGTTCTTTCACAAAATCTATCACATTTTAGGAATCCACAAATCCTTCTTCTTCCACCATTGTTTTCTTGTTTGTTCTTTCACAAAATCTATCACATTTTAGGAATCCACAAATCCTTCTTCTTCCACCATTGTTTTCTTGTTTGTTCTTTCACAAAATCTATCACATTTTAGGAATCCACAAATCCTTCTTCTTCCACCATTGCTTTCTTGTTTGTTTTTCCACTTTTGGCAAATTTGGGATCTATGTCATGTTGTTGCAAACAATTATCACATCCTCTTCCATCAAATCCACAAATTTGTGTCATTTTGCAAACCCACATGTATCACATTTTCGTCCAACATGCCTACAACTTTAGTTTATTTTGCAATTCCGAGAATTGTTGTCTAAGTTTTTTATTACCAATAAATTGTCATGACCAAATTGCAACATTTTACAAATAAAACTTGTTTTGACAAACAAACAAACACACGCTTGCCATGTCACATTCATTTGCCAATGTGGGTAACACAAGTATAAACCCAAGCCTTTGACAAAATAATAAACCCCATCGAAGGAAAGATAATGCAAGGACATATACAATTGTTGCAATCGTATATTCTCAACAATTCTCAACAACATGTAATAGGTTTTTAACAGCAAAAACATGTAAAAATGTTTTTTTTACTATTGTGATCCTCTTTAAAAGGACACCAAAATGATTTGTGGTTGAAAATAGATTGTATTTATTCTTATTAACTAGTCGTCTTTCAAATAAACCTTTTTTTATAACTCATTTCTTTTTCAAATTTCTATGCAATGGTAAAATGTCATGCATATTTTTTTAAAATATCCTTTTTTAAAAATAAAATATCCATTTTTAACATATAAGCTATTGAATTAAATTGTACATGACCTAACTATATTAATGAAACATTTAATGGAATGCAATATATGCAAGCTAATGTTATCCATAAATGAATCATTGTGGACACAAAAACAACCAACCTATTGCATTTTGGTGATAAGGCTTTCAATTTTTCAACTATTCATGTAATGGTTTTGATACATTATATAAGGTAGTTTATATTCTTGAAAATAATATCAAGTATTTATTAAAGTACGTTAGCTTTTTGTTGAGGTTTATTTGTTGGAACCCAATTTAGTGTGAACAAGGTTTCAAGTTTTTTTTTGTGTTTGGGGGATTTAACAACAAAACATGTATTTTGAGTTTCAAATCTTTCATAATTGACCTCCATTTGTTGCACACTACCAATGATGATTAAATATTTTATTTTTTCTTGATGTTTTCATATGATTTTTAATAATTCATCATTATTTATGTCAATGTCAAATTTAAATTAAATTAATATACATTTCATGGACATGAAAAGACACGCGTTTATTTACTTTTTCATATCCATGTTGGTGGATAGTGGAAAATAGTGAAATAGTTATGTAATGAAGGTAGTTATTAGAAAAAGTGGGAGATAGTTATTAAAAAAGTTAATAGGAAAAGAAAGTAGTTATTGAAAAAGAAAAGAAATAGTTAGGCTTGAAAATGAGGTAGTTATTCTAAAGTTGTCTTTGGAATGATCCATGGATGACCATACAAAGGATTCCAAAAAATCTCCCATGTACCAATTTTGATTATTCATCACTAGAATTAAAATAATATTCATTTACAAACCATAGGAATCCAAGTTCAATGAAACAAAACAAAATGCAAAACAAACTTTTGGCATCAAACCAACAATCTTTTGTTATTTGTGTGCATATTTATATGTGTGTGTGAATTTGGATTCCTCACCATTGTTTTCATTATAATTTGTGTTTCAAATCTCCAAATGAAAAATGTGAGCCCAATTTCGATATTTATCTTTCAAGACCTTTTCAACATTTAAAATAAGCCTAATTGACAACATTGATATTTGAAACCTTATTTCAAAAATTCAAAACACCCACAAGTTTCAAACTTTCAAAATGAGAATCCATTTGAGACTCATTTCCTTACACTTTTCCCACACTTGTGGGAATGTGTTTGAATTTAAAACTTTCCCAACCTACTTTCCTTTTCATGCCTTAGGTTTGGTTGCAAGCTAAAGGTTAATGTTATGATACCTAAAAACTTGTTATACCCCATTATAGACCTACTACAAACTAACCTTTAATTCTTATGACCTACTCGTACATGCTTGTCAACCTTCCTATCTTTTGGAACAAGGAAGATATTAAATTCCACACAATTTTGTTATTAAAAAATGTTGCAAATGTCCACCACTTCAACAAAAAATCATTTTTCAAGCATTAAAAAAAGGTAATAAAAAAATCAAATAAAACAAGACAACAATGATTAGTAAATGAACTATAAAACATGAAACATGGTTCAAAACACGAGTAATGGAAAATTGTAAGGTGAACAAAAACACCACCTCATGTAAATGGAAAGGGTTTCAAATGTATACAATACATTGGAAAGATGGTTAGTTATTCAAATAATAGATTATGATCCCCAACACAACTTCCACCTCCTCCAAAACTATCACAAAAATAAAACCAGAAATGGTGATTGTAATACAAAAAATGGCAAGCTCAATAAAATGACTTTGGCTCAACATTTTCACTCAATATGTTCTAGCTTGTAAAATCCATGCTACATAGTCTAATAGATGTTCTTGATTTACAAAATATATTGATCAATCCAAATGGTTTGTTATTAATAGTTTTAAACTATTGTTGTATGATTAGTTTTAATCACCTTTTTTAAATGAAAATGGTTTTGGTTTCAATGACACAAAAAATGACACATCGATCCAATTCTTGAAAAAAGAAAAAGGTTTTGAATATAGTTATAGTTTTAAAAATTAGACTCGACTTTGGGTAAAGAAATCTAAAATTGACAATTAACTTATAATGGTTCACCTACAATTACCTTGGTTCCAATGTTTCCCCCAAAAACATTTATTTTCAAAAGATCCAATTCCAAAACTAGATTTAGTTCCAATTGCAAAAAATCCAAAACTAGACCAAATTCTACTTTGATTCTTACTAACCAAAACTCAAATTGATGGTTCTAATAAGTTAGATTAAATAACCACCCAACATCAATTTTAACCTTTTACAGCTAGTCCTAGTTTCATGTTTATGGGTGGGGCTTAGAAAACAATAATCAAACAATCTTGAATATAAATTTTTTGTTGCAAAACCTATTGTTAAATTTTTAGTGTAAATGGAACAACTTTCAATATTTTTTTAAGACTTTGAAACTAGGATATGGGTGTTGGATTAATAGGTACCAAAAATGACTTGCAACCAAAAATATCCCAATATATATATATATTTGGTTACATGTTTATTTATTTATTTTTTGAGATTTCCACTTTTTTTGACAAATATCTTCTTGCCACGTTGAAAATATGGAAAATGGCAAAAGGAAATGTCAAATTATAATTTCCCATAGGTACAATTTCAAAATATACATAAGGACAAAAGGAGTTATATTTTGATTGAGATCATTTATAATTATTGAAAACTTGTGCATTTCATTTAATAGGTGTTAATTTAATGGTTGTGTGATGGGCCATATGTTTCGTTTTTAGGCTAAAGGTTAGTTTTTTAAAAGTTTATTTTGAATTAACAAGTTTTTTTTTAATTAGCCTCTAGACATCACTCATGATTATCCTTATGTCACTTCTGACCTTTATTAAAATTGCCTAAACCAAGGTTTTTCTTTCAATTTTGTGATGTTGTTACAAATCATTCATAAGATGATTTAACTAGAAATGGTGAGTTTGAATAAATTTTTCCATGAAAAATCTTTCAAACATAGGTCAAAATTTGGTAAAGAGTTGTTTTTAAAAATGGCCTAAACAGGATTTTTAAAAAAAAAATTCTAAATTCTAAAATATCATTCATTTAATTTTCAATCATAAATTTTGTGATCGTAACCTTGAGTTTGTGACCAAGGTTAGGGCGAAGCCAAACAAAATGAATAAAAAATAAGCTAAGGAAAAATGGAGGTTTAAACACATTGAGGAAATGAAAAGGAAGCACTCATGGGACTTTTGGAATGAATTCCCACTTTAGGAGTTGGAAGTCTTGAAATATCCCAAAATTTTAAAACAAATGTGCAAGGGGTGAACCTTGCCCAAATTGACAATTATTTATATCATTGAAAAACACTCAAAGCTTAAATATGGAAAACGAGTTCACATATTCCATTTGGAATTACGAATAAAGAAACTATGGCCAAAAGAAAGGTCAAAAGTCAAATAATCAAACCATTAAAACAAAAAAAACAAGGGTCAAATGACCTCGAATAATAACATTCAATACAACGTTGGAAATATTTCATTCAATATTACAACTATAGTTGGAAGCTTTTCAATTGGATTTCATATGAAGAAATTATGAAATTCTAAAATCCTAGGGGAAAAAAATCATTTCAATGTAATCCTTATAAGAATACCCAATTATAGGGAGAATGGGGGTGGCCTCCTCCCAAGTGCAAGTTGTGTGAATGTAATAACTCCAAGCCATATCTATGGCCCAAAGTATATTATAAGGATAATGGTGGTTGCCTCTTGTCAGGTTTGAACCATGTCAATGTACTAATTCTAAGCCAAGTTTGTGAACCAAAATTATTTCCATTTGCATTAATCATTTACATTGTCTAGCTTGTGTAGGTGATTTGTGCATGAGGTACTTGTGATCATCACACTGTCCTTGTCCCATTTCACAATTCCCATGTGCCCTTTTTTTTGCCTCCCAAGTGCACAAAATTAGGGGAGTGCACCTTGGGTTGCATTTTGTTACAACTTTGAAAATCAGTAAGTTATTATCTTTGAAACCATTTGACAAGCATTGGGGCATGCTAATAAATGAAAAATGATTATTATTGTACACCTTGTTGTTGAATTAAACTAGACAATAAAGTTCACTAGAATTTGACATTTTGCATGATATAATCCAAGATGATATCATCAAAATGTGTCCTAATTGTTTTAGGGGAACGGTTGATCTCATTGGGATTCTAAGACATGTTTAATGTTAGGAGAAGTGAACATCCAAGCTAATAATGTTATAAAGATATGGAAACCTGTTGTCACCTAAAAGAAGTGGGAGGAATAAAGACATCCTCTTTGGTACTATTCTCAAGGATGTTATTATACCTCCATTTATTACATAAAAAATAGAAGTGTAAACCTAATCATACCTTTTGTTGTGACACAACTAATCCTATTGCATGTGTTTAAAACACAAATTGAATAAACATGCTTTAAGTTTACTCTCATAAGCTATCATGGCCTATCATAATTGTTTCACAATAGAACAAACCCTTGCATACTCACTTTTGATTTCATATGATAAGGTTCCCTTTCTACATTCCACCAAAGTAGATTTCACTTCACATTCATTCCCAAATGCTAGAAAATAAAAGCTAAAGCAACCTCAAGCAATCAAAACTTGAAGTTATGAAACGATTTTAGGCCAATTTTCAAATTCCCTAGAGATTCTCATCATTTCCAAATGTGCTTGTATTATGCAACATCTAAGCAACATCATGTGTCCAACCTAATCCTTCATACAAAAAAAAAAGAATTATAAAAAACTTAATTTAGACCTAAACATAAGGTTATGCCATGAACATGCATCTCATCAACATCATACACTAGAAAAAACCAAAATGCTTCTAAAAGATAGGAGAAGATGTGATTGGTTTCCCAAAAAAATGCCTCATACAATAATCTAGTTTTCCTTAAATCTTCCTCACCACATCTTGGTAACCTCCACATCTTAATTCTCATTTGATAAACAACACACACCCAAAGGTAGAAGAACTACCTCATGAAGTGTACACCAACAATCTATTGTTGCAAATTCCTTATTGCATAACAACATAAGAAAAGAAATCACTTGCAACAAACAATGAACATAATTTAATACAAAAAAACAACAATGTGGATAAGCTTGATCAAGCCCCATTGCTTCACATGATCATCAACTACGAATTTTGAGGGCATTTTTTACATGTCATCATCCTATGCGACCTTTCATCCATTAGGTTAAACCTTCATCTCCAATCCACTTAGCAAATTCTAGATGCAATTTGATGTCACATCACCTTCAAATGGATGGAATACAATCTCTTGTAATAAGGGAAATGGTTCTCAATTATCTTTACATAGTGAAATTTTAGTGAAATTAATATTAAAAATACTAAGTTATAATATTCTCTTCAACTCATTCATTTGTCCTACCTTTTAACTTATGCACATGATATTATCATCTTACAAGAAATCCACCTACACTTGGTTTGTGAGCCTCTAACATTGTTTGTCACATTGCAAGTTATTTCCTCACCCCTTTTCATAATAATAAAAAAATTGAATAATGTATAATGAGGATTAATTGAATGTCACTGCATGGCCAATTTTTTTGATTAGCTAATCAAAGTCAATCATAGATTCTTTTAAATTGGACATTTAAAAAATAATAATTACACATATTTAAAAGTCCAAATTGAGTTTCATGCTACTTATAACAAAAAAAACTTCATTCAAATTATAGTTTAAAGGCCACTATTCTATTACCTATTAAAAACCATTCTACATAATGTAAAACCATTGTACTTCCTACACCTTAGATTGAAAGCAAATGTCAAGGTCTAGGGTGTAAATGCCATATTCCCAAGGCTTTACATGAGGTAAAAAAAAGAGGCGACCTCATACAATAGACCTTCTTGCCTAAATGGAAGGAAATTATAAAAAATGTAAATAATTAGACCATAATCATAATTTTGTAGGAAGGCTTGCCATACAAGCTTGTCTCATGGCAATGTTTTTTGCATTCACAATGTATGGTTGTTGAAATTATTACTAATCTTGGGTAGTTATTGACATTTAGGAAAAATCTTTGGTTTTGGTTTTTAAAAATACATTAAAAAAATTTGGATTCAATTCCACACACAAGATTTTGGTTTAAGACTTATTCTTGAAATTATTATTATTTGATTCTAATTCCAATTTTGAAAATAAAACATGATATTCTAAGTAATTGTCATGACAATAACATTAACCATTGCCAACATCATGATGGTTGAATTTCATCCATGAACATCCATAATAATATATGGATTATTTTATCCATTACATAAAAACTTAATTATTATGGATGTTCATGGATGAAATTCATCCATCATGATATCACCATCCACTTTTCATAACTTGTGATTTATTTATAATTGATTTGTAATTTACTTATAATTTTTAAATGTTTTCAAAAAGTTCCGCAATAATTTTTTTAGATGATGGGCATATGGAAACTTTTATGGAAACTTCTTTGATCTAAATACCCAAATGGGTATAAAATATAAGTAGGACCTTTCATTACTTTTAGTCTTTTCAACATCAATTTAACATATTATCTTATCTTCCATCATAGTTTTGTTTATTTCATTTCATGTTCATGTTTCTATATGTTATTAGAATAAAATTGTGTTTGAACTTTTATTTTGCATTTTTTTTCAAAATTTCTAATTTTCATGTTTTGTGATTGGAAATAAATTTAAACCTCCTTTTGCCATAATTAATTTTGGTATTTGTGCACTTAAAAAATCCCTTTGCTTGTGTAGTTTTTGTGTTCATGTTTATATCTTGGACTAGATCTGGTGGTTAATTATTAATTAATTTCTAATTAGCCTTCAAATGTAGTTCTTAAGAGAAGTATTGGTTTCAATATTATTTCCAATTACATACATAAATCACTAAAAAAAATCTTGTCCTATGCAATGGAAAAACCAACAATTAAAGGTCTCCGATGGCTCTTAAAATAAATTATAATCGTAAAATATAATTGTTTACCCTATGTGTACAACAAACTAGTCATCAATTATTTTTATAACTAACATATGATAACATTATAGAAAGAAATGATGAAATTTTATTTTGTTTATCGGTTTTCATCCACAATGGTTTAAAGTGTAATCATGTGGACATCCAATTGTCATATATGGACATGGTGTACCAACAAATGTCTCATATATCATTATAAAATGTTTATCATAGCATTTAGATATTCCTATGAGCAGATAGGTAGCCATATGTAGTATCAAGATAACCTTAAATATATTATAGGTAGCTTAAATAACCCTTACACAAGTTTTTGGTAGCCTAGGTAGCCCTTAAACAATCCTTAGGTAGTTTATCTAAACTTTAGATAGGCCTCAATGGCCCTTAGGTAGGCCTAGCTAATGCTTACATAGGCTCAAGGTATGCCCTAGGTAGAAAAAAATGTTTATTATGATGTGATTACATGTTATATCACATAACAAGTTGTGTTACAATGGTAAGGAGTTTGCTCCCCGACGTGAAAGTGAAGGAATCAAATCCCGACCCTTGCAACCTAAGGAGCTACCTACCCTAACCTTTGTTAGGTGACCTTGAGTTCCTATGCTTCTTAAGTTCTATAACGTACCTATGTATGCTTTTAGCCTATGTAGCCTAAGGTATCTAACTAAGGTATCAAGCAACCTAGGGTGCTTAACTTAGGTTTAAGTGTGAGGATACTTAGGTTATCTTTCAACTACACCATGGTCCTTTATGACTACTAGACGACAATTTTCTATGCCATGTTCAAAACAATTATGTGTCATTTTTAGCTAAAACTGATAACGCTCCCAAACCATGCAAGAAAGAATCATATGATATGGAGAAATGAAAAGTACTCTTTGATTTGTCCTCTCTTTGTATTGAAAAAACAGAAAGTGGAATCTCACACTAATCTCTCAGCATGGGTATAACCCGTGCAACATCAGAGTCTATAAATTCAATTATCAGAGGTATGTAGGCTATACAGTAACTGACATGAATTAGCTTCTGTTTCAGAAACGTTACAAACTCAGGTAGTTAGTTCTTGGCTAACATTGCGAGCACACTTTTGAAGAGCTAACATTGATATACATCCTTGGGAAACTTGGTAAGGTTCCACAGAGCTTACCTGCTCCAACTGGAACATTGACAAAGAAAAGGTTTATAAGTTTTTTAAGCCTTTGAACGGCGGAGTAACATGACTGTGCTAATTGTGATAGCAGTGACTGCACCTGCCACCAAAAGCGAATGTCTGAGTGTCCAACCATTTAATTGAGCGACTTCCAGAAAGTTTCTTGGTGCAGGCAACCTGTGCTTGCTGCTTGTTGTTGTCCCAGTTGACTCTTCTATATGCAAGGTCAATGGCTGCATCCCACCAAAACCTTTCTACCTCAGTAATGACAACAACATCAAGCATATCTGTTGGGTTGAGCAGATCTTGAAACTCTTAACTGAAACAAGCATGAGGTAATGCAAATCAACATGCACTCTAACCTTTGAGCCGCTTGTGCGGGCAAAGTTGACAGCAGCTGTGAGATCATTGTCAGTTGCCAGAAGCACTTTATCCTCTTCATCATCAACATACTGTGAACACATCATACCCCATTGTATCAGTAAGCCTCTAAACCTCAAGCCTTCAATGTGGCATCTCCTAACATACCCATCAAAACATCCATCTAGACGTTGGCAACCTAGGGCCCAGCAACAGTTGGCCATGGTTGGGCATGTACATTGGGTGTGCAAGGAACCTTACCAGAATACGCAGAGGTCTAGAAGAATCAATATCATCACCAACACGCTGGATTATTGCTGACATGAGCTCCTGCATGCTCCCAGTGCCTGCACCATTTCACATTATGTCAGTGCTTATCAACCATCAAAGTGTGGCCATATCACAATCACCATACAATATGTGCAATGTATGGTGATGCAGGGATTGGATAGGGTACCACAGGTAAGTCGATGGTTACGTTCACTCCCATCCCGACTCTTGAGCTTCAGCTTGAACAAATAAGAGTTGGCTAGTCCTGAAGAATGTTGATGTTGCTTGCCTGCCTCATATCCATAAGTCTCTAGTCGTGATGAGATGTCACTGCAGTCAAATGCATGTCTCTCAGGTAAGACTCTATTTGAAGCTGCCATGTAAAAACCCCAACTATGAGGTGGTGTCTTGCTTACAAGTAATAGGATCAGTCACTGCAAGTTGAAGGATATTCCTAACAACCATGGGGATGCATCAGACATGACTGCAATAATAAATCTGAATACAATTGCATTCCACTAGGCATGGTGGGAGATGACAATTGGAAAAAGAAGCAGAACCTGTGAGAGTCATCATCAGTCTCAGGTGGTTCCAATGCCAAAGCCGAATCCCAAAACTTCTGAAGCATATTGCTTGCCATTTCCCCACTTTCACTAGATCCAACCTTCTCAGGCAACACCACAACTGCTTCTGTCAGCCTCTTTCATACTCTTTCCACAGAATGCTGGTTGCAATATACCTCACAGTACAGTTGTGAGATGCCAGTAGAAGGCCATAAGAATATCAGACACAATGCATTGGGCATGAAGACATTTCACCAAATCTGCATGCTTGATTTGAAATGCAAAAAAGAGTTCAGAAGAATGTACTCACTGTTGCTACAGCCCCATGTGTGAGCTGCAACACATCAACACATGCCACTATGCACCCATCTGTAGAACAATCAACCTAGCAGTCAGAGACCACATGTATCATCATACAATCACACATAATAAAGTGGAGGACTAGTGCATTACCTTGATTAACAACGGGAAGATGGAGGAATTTGCCATCGTGCATGGTGTGCAAGGCATCAACCAGTGTGGTGTCCAACCCCACACACTCTGGTTTAGGTGTCATAACCTGCACCCAATCCCAGATACCTCAGGCCAAACTTTTAACTATGACAGGTTCATTACCACATGTACACCAAGTTCACAAATTTTGCAGCAGAAACATACCTTGTCCACGGTTGTTGTTGCTGGAGGCAGACCTTGAGCAACAACTCTCATCAGAACATCCTTTGAGCTGCAATGACAAAGCTCAATCAAAACAGTCTCAACAACAGGTTTGCTTCATCTTACAAAGGAAAGTTCAACAAAAACTGAATGTGTAACACAAGGAAGGAGGGAATAATGTACTGACGTGAGAATGCCCAGAGGCTTGTTGTTGCCGGAAGTGATAATAACTGAATTCATCCGTTGTTCCTTCATCTTCTTTGTTGCAGTCAGGACAGTATCAGACAGTGCAACTGTTGCAGCTCTGTGTCACCACAACTATACAACTATCAGTCTCTGCATGCAATTCTCCAATTTGCACATAGATTTTGGCTTGTAAACAGACAACAAATGGCCACAGCACATCTGGCCTAGGACTATGACCAGAAACATGTAATTCAAGAAGAACATAACTTGATGGGACTCACCCTGTGCCCTCTGTTATCAAAGACCCTAGAGTGGGTCTAAACATTCGCTCCCAAAATGTATCAATAGAGTTTGACTTCTCTGAAAAGGTGCACCCAACACACGGACTTAGCACAGGGAATCGAAACCAAAACCAGAATGTAATAAATATCAATGTGAGTGTAAACATAAAATCCACAAAAATGTGTAACATAACCAAACAAATGCTGTGTTAGTTCTGGCCAAACCAAAACAAGTACAACAACAATGAGTGGTCATAACCTTGTGAGTATCATTCACAAAGTATCAGATCATCACCTTCATCATAAGAGACAGTGGCTAGCTGCCATTACTTCCCCATGACATTATCAACTCCCAAAACTCGGTGTGGAAAAGTATGCTTGATCTGCTCAAAACTTAGGGCAAGCAATTATATGAAAAATCTGCTTCCTGAGTTTCTGACACAATTGCGGAAGAAACCAGAAGAAGCAGTCATGATGTGGCTTGCACTGAAGATGCATAGCTAGTAATACAAAAGTTAGAAGCATCCTCATTCAAGCTGCAACAAGGTTGCAAGGGTAAGCATCAGTCAATTCATTTTGGATTGCCCCTTCACAAACAAGCATCTAAGCCAAAGTCATGGAGAGGTGTTCATAGGAAATACTGATCAGGGCCTCCTGCACCCTGCACATATCCTTGACGCACACCAGAATGTAGAAGATTTAGTTGCAAAAAGAAAACTCAGAAGCAAGAGAAGAAGACCCATGTGGTCCACAATTACCTGTGCCATTTTGACTCAACTGTTCAACACCCTTGACAGCGGCAGCAATAGCACTACCCTTCTCAGCTGCACGCTCCATGCGTGCTATAGCATCATACAGACACTTTGTGATGTCAAGCAGCGCCACCACCTCCCCATGCTCCACAACTGGCAAGTGCCTGAATTTGCCTGCCCCATCACAAAAGGAGCCTTGCCATCCTCAGCTGTCACTGCCTTTTTTCTAAGACCCCAAGATATGAGGATTCTGGTGGCACTCAAATTTAACAAGACTCTTGGAGAGAAATAAAAAAGGTTAAGAAATGCAGCACCTTGCACCATTTTGTCTAGGGCTTCAATGGCTAGTGTGTCACCCGCCACAAAAGTAGGGTTTCTTGTCATCACTTTCGACACTGCTGTTTCTTCAGGTTTCAGACCTTCAGCCACAACTCGCGTTGCCACATCCTATGCAACAACGACTTCTTCAGCAAACGAAATTAGGCATCTCTTCTTCACTCTTAAGTCACACAGAACCTCTCTGCCTCTGCCTCTCAGAGTTTCCCGAGATATGGACAGCGAGATTATAGAAAAAGGAAAGCTGCGATCAGTGCCGCAGCAAAATTGCGAAAACCGCTTGTGTTACCTTGTCTGTGATAATGCCGCAAAGAATGGCATTTGAATCAGTGAGAAGAGCAGCATCAACACGGCGAGTGGCCATCCGTCGGCATGCGTCAGCAACAGTGGCGGTATCAGGGATGGTAAGAGCCTTAGATAATTTCAGCCTCTTCACAGTCCGTTCCCCTGGCGGCCTGGAACCACCGGAAAACCAACCTCTCAGCAGCTACTTCCTTCTCTCATCAAAGCAGATCTACTCTTCTATTTCCCCCGCACAATTGCGATCCATAAGAAAAGCAATTCAGACACAACAGCAAACGACGAGGCCGAAAGCAGAACTTCAATCAGAATAATACTATGAATTTCTTGAGCTGATCCGCGCTTTGAGTGGCGAGTACTTCGTGCACGAAAGAAAGACAGAGAAAAGACAAAAAGACTTACACGACACGCCCTGGCTTTCGTGCTCCAGCCCCTTCATTTCCTTGCTTCTTCTGCGTGGGGGAAGTACGCTTCTGATTCCCAGTTTGCCGCTTCACGGCTGACCCTCCCTGAGACCCCTGGCTATTCATCCTGTTTCTCTCGCTCCCTCCTTCCTTCCTTCCACCTATGCCCGCATCAATAGAGACTATCACAAGACCGCGATCGATCCTCAACTACTTTTTCTGCATCTGGAATACACTACTGATTTATTATCGTCTCTCAGCTTTCCGTACTTCTGGAAGCCGCCACATCCAGCCAACGGAAGGGCAAAAAAAGCAGCTCCAAGAAGTAATGATACAAAAGGAAACTGAGAGAAAATCTATCAGAAAGAATTCAGAGTTCTGAATTGACTATCTACATCGCCAATATCTACAGTCTCATCTCCTCGACAGCACTCAAAACCTTGTCCCAGACGTTAAATGCGACCCTTATCGAACTTGTTCTCCAGGCCTGTTGTTGTCCACCCTTGCCCAAAAAGAAGGAAAAAATACAAGGAAAAAAAAAAGACAAGAAAACTTCCAGAAAATTTGGAACATATGAGAACTCGGCCAAGTATTCAAACGTCTGACACTCGCATCGAGAAGCGGGAATGTAGACAAAAGAACACATACAATCTTCTTCCGGACACCTGCTGCTGCTGCTGCTGCAAAGAAGCGCAGTGGCAGAGAAGGTCGCCCGCACGGAGGCCAGTCTATCGGGGAAGAGATGAGCAGGGCGGCCCGCCGAGGCCCGCGATCTCAAGCCCTGTTTTCCGCCGGGTCCCCGTCCGTCGCGACCGTATTTTACTATAGTTGGCTGGCTATGTTTAGCCAAATAGAGAAATTAAAAATAAAAGTGCTAAAAATTAGATTCTCAATGGCCATAATTCGATCCAATTTTAAGAAATGTCGCCAGATTTCTACACATGGTTGGTTCAAGTAGTTTAGCCAAAATATAGAACTTTTAAAAAGAAGTTTTACTTTCATATTTTCTTGTAGCCTGGGCTACATATAGCCAAGTAGCGATTTAAATTTTTTTTACAAAAAAAAGTGCTAAAACAAAAGAGCTTTCTGAGATTTTCAATAGCCATAATTATTAAAAATTTAAGAAAAAGCACCAGATTTCTGTAAATGGTTCAAGTAGGGTAGCCAAAATATAGAAGGATAATTTAAGAAATTTTACTTTCATATTTAGCTTGTAGCCAAATCTGGCTAAATCTTCCTGTGGAAGATCGCCGCTTTGGCTACATCACAAAAAAAAAAAACTGTTGCGAGAGATTTCAAGCTGTTTATTTTTTTAACCCGGGTATTCTGTTTAGGCCTACACTCGTGGCGCCGGGTCACCCGCTGCTGCTGCTGCTGCACCTACACAATCCGACCTACGAAAGAAAATCGTCCATTGGCTGCTTTCCCAAAGTTTTTGATAATTTTAGGAACCTGAATTATCCTTTCGTGTATTATTATTATTATTAAAAAATTCAGGAAAATTTGAGATGATAGGTAGAGACGTAAAAACACATTATCAAACTCATCCTTCTCATCAAGGGAATTTTTATCTAAGATTTCCAAGTTGGCCCGGAAATGTGGAATTGTGGGCGGGCTTGAACAATTTTAGGACTCCCCCATTTGTTTTGATCGGTTGTAAAGTTTGTAGTGCATTTTTTTTTTTTATAAAGGAGATTGCCATTCGTGGTTGTAAATTTTATGGTGTATTTATCCAATTAGTGCATTTTATTTTATAGCTTTGCATCGTCACCTTTGCACCCCCAAAAAAAAAAAAAAAAAAAAAACACTTTACAACAAATGGTATCTACTAGTGCATTGCATGCGGGGCTCGTACCAAATTTTGGGACTCCTTTGTTTTCACTCGGTTGTAAAGTTTGTGGTGCATTTATTCGATACGTAGTGCACTAATTTGATCACTTATTTGCAACGTCACCACCACCTTTGCACCAAAAAAAAAAAAACGCTTTACAAAGAAAATGGTATTTATTGTTCTTCCGTCATGTTCCCAATGAAGTTGTTCTCATCCAATTGTTCCCAAAAATTATAGGTTCAATAATATTAAAGTAATCAAAAAGTGGGCTTCCTAAGGGTTTTCCGAATTTCACATCGATAATGTTCCCATAGGTAATCTTGTAAAGTTCCCAAAAGTGTGGCATCTAGGAAGGAAAAAAAAAAAAAGTTTTGCCCAAGTTGCCTCCAAATTGCAGAATCGGCTGCCACTGCCAATTCCGACATTTCATACCTTTACCTATGCTAGGTGTGCATAACGGTCCATAATGGTCAATTCAACAAGTTTTGCCAAGTTGGCTCCAAATTGCAGAATCGGCTGCCACTGCCAATTCCGACATTTCATACCTTTACCTATGCTAGGTGTGCATAACGGTCCATAATGGTTCATTCAACGAGTTTTCCCAAGTTGCCTCCAAATTGCAGAATTGGCTGCCACTGCTAATTCCGACATTTCCTACCTACCTATGCTACATAATGACCTATGTGTGCTAGTTTACAACCCACCTATCTTTCAAATAAAGTATTTTGTAATCGGCTTTTCAAGAGCATTGTGGTCACATGATCAACTATAATATGATGCATCATCATCTCACTATTAGCTTTTTCTGTGGCAGAATTGGCCTCCCAAAATCTGTTACATCCTGGAATGGGCTCAACAACACCCATTGATTGTACGTTGCCATTTCTAGGTTTTTGAAATATCCAGAAATGGGTTTAGGGTTTAGGGTTTAGTCCCTAAAGTCATTTCTTTGCATTGTCACTTGCACCTAATTCATATCATTAAAAAAAATTTGATTAGGATTTCAAGGAGCGAAAAAAAATGGGTGCCAAAACCTTAGGATTAGCCATACTACTGAATTTGAAAATGTTATTATTCTACATTAAATTGGGGATTATATAGCCAGTTTTTCGAAAAATAAAAAAAATAGAAAATTATGGATTTGTAAAATGTTTTCAAAAATGAAATTAAAAAAAAAAAAAACAAAATAGTAAATTGGTTCCCTTTCAACTGCCATATCTAATGATTTTCTTAAAAATCAAATGCCCAAAGTTGCGCTTTGGATGTGATTCCCCCATAAATGATAGAAAGTTAGCCAAGCTCATGTGCGGTGTGTTTATCTAGTTGCCCAAATTCAGGCATGGATGGTCTAAGAGTTTGGCTTCTTCTTCAAACCCATCTCTATCTATGAAGGAAGGCAGTTTGTTTGTTTTGTTTGTTTGTCAAATTGAGATCTCCTAAACCCATGCCACCCACCTCTTGCTGCTCTCTTCATACCATTGGAAAGCTCTCCACGAGTAGGGGTGCCATCAAGTTGGTTTCGTAGCGTTTTGACCTGCAATGGAGAAGTTATTGAATATTGAATGATTTTTTCACTAAACACTCATACAATACAAACTAAAATCTATAGAGGAATTTGGGCATGTTTTTGGTATTTTCAGAAAGCCCTTGACAAAGGGGAATCTAATGAAAGCTCATCTGGTATATTGCAGGATTATCTCCTATAACTCTCCTTCCGATCTTAGATGACCATAACATATGGTCTTGTTGGGATGTAGGTTTCCACACATACTACTACATGAAGATTTTTGTTTTATGTGGTGGCACAAAGCATTCGATCAACTTGTGCTGGTCATAAGAGGCAGGTCATGTTAGTAAAGCAAACGCATTTGTCTTTGATTGAATCTAGCCTAGCAAGTTTAAAGCTTTAGCTACGTGCACACAAGGTGAAGAGTTGCTCAATTTTGTCACTGGAACTAGACCTTTGGAATGAGGTATGAAGGCACTGGGGATATATAATGCTTGCCTCTTCCACGAAGGTCCAACAAGGTGGGATGCTAAGAGAATGAATTCAAGACCAGAACATCTCAACAACCTTCATCCAGGGTGTAGTCAGCTAGTGAAGATTCTTCAAAAGATGCTTCAAAAAGCTCATGAACGTTTTTCTTGTTCTCAGAAAGGAGAGTCCAAGCTAGGCTGCCCACCTGAAGAACAAGCTCTTTCTGCAACCATAGAGCAGTAAAAGTACTTGTGAAGCAGGACCAACACAACACTGGAAACTTGGTCCAGCATCAGATGCTCCCATTACTGCTGCATATACATGCTCAAAATCTCAACTTGTTCAATCCAGTTGTTCAAACAAAGGACTCAAAAATCCGATCAAAAGCCAGACTGAATGAATGAACAGCGAGAAGTAGAACCATATTTGAACCCTCTCAAAAAGAATTGTGGCCAAAGATCTTGATCTAGAAATGCTGTGAACACAACCAAAGTCAGCACTCAAGAGTAACCCACCTCGTACATTGATACCACATTTGTTGATGCCAACCAGATACAATGGCTGAGCACCACTTCAGTTTTTGCCATCCATCTTTGCTGTGAATAGAGTCTACTAGGCCCAGTTTGAATACAAACAATCCCCACCGGCCAAAGATTAGCTTGAAAGAACAAAGACAAGACTGACATCCAAGAGCATACTCCTAACACAAGAAAATCGTCTGAAAGACCCAATGTGGCAAAGAGGGGAAAAAAAAATTGAAATTAGGAAATTAAAAACCGAATCCCAGCACAAGATCTTGCAAATAAAGGTCTTTCACCAAATTGGTTCATCAAATGTATCAGGCTGACAAAAAAAGATAAGTTGCCACTGCCCTAAAAACGTCTTTCAATATACAGAATAAAGGGTTGACAGTGGCTTATTTGTCATCAGTCTTCCATGTAGTCCCTTCCTGTGCATAGAAAACTGCTCAGTTGGCTCAGCAACAATTTGACTACATTATTACTAGTTAAAAGGCAAAGATAGGGTTTGAAGAATCTGCACCATTCAGAAGAACTCCTGCGAATTTGTCAGCAACGAACTTTACATCTAAGGAAAACATCCTCCTGGTGTATGTCTCTGTTTTTGCAGTCAACCTAATATAAACAGCTTTCCTTATTTAAGGAATTGGAGAAGATAGGAACAGTAAGCCTAGCACATAAAAAAATTGAAGCATCCCATTGCATTTTACAGCCCAACTCCAGGCAGTCTGCAGCACCTCCAGAGGTCCCATGAATGACATTGGCAGTGATCTGAAGTATACAAATCAGAATATAGATGGCAGGGTCAAGAATAATTTACAGCTCCCACAGTTAGAAGTCCAGCTCTGCTTGCTGCTTAGCTGCTTGTGCAGTCCAGTAAGTGTGAATGCGGATGACCCGCTCCAGTAGCTCTTGAGGCACAGTCTCTCCCCTCCGCTGATGTGGTGCAATCTGAGCAGTGTGAACAAGTGTCTTCCATTTGTCCTGTCACACAAAATGGACCAGAATACTTTGACTGACATGCAAAAACAGTATGTACATAAAAAAAGCCTCCACCTATCATTGTCAATCTGTAGCACATAGATTCACTAGTTTGAGGAGCAAAAGGAACAGGTAGAGCATTATCACAGAGCATAAAACTACAGGATGTTCATGTATCTGAGAAACAATTACTAAGCTCCACACAGGTGTCAAGGTGTTTTCATGAGACCATCTTTGACCCCATGAGAATTGCATGTGCAAACCATAAAATAAGTGGACCACCTTCCATCCCTGAGTTTCTTTCAAATCATGTATTGTGAAGAGTGAAAAACAAACAACCATACCTTAAGATCAACATATGTCCGATGCTTTGCCTGGTCAAATGATCGCAACTTTATGTCCCTCCACCTAAATACATGCCAGTATATAGAGCAAAATGAAACCAGGGGAAATAATACAGATGACTCTCATGTGTGAATTCAATTGAAGATGTGTCCAATGTATAGTTGGGAATAAAAGCTTCAGGCTCCAGTCCTAAACATGCATCATCTAGATTCATATGAAGCATTGTAGGGTCAGTTCCAATCCAGCACAAATGCTGTATTCACTCATTCTTGGATCAAGTCCCAGGTTTCATGTCGAAACAGACACAAGTAGTGATGGAGCAGGGACAGAGTGGATACACATAAAGCAGCAAAACTAATTCAGTTTACCTGCCAGTCCCAAGCTTCTCTACAGAATGAACAAGAGCTTCCACCTCTGTGACACTGAAAGGGCGGCGCACACGACGCTTCCCAATGTCAAGGGCCTGAGTTATTTTTTGCCGCAGTGGCACCAAGGCCATGGCAGTTAAATCATCTCCTGTGCCCATTCCAGGATGCAAAATGATTGCCCCTGACCCAGCCACAAGGGATTCACGTGGTATTCGCTCAGTCACTGTACTCTTGTTCTTTGATCTATTGAAACCTTTCAATGAAGTATCAGGTGCAACAGAAAATGTACAGCCTGCTTCCTTTGTGTCAATGTTATCATGTTCATCTGGTGACCCTTTGGTGTGCCCTAGTGTCCCACTACTGCCTTTGTTCAACCGTCCCTTTGATGCACCACATCCTCCTTCGACTTCCCCAGCCAGTCCTTGTAATCCAAACACAGGATACCTGCAAAACTCATGACCCTTACTGTTATCAATGGATGCAAATGCTTTCTTGTAGTAATTCTATATTGGATCAAGATTACCAGTATGAGGTGATGGCATGACAGAGTAAGGATCTGAGGAAAGAGGTAAAACCACCATTCCTTAGGCTTCTGAGCCCAACCCTTTCCATACTTCAAATGTGTAGTTCAGAGGAAGAAGTCTCTGCTTGAACCTGTGATACCGATGGTTAACGCCAGTCCTTGTTATGACTCACAGACAAACCATTAACTACATTCCCACTTTATGTGCATGAATTTTCTCCGGTGTGAACTTTCTTAAAAATTTTCATAAGCATCAAGAAGTGAAACTTATCAGCCACAAAGCTAATGGCCCCATCATAGTCCATACTGTAGACTCTGCATGATGCTAGATTGAATCAATATCAAGGACAGCAAAGTGTTGCAACAATTAAAGCAAGGTAACTTCAACAATCCTCTGAGATGCATACCGCAGTGACGGTTGGTTGGTAGCATGGGAGAGAACCAGCAATGGGTCCTCTGGAATTGTTGATGGGGAGCTGGGTAAAGGACTGGGCTCCAACATGAAATCAAGGGATTCTGGTCTTGCAGTACGGGATATGCCCATTTGCAGGAGGGTAGCACCCTCATCAGGCACCTTCTTGCCTTGCATCAACACCCGAACTCGAAGGCCCCCTCCCAGCAAACTCATTGCCGCATCCATAACTGCTCTCTGAATTCCAACAGAAATACTGGTGGTCACTTAAGGCTGGCCCACAGAATCACTTACTGTAAAGAATGGGTCAACAGGAACACCTACACCCAGATTACTATATACATTGTCTGCCAGCTGATGCATAAATCATAAATCATCTCATTCAGTCCATAAGCAGTAACTGGCGAACCCTAGCATACCTTCAAATTGGCAACACTTGCTGATTCTGGTAAGTCCACAAACAGCTCTGGAACAGCAAATGACTTGATGCTCAGCTTAACTGCAGCAGATACCAATTTGCTCAGTCCATCAGAATATGTCCAAGACATAATCATGTCTGATTTTCTAAGGGGAGATAACAGTGCAGAGGGAGATCTACACATGATCCAGTTATGATGCACACTGCAATTGTCTCTTAAATCCCATTATGATTTCAAGATGTGTGAAAAACAGAGACAGATGAAAAGGTTAAAAATCAACAGGTGACAGTGAACTGCCCATGACGCATACCATGAGGTTCACAGGACTTCTTTGAACTCCTTCTTGAAACACCCTTGGCTGTAGGAGAGGACGCCACACTTGCAGCTTTTGCTGCAGCATATATACATAAAAATGCAGACAGTCAGCTCCTTGTTTGGTGGCAAATGTGCAGATCTTTTAAAGAAAGATGAACAAATGTTGTCAATCAGAAATGCTTTTCATACAATCGACTTGGAGCCTGTGTCTGAGTGTAGGGTCATGGTCCATCAGGTGTATACCTATTGCACAAACTGAGGTCCATTCGCAAAGGGATTTACCCAGTGATCTCTCATGTATTTTGGCCACTTTTTAAGAACTTATTGACTGACCAGGTGCTGTATGTTAAGAATTGAAGTCATAATGGCCAACAAAGAGAGGACCAGGTCCATACCACTGCGGAGTTTAGCAGCAGCAGCAGGGGGCTCACCATCCACACAGTCAAGCCCCATCTCCATACAACAGCTTGTATTCAAATGTAGTTCTGAAGCTGATTTGCCACGACCATCCACCATCTTCATCCTCTTTGCAGACAGACCTCTAGTTGTTCGCTGCTGCCGGGTCAAGGCACCAATCCCTCCAAAAAATGTCTTCTGACCAAAGATGGCATCTGCAGCAGAATTCAATACATAGAGCTAAAGATAGGACATTGCTGGTTACTGATCACAAGTCTTGAATCCAAAGTTCATCTTGCTAACAAATTGCCAAAATTGCACAAAATGCTTTGGCAAAGGGGCCAATAAATTACATGCCTTATGATCGGGACTTTGAACCACTGTTGTAGATTTTTGACTCATTTCTGCAATGACTTTATGGATATGAAACTCAAGACAATTTCGCTTGTACAGGAAAGAATTGATTTGATGCATTCTTAATTATTAACATACATTTGCATCACAGCGTCTAATGTGACCTTGTTACCTCCACTAGAACCTGAATCTGCTGATTCCATGTCAACATGTTGCCGCTTTCTTCTTCTTCCTGAGACAGGGCTGGACTTCAGAACTTTGTTGGCAGCCCTGCGGGATTTCAATCCCTTGCTAAATGAGTTCTTAAGCCTTTTTGTCATTGTCTCTTGGACAAGGCGTGGGGAGGAACGAAGATGTCTAATTGTTTCTTGGTTGAAGAACTTAGCATCCCTGTTGCTCTTCACCCTCTTGAACATGGCTCTGGTGTTGTGACCCCCTTCAAGCCCTGAAGTTGTGACCATGAAGCTTGTCACACCTGTCAACAAATGCGGGTTCTTCTCTTCCACCTTGACCGTTATTTTCTCTTCTGTTTTAATAATGCTCGCATCAATAGGCTTTGCTGGCTCCACAACCTCACCACTTGCACTGGTTTTACACTGGACTTGAAATAACCCTGTCTCAAGAGTAACATCTCCCCCATGTGCAGGTTCTGTACCAGCCTCAAACTTCCCCAGTGCTTTTGGGCATTCAAGATCCTCCAGAAGACCTTCAACTAGTTCATTACTTTCTGTAGGACTGAGCTGCTTCTCCTCTTGCTGAATAAGTGGCAGAAGCTCTATGTCTAGAGGGGATGAATGCGAGTCTTTTGAGCTCATCAGAGACATCAGTTCGACGGTTTCCATTGTCTGCATTGGCATGCCCTCTGTTATCTCCTCAGTCTCAGGAAGCTTGCCAGCAGAGCACTGCTCCATTTCTGTTCCTCCTCCCTGCACTTCTGGAACATGCATCCTCTCTTTGACTGCCACAGAAGCAGTGCCTAAATTCTGGTCAAACTTTGCAGTTGACAAGGCACTATCACTCTGCAATAGGAAGACCTGCAAAAGCTTTTGCAGTGTAAATGATCATCTGTATCATGGTATTCATACACAGACTACACATCTGTTTCTATCAACATGCAATAAACCATGTCACTAGCTCCTGGCTTTACCATACATTTCACATCTTTGACAATAAAAATCCAACAGTGATCTTAGTGCCAGAACAAGAGGAGCTCTGGAAAGGTAGCCTTCACCTTATCTGCAAGTTCTGTAGACTTATTCTGTACAGACGCTGCCATGCCTTCTTTCACTGGAATGTCCTTTGCAATGACCTCATCCTCCTTATCCTGTGCAGGAATCCACAATGCAGACTTGTTTGTCACAGTTATTGGATGTGATTTGACATGCTCTCCACCCCCTTCTTTCTTATCCTCTCTGTCAACCTCCTCTGGCTCCTCCTTCATCCTCACTTCCTTCAGGGTGTCAACCTGTGAGGCAATTGAAGGAGTTACAGTGATTTGCTGCTCTTGAGCAACAAGATAATTCATCACACACTCTGTATATGGTACTTGTGAGTTCATCTCCAAGATCAGTTTTTGTTGGTCCAATGGCTCGTGACAACCTAGCTTGACTTCATTGTTTTGATCTTCCTTCTTGCTGCCATCATCCTGCAGAAACTGTCCTGCCACAGTTGCCAGCAGCTCAAAGACTCCAGATTGGGCACCACCAGTAGACTGCAGTCGCGCAGATTCTGCTCGGCCCTGCCACACACAGAAATCTAACCGTGTCAACACACCAGGCCTTGCTCTGCATGTTTCTGTAGACTTTTTCTTATAACCACAGAACAAGCCTTCAGATGTAGCAACTACAGATATTCACACGGAAGCTCTCCTTGTTGTAAATATAAATACAAGACGTGAAAGGGAATGAACTGAATGTCAACCCTTGGACCTGAATCTTCTGACTTCACAAAAGATGGCAATCCAATGATAGCCAGCAGGACATAATTGCTTAAATTTACAAAAACAGCGGCAAGTGGGTATGTTAAAAATTACACCACTTTGTCGTACAAGATGAAGTTGGTGAGCCATCTCCATAGAGCAAAAACCAAGTCTACAGAACCCATACTCCAATAGTCTCTAGTACAGAAAGTCTCAATGGTTTTAAATCATATGGAATGACACATAGCTCAGCAAACCCAAAACCATACAATAACTGTGCCCCAGGCCACTCGCCAGAGGCTACTATTCCTGCATCACTGCAGTCCCTGCAGAAGCAAAAATTTATACATAAGGCCAACTGCATACTGTTAATCTTGATTACCTGATGAGAACTGGAAGTGTAGCTTTAAAAATGCACAATGGATGTGCCGAAAAAGCCAAGAAATTGAATGTCAGCAAAGGCATTGCCTTACCATCACATCTCTATTTCCAGTTTGAATCTCAGTCTTGTCACATAAATGCAAAAAGAAGAACATGTTACCAACTGGGCCATTACCTTACCACCACATCCCAATTGCAGTTTGAATCCCAGTCTTGTCACATAAACACAAAAGAACATGATGTCGCCAACTGGGCCACTCCAATTGCTCAAGATCAACAAAAAACCAATCAGGGCACAAAAGGAGTTGATGGGTGCGGAGATTGTACCCGGGAGGATCGCATGGCACGGGGTAGTGCAGGCCCATTATATCCAGGAAAACCCCCCCCTACTCTCTGTCCATGAGTTTCCATCTCTCTTTCACATTACCCTTGCATTATCCCATTGCTCCATGACATCTTAACCAGTGAAACCTTAGAGAGGCTCTAGAATATTCTCCACAAACCTTCTTTATCAATCAACACACAATGTTCTTCCTAAGACTGCAAGCTTGCAACCAACCGACTGACTACTATGGTATCCTTCCTTGGCAGTCATTGGAATCTGTACAAATCCAGTCAACAAAAGAGTCATGTCAGAACAATGTCATCTGGCAGATTTAGAGTGAAAATGTCAATGGAACATCCTCCACCTTTCCATCAAGATACTCCTAATCACTTTCAAGGTATTGTGCCAGTTTCTTTGTTTCCTTCAGTTGCAAGCAAAGCTACTCTCAAGATTTTTAGCATGGCACTTCAAAGAGTTCCAGCCCAAAAAGGGCTGTTGCTTAAATGTGCAATCACTCATAACAAGTCTCTCGGCATTCAGGATCGAACTGATATCCACTCCAGCATGGAGGATCAGAAAAGATTATGGCAGTGGCAGAACCAAGGTATCATGCAAGATCAAGCTCACTATCCCTCCTGATCAGTATGGAATCTGGACGCACCATTCTCAGTTCTTTAATGAACAGAATCCAGATCAAAACCCTAAACTCACTGGACTCCTGTCACAACATGAAGTGCAGAAATGGAACGTTCTGACATCTTCTTCACAAGCAAAGAAAGATCTACAATGTAAAAGACAAACGGGCCTGACACCCTGAACAGTAGGTACGCCCCAGTTCATTTTTCTTCTTCAGAACCTATAGTCCCGACATCGCCTTGTAGCAAGGGGGTTGTGTGTATGTCCGATATTTGCATCGACCGCATGAGGCGGTCAAGAGGCCTCAACTTGCTCGGACGGCGAAGACATAGCTTAGCGCGAAATTCACGGCTGTAGATTTATTATCCATCGGAGACACTAAGAAGCATCGGGATTGTAAAATCGGAAATAACTTTCGAAAAAAGTATTGGACTTTGATGATCATGGTCTCGATTCTATTGTGTCGGTTTAAAATAACTGCTTCCACGACAAAAACAAAAAAAAGGCTCTACCTACGGCTGGCAAACAACGAGCGTTTGCGATCCTTGTAAAAGAGACAACAAATCCGGATTCGTGAAAAGCTAAGTGAGCGAGAAAAACGAGAAGATTTCAATTGCTTGCGATTTATTCAATTGCTCGATATAGTTTACAATTACATCACCTCTCGGATCTAGAGTGCGAGGAGAAACGTGAATACAAATTGGAGAAGACGAAGCGTGTTTCCATTTAGAAATAGCACAAGCGGCGACAGAAAGAAATATAGCAATAGGTCCAGAAGAAAACTCGTTTTCCTTGCAAGATCGAGAGCATAAGGGGATGATGCTCAAAGGACCCCGTGCGCTGGACGAGAGGTTTTGAGAACTATTCCCTTCACCCGAATAAAAGTATTCGAGTTACAAAAACCACAGGCATCGTCACACATGCGAAAGCGAAAACGAAGAGCAAAATTATTAGACACTAACCGGAAGGATATCCTCAGAGCTGCTGCAGCGGTCCGCCTACTCGCCAGCTTCTCCTCCTCCTCCTCCTCATGATCATTGTCATCGTCCTCTCAAAGCGAGAAGCGCCAAAACCCCCCCGATCCGACACACACTAAAACCCTCCGATCTCTGAAAAAGAAGATCTCTCTTCCCCGGGGGGACGCGTGCACACAGTCCTCTCCGACTTCCCGGAAATAGCTAATTCCCAGAACCAGCAGCAAGGTGGGAGGGAGCGAACATCGCTGCGCACATCAAGGCAGGCGGAAGAAGATTGAGGAGGAGGAGGGGTCGACAGAAGTGACGAAATCGGGTCAACCGGGGCTCAAAATACAGACATTTCGGAAGCGGAAAAATACAAGTGAATTACAGGGAGCATACGGAACCGATGCTGTAAACGGATCCACCAAAAACGCTGCTGATTGTCGGGATTGAAGCGCAGAAGAGGGAGATGGCGAAGCGAAGAAGCAGAGGAAGAGCGAGCGAGCGAGCGAGAGAGAGAGAGAGGAAGAAACCGTGTCAGTGTTGCAGGACCGTGTCGTTCCTGACATTACCGCCGACCACCGGTCGTCGCGCGTGCGGACACGGGCTGGTACGTTTGGGACCATTACTAACTGATTTGCTGGTAGGGGTTTTTGGGGGGTTTTTTTTTAATTAAAAAAACCCTCCCCCCCCCCCCCCCCCAACCGCCCCTCCCACACCCACGCACCCCAAACACTGTTTTTACCGACTTTGTTGGCCCTGCCTGGTAGATAGGGATAGTTTCTGGAGTCGGTCAAAATGGACACTCTTGCGATTTTTTTGTGCATTGACATTAAAAAAAGCCTTTAACATGTGCTTTAATTAAATAAATAAATAAATAAAAATATCTGCCTTCCATTAGACATAAATGTCCTATAATAATAAAGACACAATGATAAACTAACAACACCAAAAATATCAAAAAAGAATACCACTTTGGGTGTTATTCATCCATCTATCTTGGTCTTACGTACCAAATAATTTAGCTAATGAACCACACTAGTCACAAGCACACAATTAGGGATGAATGATGGATGGAAAAGAAACATTGTTCCATTGGCTTCTAGTTCCACATTGTGGTTTAACCTCATTAATATATCATGATTGGTCAAATGAAGTGTAAAAAAGTTGTGTCTAGTTGTGAGGTGTACATTAAACTTTTCTTTAAAGTCACCATATCTTTGAGCTTTTAATCTCATTCTTCATCCCTAATTCATCCCCAAATGAAGGTGATCTGAAAAATGGGTGAAATAAAAATCAATACTTAGGATGAATTTATTAAGATTTTAGCACCAAATTTTGGTATTATAAGAAATTTCAAGCCCTCGTTATTTGTCCCAAACGAAATATAACCCTAATCTCACACTCGAGGTTTTTTTTTTTTTTTGGGGTCATCATTGAAAACTTTAATCATGAACTAACCAACCTTTTGAACGACTTAACATAGATAAACAAATTGCCCCAAATTTAAAAAAAATTGGAAACCTAATTGTTGATCACTAGAATTGTCTACCTTTCAAAGGAAAGTTTTTTTTTTGTTTTTTAACGATTGAAAGATATGAAGACAAAGGTGTTAAACATATGGATCGAAAACAAATTAGCATGCAAATGTTGGCTAATTAGCATATATAATGTGCCTCAACCTTATAAAGCCCTAAGTTTAGAATATGCAACCAAAAATATTTTGCTTGAGATCATCCGGGGCATGATAAAAACATTTCAGATTTCCTATTAAACACTTTTGTTATGTAGTTCCATCTCCATAGCTAACCATGGTGGTTACCTTGGTTAAGTTTTTCGTACCTACCTACCTACCTATTAACAACCCACTAACTAACCCTTACCTATTTACTAACTACTAAAAATCAAGATGCATCCCTACTTACTTACCTATTTTCATCTATCATCCAACCTACCTACTTATATATAGGACTTTGTGCTTATGCTTTCCATGATAGGTCACCAAGTTTAAACCACTCGTTAACTCATTTGGAAGTTCATCCACAATTGAGTCATTATGGGTCGTCGTCCTATGGATGATGTTTTGGTGGTTGTTGGTTCACTCAAGCCACTCCCTCAACACTACTTGTAACTTCTACAAAAAGGTTCCTTTGTCACTTTGCTAGGTGATCAATTATGCACAAACATTTGTTGGTTTCAATATTCATTTTTTAAAATTGGGGCAAATGTAATGCCAATATATATATATATATATATATAATGAAGAGCTTTTTGAGGATTCAATAGTTGAATTTTTTAAAATTAAAAATAATCAGATATCTATACATGGTTCTAGTAAGTTAGCCAAAAATATGAAAGGATGGTTATTTTTTTTATAATCATTTTTAATTATCAAATTTCATGAAATCTTCTTACATGTATAGTCATCACTTTGGCTACATCCCCCGGCCCCCCCCCCGCCCCCCCCCAAACCCTAAACCCAAAAAAAAACTACTTGTTAGAGTTTAGCTAACCACATTTGAACCTTTCTAATCATGCAGTTGGAGTCTATACAATTATTTATAAATTATTTATAATATGTAACCTATAACATATAACCTTTGATAAACCCTAAACTTAAACCTAACCCATTTACTTAACCCTTACTCATTTAAAGCAATTTAAATTGTTATAGGAACGTCACTAGTTGAAGTTCTAAAAATCATCTTTGAACTTTAATAACAACAAAATAACATACAATGAATGTTTTGGGGAAAAAATCAAATTTTATTTTAAAAATGTTTTTAAAATCAGTATATTTCTATACATGGTTCAAGTAGCTAGCCACACATATATAAGTCATGTTTAAAAGTGTTCCTTTCATATGTCTAATAGCCACATTTGGCTAAATGGGCTTATGGATGACCACCACCTAATTGGCTACATAACAAAGCTTTTTTTCTTTTTTTTTAAAAATGATGTAAATGTCTAAACAAGAACCTAAGGTTATATAAATTGGCAATTGGGGAACAAGTATGGAAACTCAATAATTATACCTAACTTAACGAAGTAAGTATTGTAGCCTAGTCTTTAGGATTAACTTCCACATCAACAAAACAAATAGTTTTTTTTTCAAAAAAATACTTATTTTTTACATTTTCAAAAATAAACATCATCATCTACAATAGCCTACCATGATATTGTCATACAAGTAGTGAAATTCAGATCATTGCTCACCATAATTATGAAGATTTTCAAAACTTCAATTTGACATTTAAAAAACAAATTTTCATGTCTAAAAATTGTGATTACAATAACATATATGATTGAGCTACTTGTTTGAAATGCTTTAAAAGCGTAAATTTTGATGTGTTTAGGCATGTAAGTGTGTCACCCCCCCCCTCCCCCCCCCCCCCAAGTCAACCTCATTGGCATGTATGTAACTAGTATGAAACTATTAGCATATGTAAGAAATGACATGGATGATTTTCCACATTTTTCATTCAAGTTTACTCCCTAAAACCTCATTAATCATATAGTTAAATAGGTAGGTAAATAGATAGGTAAGTAACAAGTAAATAGGTTAAAAAGTTAGGTGGGTATGCAAGTTGTAAGTGAGTAAATAGGTAGGTAGGAAGGTTGTTAGTAATTAGGTAGGTTGGTAATTAATAGGTAGGTAGGTGGGTAGGTAGTTTTGGGATTGATATTTGGGTAGGTTATATGTGGCTAAGGAAGAATGTGTTTCAAAACATTGACCATCTACCTATTTACAAACGATTTACATATCTATCTTTTTACTTACCTACATAAACTTAGCATTAAAAAATGAAATAAACATATTCATAATTATAAGGTGACAATAGTCGACACCTTCATGAAGATGTGGTACATTAATTGAGGATTTGGTTTCTCAATGTGAAGGATTCAACTCTTCATATTTGCATATAAATGGGTATATGGCTCAAGGGCTAATCTAAGCAGATAAGGTATTTATACCCTAAACTAAATTAGGGTATGTAATTACGTAGTTAAGCTAGGTAGGATAGTTATTCTACCTACCTATTATTCTCAATAAATTTAAAAGTTTAACAAATAATTTTTAAATTGTACCTCATGCATGACATTACATTTACAAACCCCAAACCTTAAATCATTATGAAAGAAAAGAAAATTAAAATGTGAGGTAAAAAACTTTGGAATCACAAAAATTTGGGCCCAATTCCCAAATTTTTAACAACTTAGGGGTAATAATTTGCTTGGATTTCAACATTTTAAAAAAATCTAAAAATTCCAAAAATCATTTATTTACTTTGAAACCTAAAAGGTATTACGATATAAAAATGTCCATATGATATTATTCCACTAGGATTAAGTTTTGAATCTCTTCTTTTTTCATGTGAAAAGAAATGCATGAAAAAAATAATTGTTCAATTTTTTAATTTCTTGTTGGCACATTTAATTTACATATTGAAAGAACATGTACAAGTGAGGTAGATCACGTGCAATATTCATTGATAAAACAATTCATCACAAAAAATTAATTCAATTGATGGTGCCTATTTGATGAATGTTTGGAATGTTAACATTAAAATGTGAAAAAGTCTAGTTCAAAATTCAAATTTGTTATGGTTCCAAAAATTGTAATCATAACATTTCAACCAAAATTGAAAACAAATAAACAAAATGGTATACCTTATGGATATATTTTTAAAACAACAATTATGTTTGATACTAGGTTAGATGGTTAATTCATGTACTTTCCCCATTAATTTCAATTTCTAGTTCAAAGCTCAATGTGTGGATTGTTAAAACATGGAAAAAATCATTATTGAGAATTTGACATTACTCAATAATATTTGGAATGTTAATCCATTCTTATAATCTAATTAGCAAGATGTTTTTTAAAAATGATAATTATATTTAAGAAGATCTAGCCAAATCTTGTAATAAACCACATATGAAGCACAAGTTTTTATTCATCCTTTTATATTCCTTGCTACTTGCTTGAAACAAACATAAAATTTGAGGATTTTTTCTTTTTTTAAACTTTGGGCAACTGAAAAACTTGATAATATTTTCATTTCTATAATTATCATTTTCATTTCAGCAAAAACTTCACAAAATTCTTGTAACAACAACATATTGCTTAGAATATAGTCCAATCCATTTGTGTTCATTAATTGTCTTACACACAAAAAGAACTTATTCATTTATGATGTATGAATATAAGTTGATTCAGATTGTAATTTTGTTCATCAATGTTTGATTCAAATGTTTTGTAACCTTTTTATCTACTATTTAAGGAGATAGGGATCATTTAACACAAAAAAATGATTAGGATCTTTATTTGATCGTGTATTTAACTTTCTGAAAGTGACTTTCATAAAAAATGAATCATATATTTAAATGAATATAAGTTTTTCACTAGTACAACCTTTAGAAATATTTTGTATAATAATAATTTGAAGTGCAACACAAGTAAAATCATTTTTATGTGCAATATTACCTTTAATTTAAATTAATGTAAAAGTTTGTGTCTCACACAAGAACATCTAATGATGGAATAAAATGAAATATGGCAAATTCAAAATTATTATTCTTGCCCATCAACAATGGACACATAGGTAATTGTTGCCATGATCTAGTTGTTACATCCAACAATGTCATATTCCCTGTTTGGCTTGTGAAGCAAATGAGACTTCCATGGACCACAACTCCATCTATCCTCAAACCTTGCCTAAAACTTTCAAATTCAAATGGCATGAAAGTCATTTCTAACCATGTAAGTGACATCAATTGTAGTTCAAAAATGTGTATATGTGTGGTCCCCAATTGTAATTTTTCAGCCACCAACATCACACAACCTTTACATTCAATGAGAGATGCGGATAAACATCTAGGTTGAAGGGATTGAGAGGAGCGCATTTCACCAAACCCTAAAGGAAGAGCAACGAGAATGGAACTCCATATACCTAGTTGCACATCGTAAGCTATCACACCGCTACATTTAGATTGAAATCCTTCATCACCAATGCAATATATGAAACCATTACAATAAGCCCCAGTACCTCCCCTTACATTCATCACACCATATGGTAATTTTGTTGAAATGACAATCCAATTATTTAACATTGAATCAAAGATCTCTATTACTCCGGTATGTGAAACAACGATAACCTTGTAAACTTGTGTAATGGCATCCAAAAACATGTGTGTTGTGCATTGCCAAATTGCAAGGTGATTCAAAGAACGAGGCAAGTTCCTCCAACTTTTTGTCATAGGGTTGGAAATTATGAATAGTTCAAAACAATTCTTGAGGCATAATAGTCCATTCGCTCCTGCTACATAAGTTACCTTATAAGGCAAAAAATCAAGGGGAGCCATGTTTTGCCATTTATTCAACACAACATTAAACACACAACATTGGCGACCATAACCTTGAGAAAGCACCATGGGGTGGTATGGAGATGCCACCATTAGAGAAATCCCTAATCGAACCTTGATAAATTTAGGTGATGAAATTAGTGTTTGCCATTTCTTGCATACACATCGAGCTCGAAAAAGTGCATGAAGTGGCAAGTAGGCCAACACCTTTTCAAATGCTTCATCTGACATTATATATTTTTCTTTCACAATTTGAAACATGTTATCACAATGCTTGCCCTTGTTTTTCCTTGTCATCCATAGATTCATTATTGTTGAATTTTTAGAACATGCGCAAGTATCATTTCGCTTCAAAATTGTTTTCCAAAACCTTTTTGTCGATTCCATTATGAATAAATGAATGACATAATTAACATGTAATTGTTGCTCGCATGCAATTTCAAAATTATTTTCCAAAACCTTTTTGTTGATCCTAGTAGAATCAAATGAATAACATAACAAACATACAATTGATGCCCATATGCAAATTAAAATTCCCAAAAATCAGAAATTGAATCCTCTTTTCATATTTTCCATCCCACTATCAAAATGCGTGCACCATAGTGTAAGAAATTAATTTGAAATCAACAAATCATAACTACACCATAATGTATAGCATAATTCCCTTAGTTAAAGAAGCATAATTCAAGTCTATGAAATATGTTTGTTAACATGAAAAACATATCACATAGTGAAAGGGGCAAGCCATATGAAGCAAAGTAATTTTGAAAGTTGTTTTGAAATTTTTTTTAAAAAAAACCTTGTAAATGGTTGAAATTTGTTGAAGATAATGTTTTTGAAGTAGGAATTTAAAGCATTTTGTTGAAGTTAAGTCTAGGATATTGCATTGAAAAGGCATCTTTTTTAATCCAAGCGACAAATGCCCTAAAGGGTGGAATGGTGAAAGGGAAGTTAATGAACAATTAAATTAACATATTGAGACAATGGTGTAACCTCTTATAAGTTGAATGGACACCAATTTTTGTTATAATTTTGGGCCTTTCATTGAATATTTTATGTGACTAGACACCAATTTTTTAATATAATTTTGTGCCTCTCATTGAATGTTTAATGTGACTAGACACAAATTTTTTTATATAATTTTGTGCCTTTCATTATATGTTTTATGTGACATCTTGACCATTTAAAGTTTTATTAGAATCCCACGAGTAGGAAAAAATGCTTTAGATTAATTGAAGGTTATATAACGTCAATTCAATGATTTTATAATTGAATAAAATTCATAATTTTTAAAACTTCAAATATTATGACGCCATTGACATTAGCTCCTACTTTCATTATTTGTACTTATGATTTATACATTGTAAAAAAATGAAAGAATAAAATAAATAAATCATGAAAATTTTAAGCTTGCAATGTGTATAGTAATATGTTTTCAGGCTTGGCAATAATTAAATTATTTTTGAAAATTTCAAATTTTTTTTTTTTAAGATACTAATTTTCTTTTAAAATTTACAAAGGAAGGCAAAATACGATTTTTTTGGGGATGAAAACCTTAAAAATTTTCTTGCTTCAATCCGATCCATGGTAGGTGAGTGGGTATCCAATAATTGACAATATTTCTCTATCTTATTGGTAGATCATTATATCTCCCCATTTTTTGCAAAAAGAAGCAATACAAAAATGTTATAAAAAAAGGTCTCATTATGTTAGAGGCTGGGTCGGAGTTGAGAAAGCCTACCAAATAAGTTGGGTAGGTTATTGTTGAAATTTTATAAATAAATAAATAATTAATTAATATACTTCCAACTACCAAAGTTGGAAGAGGAATTTGAAAAATAAAATAATTATTCAGCACCTATGATTTAGTGGTGAAATTTTGCCAAAAAAGAGAAATTCCAAATGCAAAAATGAAGTGAGAAATATGAATAAATATAAATAAGAAATTTACAAGGTTCATGTACAGAGGTTTAGTTTGGTTTGGTTTTTTTTATTTTTTAATTTTTTCCCAAAATTTCCAGCGAAAGAGAAAAATCAATAGAATTTATAGTAAAAAAAGAAGAACTTTCAAAAGGTTTCCTAAAATTTATTTGAAAAAATGGCAATATGTGTCAGAAAAAAAAATTGTATGTAAGTAGCCAGAAATACCATAGAAGGATTTTTTAATAAAAATTTACACTTTCACATGTTACTTATAGCCAATTTTGGCTAAATCTTTCTATGGATGATTGATGGCCCCCAAATCTTTCTATCAATAATTATGGCAAAATTTGTGGAGAGAGAAAAAAAGACTTTTCAGAATCATGTTGGTAGCCAGAAATATAGCCAAATTTTGGCTACAAGCTAAATATGAAAGTAAACTTTCTAAAAACATCCTTCTTCCTCCCCTCCCCACTAACTTACTTGAACCATGAATAAAAATTTGGCGAATTTTCTTAAATTTAGGTTTAGTTATGGCTATTGAAAATCTTTAAAAAACTTGATTCTAGCACTTTTAATTTATAATATAGTTTTCTCGTTAATAATATATGGCCAGCAATAAAAATTAAAAAAAGGCTGATTGAGGCGCCATTTTGTGATGTAACCAACCAAAGTGGCAATGATGATCCACATGAATATTTAGCCAAATAAGGCTAAAATTTAGCTAAATATGAAAGTGATTTCTTTAAAAAACATCCTTCTTTTTTTTTCTTCAACTAAAACCTACTTTGAACCACAAATAAAAATCTGGCAATTTTTCTTCAATTTTGGTAGAATTATGGCTATTGAAAATATATATTTCTAAAATTTGATTTTAGCACATTTTAATTTGTAATACCCCCCCCCCAAACCCCCAAAAGCGCTATATAATGCGACAAAGCCAAAATTGATGGGATTTTTAACTATCGCAATGCAGGATTGATGGGCTAGTGGGGGGCCCAAATTGCCCCACTCTTTTTTTTCTTTTTTTTTTTCAAGGGCAGGGTTGGGGGGGGGGGTGCGCTTCTCCCTCTTCCATAGAAAGGCTTAGCTGCCGAGTGCGGTGTCAGGAACTAGAAAGAGGACGAGGACTGTGCGCCATAGCCATAGCCACAGAGAGACAGAGAAAGCTGCTGCTGCTACACGCATCCTCTCACCAAAACCAGCTCTCGTTGCTTCGTTTCTCAGGTATCTTCGTGGCGCTCGGGTCTGTGGTTGGATTCGGGAGAAATTTGGGCTCGTTTGGTGGAGGGATGCGGTTTTTCAGTGGTGTTAAAGTAGAGCATGAGGTCAAGTGTTCAGCGTGAGGAGGAGGTTGAGGAGGAGAAGGAGAAGCAGAAGGTGGAAGAGGACGTGGAGGAGGAGAAGTAACGGGAAATCATGATGAGCATGAAAGCGTTTCATGCCAAGCGGAAGGAGCCGGACGATCTGGTGACGGATCTGTTGAAAAACGTGAGCATATCTCCGACGAAGAAAGTTCGAGTCGGGGTAAGTTCTCTCCTTTGGATTTTCGGCTTTCTGATGACTCTGCCTAGTTTGCGTTTTAGTTTGGAACCTTTTTTTTTCTTTTTCTTTTTTTTTGCTTGTCTGTGTTTTTGGCAGTGATGACATTCTGGTCCTTCTTTTCTTCCTTCCTTCTTGTTGCTTCGTGTCGCTTGGTTTCGTTCCTGTTGTCGTCTTGCGGAAAACGGGAAGGCCGCTAGTCTCGAAGGCGGGCTGCCAGGAGACATGTCGCGAGGTCCGCTTTCCGTCGGCAGTCACCGCAGCATCTTTATTATCCTTTTGTCATTTTGCATTGCCGTTGCGTTTTGAATCATGTCTCACTTTGTGGAACTTTTGCATGGCTGCCTTCTGCCTGTGACGCGTCTGAGAGCATAATAGATATTCAATTTCCGTTGTAGGAAAGCTGAAGACACAGCCTCCCTGCTTTGGATTTTTTCCCTTTCCAGCATCAAGGTCTTCTCTTGTGCCATGTTGGTTAGTTTGAGTGTGTCCTGAATTTATGGCCAAAGTTTCCGCCCTAAGCAAAACTTTGAGAGATGTGCGGGAATGTTTTTGCAGTTTGAAGGTTTTAAAGGCATTCTTGTTGCAGTCTCTGTTTTTCTGCCATGACTGAACTAGATTGAATGTCAGGCTGCCAACAGCTCATGGGATTAGTTTTTGCATTATGTTTGCTTCTTGAGAGTTCATTGAAGATGTCAATTGAAGATGTGGGAGGAGTTCACTGGGTTTTCCTTTCAAAAAAATTAGCTTGGCCACATGCTTTTTCTGGCTGTTGGCAGGTTCATTCAACAGCTGATGATTTGTTTTGTGCTTCATGATTGCACCAGTGTAGGGGAATTTCATGGCACAACAAGTTGTTCAGATGTACTCTACTCTCTATTCTTTATTCGCAGAACAACACACTGGGAGGTACTGTAGTGTTATCGACATGGATGTTTTAGTAGAAGGCTGAAGCAAATTCTTTCGATCCTAAACTAAAGAAGGAATGTTCTTCATTCTCAGAAGAATTTTTTATTTGATGTTTCTTTGGATTATTTTTTCTCTTTGCACGCAGGATTCCTGCACACCTTCAAATATCTGGCAGCCGACCTTTGAACCTTCAAAACAAGCACATGTTAATTCTCCAGTAAATTTGGAGCCACCTGTTTCACCACCAGATCCACCTGTTGTTACTGCAGCACCAGTACCCACTGTTGTGACTGGAGCTGAGAAAAAAGCGTTGGTGCTGTATAGACCTTTAAATCCACCTCTCTACCCGGGTGGACCTTCTCCAACAGGATCTTCAGAGTTGCCAATCAAAGTCAATTCAGCTGGATATCTGGCCAGTTTCAAGGGTACTGACAACAATGGCTTCTGCAGCAATGCAGGCCTCCCTTCTTCTGCTGTCACTAATTCTTCTGCCAATGCAGTGTGCGGGACTGGCCTATTTGAAGGTAGTCCATTCCACTTTCTAGAAGGTAGAAAGAGACTTACAACTGTTGGGGGTGGATGGGTCCAAAGGATATATCATTGCTTGGCCAAGGGTCCTGTGACAGAACCTCAACCCCTAGTCAGCTTGTATTGCAAGTCTCATGTGCATGTGGGAAACTGTAACTGAAAGTCTCAGAGTTTGTTGAAGTGAATGATATTTGGTTTGGTCTTAGGTCCACATTTCTAGTTCTTGCTGGTTTTGCTGTGTCAAACTTTGTCATGTTTTGAATGAAGTTGTCATAGTTTACCTTGTCTGATGGAACCTAAATTTCACCCCAACTCTTTCCAACTCTGGTTGCAAGAGTGAAAATCATTTATTGCTTTGGCAAGAATATCATATTCTTTTGTCTGACCAGATTACTAGACAGAGCAGCTCACATTGACATGCATGGCATTCTAGCAGTGCTTTTGCTTCTTAGTTGACTGAAGGGGTCTGATGTGGGTGCAGCTCTTGATCTTCAAGGTGGACCATCATCAGCATTTAGCTCAAGGAGGCTGCAAAGAGTATCATCATGCTCATCATTGCCTCCCATTGTAACATCTTTGGATAATTTCCCTATGGAAGATGACAGTGACCCACAGACCAGCAGTGGCAGCCAAATGGTTGTCATACCTGCAGTTCCGACACCTAGTACCAAGAATTTGTCTCCTGTTGTGTCAGGCATGATGACTACACACATGGATAAGAGTGTTGCACAGTTGGGGGATGAAGAGGACGTGGCAGATATTGAGCCCATGGAAGTGATGGAGGATATTGCAAATGGAGAGGATGTTTCTTCTCAAGCAGGGCCTCAATTTGGAAGCCCAATACCAACTTTTGGTTCATCTCAGTGGAAAACTGGCGAGATGTTGAAGGCACCTTACTCAAAAGTTATGTGGTCCCATTAACTAGACAAGATGGAGAATCCTTTTTTTGCCATTATGGCTTTGTTGTATCATCTCCTCCTGCTCTGTGTGAAGAAGGAAAGCTCAGAGTAAGTTTGGATTGGAACCCTGTATGTTGGTGAGCTTTCTTATCCAACTTGCAATCCCTTCATTTCACTTTCAAGGCTTTTTAATGCTTTCTGAAATGAAGAGGCCGACCCCATTCTTTGAATTCTCTTGCAAAGTTGAGCATTCAGGAAATGGAGTACTTTGAATCAGGACCAAATCCCAGTGTATTGCATGGGTCAACTTGACTCTTAAACTCATAGTGACATAGGTGCTACTCCTGACACCTGACTTTTAGATGCAAACCATCAAAGTTCTGGAATGAGGGTACTCATTTTTATGTAATATGTTGACTCTTGTAACATTTTTTGATGTGCTGCCCTCAGGCAAGAAATATTTGATCTTGAGTTACCTATTGAGTTCTTGGTCTTGTGATTTCTTCTCTTAATACCCCAGATTTGAGCTTGGTTCTCTTTTGTCTGTTTGTAATCATAGCCTAGTTTCCTAACTGTGGTTTGATGGCATTATCTAATCCTGGGTATATCACCAATTATGTCAAGCTTAGTTGTGTTAGGTGGGTAATCCTGCTCTTATGGAAGTAGTCCAGTGGGGTATCCTATAGATTCCAATGTGCTATCAACACCAAGCATCAAACAAGTACTTTCTCATGATGCTCAGATGGTCTTATAGCCTGGGATTCTTGCAGAGATCTTTATTCTACCAAAGGCTTTTTCTGGAAGACTCTTCAGGTATCAAAGCTCATCTTCCCTGTTCAAATTGTTTGAAGCACAGTGCTTTCTATTCAAAGCATGTCTTGTTATGTTCATTAGGCCTGGGGTGACCTAATCAATATGTGAATTTTGTGCTTGTCAGGAGTTGATGTAGAGGATGAAGATGGGGGTGCTTGAGATTGGATGGGATACAACAAAATATGCCTGTCATTTTGCAGGTAATCTCAGCCCATGTTGAGGCTGGTCTAATGTGTGTGGTATTTAGCATGGATGTATGTGGATACTTATGTTTGCATAGGAGAGTTGAACTTAGAACATGTTGATAGAGCATTGGCAATTTGATTCTGAAGCATCTGCAGCAATAATAGTTCAGCTTGAAATGTAAATTGTCCACATAATTTGGAAACGAACTTTTGCAAATATATGCTAAAGTTATGTTTCAAAACCAAATTGAATCAATTTCAATATCATGATGGCAAGGGGTTGGATTGATTCTGTTTCTGTGCCTTTCAATGTTATTTACTTGGGGACTAGCTTCAGAACCCTTGGAAAAAGCTTTAACTTCTGCCAAAGCAAATCTTTGGGGTTTTGAATGTTCCTCTATCATGAAACCTTTCTTATTATGCTTGCAGCATCTTATATCTGGCTTCAAGGCGTACAGGAATCAGCATTGTTGGAAGTGGGAAGGAGGCATATAAGGGATTAAAAAGGAACATGTTTAAGGTTTACCATTTCCTATATACCAGATCCATACTTCACCGTGCATAGGTAACCCACTTTGGATGAATGGGGTTTACAAAAACTTGTAAAGTATAATTACTAATCTTAATTTTCTTGAGAGATAAGTAGGCAATAGTCTCAATACATGTTTGGAGAAAATAAATTGAAGGTCAAATTACTTGAAAAGGTTTGGTGAGATAATCACCAAAGTGTGGGTTTTGGAACTAAATGGCTCCTTTCTTTTCTTACAACTACAAAATTTCGTACTACTTTACTCTAGGGTCAATTTTGTTATTAAACTTGAGCTCCATGATGTTTTGCACTAACTATGGTAATCAATTGTTTTTTTTTTAAAAAAATTGATTTTGTGAAAATTAATTTCCATTTGAATGAAAATATCGAATGACATTGCATGCAACTTGAAGTGAATTGAATTCCTATTCAACTAAATTCAATTCAACAACTGGATTTAAGATTTGATTGAATTGAATTGAATTCAAATTCAATTGAAAAGAAATGACATGAATATTGGTGGAAAAGGTGTTGAAATTTAAAAAAACTTCTAATAAAAATGCATCTTCAAAAAAACTACTACTTTTCATGCCTCTTTATTTAGGAATGGTATAAACAAATTTCAATTTAAAATTGTCCAAATAATAACTTATGGAAAGTATCATGAAAATAGTGGGATCATATATATATATATATCATTATTTTTTTAAAAAAATTGTCCATGTGGAAATTAACCCTATGCTACCATATCATGTTTTGTGGGACCTTGTTTCCCCTCTCAAAGTCTTATTTCCCAATTTTATTAAAACCAATATTTGCAACAAGAAAACAAGATCGCCTTTCAAAAATGAAGTCTAAAGTTTGGAATCACCTTCAAGGAAAGAAGCTTTGAGGTGATGAGCTTTCATTCTCTAGTGTTCATATTAAAGGAGGATGTTTAGGAAGATGTGATTTTGTAGCACTCTTGGTGTTGTTCAATGTGATTTTGTCTAGTGATGTTTAATCTAGGTTCATATTTACTAGATGAGCAATGGAATCCTTGACCTCAACATTTATTGTTGGCAAAAAAGGTTTGGAATGTTGCTACCAATTGGAAGCTTCAAGCATGAGGGCAATGGCATTCCTAGGAACTATGGAAGGTTAGGGGTGTGTATCTAAGGACTTGCAACTTCAATGAATGTGCCTAAAAAAATAAGAAGAGAAAATTGGGAAGAATTTGATGAGGGGAGCCCAAAAAACAAGAAATATGGCATTGAAAATCGTATTGCTTCATTTGATATTTTTTCTCAACTAATTTTAAAGGTGCATTGTTTTGAAAGCATCATGCAAATGAAATTTATGCTACAACAAGAATAATGCATCACAACAATGAACACATGTTGACTCCAAAGCTCACAACCCATTGAAGTTTGCAAAAAATTCAATCAAATCTCCTATCTTCTCTAAGAGCTTTGCCACTTTTGTCGTAGCTACTCAATGAAATTTGGGATTGATGGAAAAAGGGACAAGAGCGAAGCTTATCCTCCTATGTCCTTATAATAGACACAACCAAAGTTGACAAATCTTTTCACAAAGATTGTCTTCATACACAAATCGACTCTTTTTATTTATGAAGTATGTTTCTTCTACTCCTCTCTTTGCTTTTCCTTGTAAACTTTTGCCCAAATCCAAGCAACATAAGTGGGGATGGGGAAACCAAGTTTGTAGAATTTTTATTGCAAATCCTTATGAACTAGTCATCATCACTACTATAGGCCCTATTACCATCATTCTTCAAAGCAAATAAAATGCAATAATTTTTATCCTCCATACTAAGCTTTTCATAATGCAACACATCAAGAATTGAATCAAGACAATCCTTCCCGACCCAATGGATGAAGCTCGAGGTTCATCACCAATCAACTTGTTGTGAAAGCTTTTCTTGGACTTCACATATGCCTACATATTTGAATATAGAAAGGCATCTATTTTGCACATTAAGTACATGGTAATTCGAAGGTTGATTAGAAGGCACCCATCACACCAAACATTTATAGACTACATGAAAATCCATCTTCATGAGTCTTTCTTATTATTGAAACTCCTCACTATATGTTTTTCAACATTGTATTTTCAACAAATGTGGTGAAGGAAACAAGAAATATTTTCATTGTTGAATGGAATGGGATGATGTTCTATTTTCAAAATGACAACCACATTTCAATGTTTTGGATGCATAATGTTCACTCTCCCACATGATCAAGGTATAATTATGATACTTGAATGAACAATTATGCAATGTCAATGACCTTACTCTCCTAGTTAGCAAAATTGGTGACATCATTGATATAAAACTCATAGACTCAAACATCAAACACCTTCTGGGCCCCATGATCTAAATTGTAGTTCTAAATTGTAGTTGTGAACATTAATAGATTGATTAATAACATTGGGATCCCCTCCTTGATGAGAAATATGTATTGGGGACAACTATTTTACAAAGGTTTTTCTATTCAAACCTCCCACACCAATGTTGTAAATGTGTATGATTCGGCACTTTCTCACCCTTGCACTACCCCTTGAGATCATTGATTTTCCATGGAGATACCTTGACACGATGACCACAAACTTGGAATGAAATAGTTACAAATACAATGGTTGTAGGTGCAAAGAGTTGCCTAAGGCTAAGAGTTTTGGCTAAAGGAATTTGATCAAAAGTTTAGGAACTTTAGTCAATACAATGGAAAAGGGGAAGGGCACAAATTTCATGTAATCCTTTAAACCTACAAACAAATATATTGTGATGGTGGAAACAAATAAAGACAATATTATTGTTAAAGGGGATGGAGGGAAGAAATTAACCCATCCCCAAGATCTAATGGGAACTTGCAAGGACATAGTGATAGATGAAACAAGCATGTAGCCAACTTCTAGGGCATGACCTTCAATCTTGAATTCACCACTAGCAAAAAGGTAGGCCAATGGTAAAATGGTTTAAAGTTAAAACCAATAGAAGCCCCTTCCAAAAAAGGTAGTGTGAAACATACATTCATGTTTCTCATTCTATTGTGAAGGACACTTGATGTCCTTCACGTCCACTTGATATTATTTGAAAATCCATAATTATATGTTGACAAGTTCCTTAGTGGGTTTACTTATGTTGGTGGTCAATCAATAAATATGTAAACTACAATCCTCGTAATCTTTTTCATTAGCAAAACCACTTTATATTTTACCATTGGATAGGAATGGTGATGAAATTTCAAAAACGTTGGAAATGAAAATCTTTTGTCACTCCTTAACAATAGTCACACCTTGTTCATGGCCAATGAATGAAAGCACTAAACAAATGTTTTTAAATGTAGGGTCTAACATCAATGAAAACATATTATGAATTTGTTTATCTTCATACTACTCTTAAAATGAAAGAACGAATTCAAGATGGGACAAACTTCCTTTTTGAGGTTAAAAGCAAACAAAGCCAACTTCACACCAACTCTTTAATCATCAACCATTGAATCTCTGCATAAAATGCAAATGTGACTTCTTCCTTTAATTTCAGCTCATGGTTATTATAAAATGTAATACATCACTAAACAACCAATACCCACAAGAATGGTTCAACACACAAGTATTCACAAAACAAAAAAGACAATTGACAACAACTTGACTAATAACTTTCACAATTGTTTGTTTCTTGTAACAAAGAACAAATGTTTATTGAAATTGTGACACTTCTTGAAACATAATTATTCTACTATCAAACTTGTGAAACATATTTACAAATTGAAAATGCTATTAACATTTTATTACTTACGAATGAACAAAGGTTGGGGGAAAAATAACTTATCATTTAGAATGAAATTGAAGGACTACCTTATCTTCACTAAAGTGTTAAGTTTTTTTAGGTGAACCATAATCAAAACACATCTTATTCCACTTTTTTTGGACCCTTATTAGATTGTTAAGCTGAGTTATGCATTTATGTAAATTTGCATGTGTAGACCTTAGATGATCATCTTTTAGACATTACAAACTCTCTCATTTATTGTTGCATATTGATATGCTTTAAAAAGATGTTCAAAACAAGTCTTTCACAAATGTTTTTCGAGCCCAAATATTCACAACTTAATAATGATACAATCATGAGGGAAGGTTAAAATGTGTTACAATTGTTGGTTAACCTTAATACAAGTAAAGAACTCCATGCTTTCATGAGGGAAAAACAATACAAGGACTTAAATGCATTGACAAGCACTTAAACCAAATGGTTTCATGAAATGAATAGGCAAATGATTTTTCATAATTAAAGGGCTAAGGTAATTTTGCAACATGTCATCATTTTTGAAAATATCCATTGCAAGTGAATGAATAGATCAATCAGTCAAATTTGAACCTACACATTTGGCCTTTTTTGTTAATTTTTTTTCCAGAGTTCTTTTCAATGGATTGTTTTTTTTTTTTTTCCTTCAAAAATTTCAGCAATTATAACATGTTATGCATCCACAATACATGTTTTTTCAAAGTTATCACCCCATTATCTTTAAAATTACATATGAATCATTTTTTCGATTTCGTCCTTGGATTAATTCCATTGTTTGGTAAATGCAAGTTCTTTGCCAAGTTCATGTCAATGAATTGTTTATTTCTTCTTCAAATTTTTTTTCACAATTATTGCATGTCATGCATATCCGCATGTTTTTTTTCAAAATCATTGTCCCATTAACTTTTTAAAATATTATCAATCATTTCCTATATTTGATTATCTTTATTATAATATAACCAATTATATGCATTTGAAACATGATAAGTGCAATCCAAAAGGTGATCATTTGTGGTAAATAGAACATTTTATGTAATGGTAAATTGGCAATATATTGTGTAATCATTGGTTAAAACAAGATTATGTGGTTGTTAATGAATTAATAAAATCCATATGAAAATAACACAATTAGATATGTCAAAAATACATGATTCTGAAAAATAATAATAAATTGTATAATAGGCTAGCAAGGTTATAAATCTTGCACAAAACAATAATTATTTATGAGTTACATTCTAAGCCCCGAAAACTTAAAATAAACACATGAACGATCACACACAAACAAACATAAACACCAAAAACAAAGCACACATACACGTTTTGACAAACAAACAAACACATAAGGAAAAAAACAAATAACAAACAAAACAAACAAAGAAAAAAGACTTATATTAAAAAAATTGAAAGTCAAATCTCAACATGCATTTGCTTGAAAAGCTCCCCCAACCTATAAAGAAGCAAAAAGGGAAGAAGTACCATCAAAAGGAGCATGGCACAAGGAGTAAGAGCAAATTGTCATACATATATGAAGAAAGGTAGTTTGTTTGTTTTGTTTGTTTGTCACATTGAGATCTCCTAAACCACAATGCCTCTTGTTACACTTTTGATGCGTTTGGAAAGCCTTTGTTGAATAGGGGTGCATTGAGTTGGTTTCATAACGTTTTGACTTATGATGAAAAAGTTGTTGAATATTGAACAAAATTTTCACTAAAAATTAATCTAAATCAAAAGTAAAAATTGTAAAGGAATTTGAGTGCACTCTTAGTACTATGGGATTTCTTGAAGGCAAAGTGAGAGGGGAAAAAAAAAAGCAAGTGTGAAAGATGATGGCAAAACATGAATAATTGTAGTAGAACGTGAGGAGTTAGAGTAAGCATGAGCAAGGAATGCACCTAGAGCTCTAGGAACAAAGTGTGACCACCAACAACGCAAACATAAACACCCACAAAAAAGTAAAAGTGTACAAGCTACACACAAACAAAACAAGAATGCAAAGTGGGGCTCAAGCAAGTCGAGGATTGATTTATTCCCATGGAGAGCAATGTCTCCACAAGTTACATTTTAAGCATTAGTTAACAACTCTCATAAACCCTTAATGTAATTGGAAACCCTAACCTCCTAGACCCTACCAACCATAAACCCGTCACCTTGACAAACCCATAGCCTTACCATACTCAAGGTTTATGGTTGGGACAAGTTTCAGCCCACCCAATTCTCAAGAGTATGCTTCTCACCAAAAGTGATACCCATTTGGGCTTCTGGCTGAGAACCGTCTTCGAAGCATGACCGGTTCTCAACCCGTCTTTTTTTCAATACCTGCCCAACACTGGTATCTATAAACCCATTTCCTCTAAACCTTAAATACATGAGGCAATTTTAAGGTTAGGCCTTACATCTCTACAAATATGGACCAAGGGCCGAGGCCAGTTTTGTCTTTGTAACTAGAGTTCATACAATTGTCAATACCAAGCATAAGCCAATATATACCATACACACATTGAATATGAATAATAAAATGACCCATAATCACATTTAGATATGTACTATGAGGCATGTAATGACTTGAATTTTGAACTCAATTGAGACAATAAAATAGTTCACCCATCATCTTGGGACTAACTTCCATCTAGTGTTGCTTAACAACACCACTCTCAAATAGTAGTATCTTTGTGAGTCATTTTGAAATTACATTTTGAAGCTAGATATACATACATACATACATACATATATATATATATGCTACTTGGGTCCATGGCAACATGAAGTTTGAAGATGCCAACCAAATCAATGATTGTAACTCACCACCACCAAGTGGGATGGCATTTAAGTTACATCAATCCCCAATTGGTAACAAAGTGAACACAAGACTCCAAATCCCAACACCAACTCTTCCAAATTATGTCCCTCAATCAACACCAAGGTCTTTGACCTAGCACAAAATGCCATGAGCAAGGTCCACAACTAGAGGCCATATTTTCTCACACAATAAATTTTTGTTGTACCCACCAATTTTTATCTTATGAGCCCCTTAATATAATCTTCACCACCCACCCTCCAAAGTGGACCCCATTTTCTTTAGATGGGACAACTAAGGCTGGAGAAAAAGAACTCAACTCAAATTGCAACAACAACATCGGTGGTGGGAAGATGAAGGCCACAAAATTTGTTGAATTGGGTGTGGGCATGGGTAGTAGGGCTTTTTTATTTCAATTTTTTTTAAATTTTTAAAAATAATATAATATATAAGATATATATATATATTTATTATTATTATTTTTAAACTTAAAAATTCTTTTTCCCTCTTTGGTCTTGAAAGGTCCACAAGAATCATAATTTACTAGGGGGGGATGCAATGTAGCCGGAGGGATTTACTTACTTACTTATTTACTTACTTGATTGATGTGGGAATCCAATAAGTGTGGGCACTATCATTCCTCCTTTGGGATAAGTTACAAAACATTGGTAAGGCAAAATATTTATGTACTAAGTAAGGCATACTTATGCATGCGAGTCCATATGTTACATCATACTTTATGATTTGTTGTACACACTCACATGGGTTTGATTTGATGCAATGGGTGCGAGAGCAATGCATTCATTCGTCCTTTGCAAAATCCATTTTCCATACACGAGTAAGTTACAATATATTAGCAAAGAGGGAACTTGTAGCACTTGGAGCTAGTTAAACTCTGAATGAATGAAGAAGCATAATGTGAAGAATAAGGGTTATAGAGTTATAATATCTTGAAAGGATTTTGGTTTCTTTTTAGAGGATTATATTTCTGGAAGATTATATTTTTGCATGGTGAAATATTTGAGTTTCCATAATTCTTCTTTTTGCCTTAAGATACATTTTAATGTAAATGACAAGGGCCACGGTGTGTTTGACACACATCCCTTCTTTTTAAATCTGATTTGGAATAAACCCAAAGAAAAAAAAATCATATATATATATATATATATAAAGGTGCCAATGTACACTAAGTGATTATCACTAAATTCATAATGGAATTCATTTGATCCATTGAATAGGGACTAGTGAACTGCACCCACATTATTTTATAGTATTTTATAGTATTGATATGTTTTATATAGCTAATGTAATACTATGTAATATAATGATAAAAATACAACAATAATGATCCAAAACTCTAGTAAATGCATTACAAAAGAAGGTGACTGACAATTTGATTCCTCCTTATCTTACTATAAATGAACAAGTAATGAAGAGACTAGTAGTAGTAGTAGTAGTACTACTACTACTACTACTACTAGTACTATCATCATGGAACATAGTTGATGAGAGAACTATCCATGTCCAAAATGACAAGTCTCAAAAGAATGGATTGATTGATGATGATGCCCTTTTGATCCCTTGACCTCCAGAGATTTTGGTGCTTTGCTTGGCAAGCTCATGACTTTTTGCCTGACATCTGAAGAACTCTCTCCACTCCTCCTCCCTACCCCCCCACCTCCCCCACCCATTGTGGAATGTGGGTTTAGGGTTTAGAGGAGGATCCCCTAGAGAGGATTTAGACTTGAATGTAAGTAAGGACATCATTCTTGTTGTTTTTGTTGTTCTTCTTCTTTGGGTGGATCTGGGGTTTAGGCTTAACCCCAGTTAACTTCTGACTCAAGAAGAGTCTAGCAACAACAACAACAACAGATTGGACTTATTTATTTATTTGTTTATTTATTTATTTTCACTTCACCATTTTTATTTGCCAAGGAGTGGGTGGGGGGGTTGTTCACTAAAGAAGGTGAGAGCCAAGCCATGGCCTTAACCTTTATGGTGCATTTTGTAACCTAGTTAGGTCTTTTTAGGCTACCCAGTGCAAAAACTGGCTCAATTTTTTGATTAAAAAAATTTCCCATGATACTCGGTAAGTATCATGAATTAAAATAAAAGCCAGCCTGGGCTTTATGATTTTCCATAAAGCAAAAGAAAGGAGCTGGTATTTATGGCGAGGCCCAAGAAGGGAAAAGCCATAATGGTGCTCTAGGGCTAAACCTTTAGGGTGTGCATTTCCTTTTTTGGCATGAAAGATTTTGACTGCAAATTTTAACTATAAATAAATATGGCTTTTATTCCATCAACATGTAAATTGGGAAAATTTTGAATTTTTAAAAAAAGAATCTAAGTTCCACTAATTTTGCTAAATTTGGGTGTGGGGGTTGGGGTGAGGGGGTGGGGGTGGGGTTATGGTGGTCAAATTTTATATATCACAAAATTGAGGGGAGTGATTTAGCCAAATTTGGCTATAAATAAAATATGAAAGTAAAAAAAGTTCAAGTGTCGTTATATTATTTTGGCTACCTACTAGAATCTCGTACAAAACCCGGATATTTATAAGTGTTTAAATTTTTTGTAAAATAAAATAAAATTGGCAACTAGAATTCCCAAAAAGACACTTAATTATTTGCCATTTTGATTTTTTTCGGGGCCTAAATTTTGGCCAAATGTGTTTTTTTTATGTAATCACTCGTGTGGTAGTGCCGGTCTCTATTTTTCAAAGAAAGAAGTGGAAGGCATGAGTTGGGTGTATATGCACTCTTGATTGGTGGTTCTCATAAAATCAAAGAACCCATTTCAACCTATAACTAACTATATATGGGAAGCATAGGGTTTTTTTTTTTTTTTTTTTTCTTCAAAATTTTCAAAAAACTTGGAACCCGAGGGTTATAACAAAATCAAAGAACTACCCCCTACCCAAAAATCAAATAAAAATAAAATTCGATTACTTGTAAACGTAATAAATATCCCATCCCAAGACTAAATTAGGGTTTTAGTTGTCATGCGGTGCATCGGGAAGATGTTGTTTGTAAGTAATGTTGTGGATTAATAGTCTCGATGCACAAGAAGTTTGTAACTAGGTATTGGATACCACAACCCACCACCGCACTTTTTCCCATTCCCATTTGTTGTTGGGGTTTGGCCCCTCAAGAACAAGAGACTAAAAGGAATGGATCCACTTTCACTTCATTTGGTCCCACATTTTGGAGGAATGTGCAGAAGGTGTCCCTTACTCTATACATTATGAGTTCATTTTGTGTGTGGAAAAAACCCTAGTCCTAAACCCTAAAACCCATTTCCTATTGAAAATCGTTGTTGGTTTGCACTTTTGCCATATAAGTTGAAGGGGTGCAAAGCCATTCCACAACGACCGTCCATCCCTCCATCCATCCATCCATCCATGATCTTGATGTTGGTGCACACATTGCACTAAAAATTGTGGGCCATGACAATAACCAAAAAGGATGGGTACAAGTTAACTTAGTCCTCACTCCTCCTCCAAATACTTGATGATTCATGGAAGAATAGAGAATGCAAGCTTATGTCAATGATGGAATCATACTCACCCAAGTGGGTCTGATCCAATATTGACTTTACAAAGGTTTAGGGTTTAACAAGTCGACAAACAAATTGATGTACTACTTACTCTACTCACTCGACAATTTTCCTTAGCACACAAGATGTTAAACAACGCCCACTATGAACTTTGTGGCCATGACCAAAAGCTTAACACATACCAGGTTTGAGTGTCAATCCATCAAGACGAATATCATCGAATAGGTACATGTGTTGTGTCATGACTCCCCCCTCCTCCCCAAATTTTCAGTCCCGTGGAGTGAATGAGGTTTGAAGTACTTGATGGGTCTATATGAATGAATGAATGAAGATCGAGAATTGGAATTTGGTACCCATGGTCCTCATGAAGTTTAAGGTTTAAGTCTCCAAAGTTAGTACGACATTCAATTTATATCATCTTCTTGGAGAACCTTGGGATATAAGGTTGGTTACATATATGCTAAATATGAGCATTTACGTTTGTATGAAGGTTTGGATATACTATGAGGTGAGGTAATGATAATATTTTGACATTTTGATGTCAAGTTTGATCCAAAACCCTTTTTTGTTGATTGGACGACTTTGCAAATGGCATTCGTTGATGGACACAAAGTCATATATGGTAAATCGTTCATCATATTTTTGCAAGGAGTTTTAGATCAATTTCATGTATAATTGCAAACCTAATAATGCAAATCATAGAACATATAATGAGACTATCATAATATGCATGTTTACACTTGTGTCTCTTTCAAAGGCAAAAAGTACGTGATTAAAAATTGCTTGGTTTTGCTTTCCCCTAAAATTCAATGTTTTCCTTAAACTATTTAAACATAGAAAATGTCTTTGTCATGTGTCCTATTTTTCTTTTCATTACTTTAGTAACCACTTATGGAAGGTATCAAGCTCCTATCTTCAAAAACTACCAATCTTCACCTCATTAAAAAATTTCAAAATACATTGAGTAGTAAGAAAGAATTAGCACACCTTAGACAAGGTGGAAGCATCAATGCCATGAAAAAGTAACATTAATTGCTATAAGGCTTTTTGGTTGTTTTATGTTAACTTACAATTGTTTTGATTCGACATATGGTCATTTTTTCAAACAAAAAAATTGTTAAAAATTTTTTGCCCTCGACAAGTTTTGGTTGAGAGCTTGATTAAAAATTTGAATTTGGAAGATTTGTTTAGCTAACTTTATGAAGAAGATTGAGAAAACTTGATCTAAGGCTATGAGAAGGAGACTTGTAAAACTCATCATCTCCAACAAAATTTCATTCAAAAGCCTTGGGGATTAGGGGGTAATCCTCTCCCAACCTTTTGTTATGAATTTACAATATTTTGAGCATTGACCATAGAAATCACACTAATATATGAATATTCATGCCTTATATTTACTTTGATACCATTAGACACCTAAAATGATTTGATTGTATGAAAATGATTCCACTTAACCAAATACTCTTGCTCACACCTTCACAATTACCTAGACTTCCACATGGTTTCCACCTAAAATTTGAGCTCATTATCAATGGAATTTGTTTGCGGTTACAAATTGTTTTTCATGTTAGCGTTAAAAGGGCTCAAAATTAATCAAATCAAATAATGTCTTATTCAACCTTTCAAGTCTCCAATCAAAATGTTTGAACATTGATGAAATCTTTGGTAGAATTGCCTAATGTTGGAATGGATGGTTATTCAATATTTGAAGTGGTTTAGATATCCAAGCAACAAAATTGAAAACCATAAGTACAATGTCAAGATATGAAAACAATTGTGGCTTTATCAGTTTAATATCATTTATAATGATTTTACATGATCATATTATATTTTCCATCAATTACAAGCATACAAACTCATTCAAACCAAATATATTGCATATAATCTAAAATTATGTAAATTGTATGAACTTTTTTGTCTAAGAGTTTTATTCTCGAATGAACATGAAAATAACATAGTTTCATTTTCTAACATGTGTGTGTGTGGTGGCAATGCAAAATCATTGATGGCACAAAATGTTAGGACTACGTTAACCCCATAAACCCCAAAGTTTGATCAAAGGTTGTCAAATTTGTCATGAGTGTTTTTGAAAGTGATAAGAAATTATAATTACATTTTTTCCAATGTCACCTACTAGAATTAAACCACAATGACAAGGCCCTTTGAAAACAACAATAATGCCTTCACATAACATATAAATTATTTTCACCTACCTTAATAAGGACATAAAAATTTCCATATGAATGTTCTTCAAATTTGAAGACTTTGAATACTCATCACTGTATTTTCTCCTCAAATTTTTCCTAAAGAAAATCATTATGCTCATTAACAAACACTAAAGGTTATTCAAAAAACAAATAGGAATGAAATATTGTTCATTTATTAAACTTATTTAAGGTGTCATGAAGGTGCTTATTGACTTGCAATTGTGTGCAAGATTGTGATCACGCTCTCTCGTGCTTGAGACTTCCTTATTCCTTTTGTTTGTTCATTCATTCATTTGTTGTGGTTCATCTAGTTGATCTTCCAACGATGAAAATTAAGGTTTACCAAAATTTGGAGGAAAACAAAAGGTGGGAGGAGAAAACCTAAAATTTATGCACTAATGACCCATGCCTCCACATTATATACACAACTCATCTCATGGTGAAAGACGTCAAAACAAGACCTAATAATCACTACCAAGGATATAACTATGAGCTATCTAAGGTCGTAAGTCAAGGGCGATTACCAAAAGAAGGGCCCTTGCATGAAGTGGGAGCCAAGCATGGGCTTCCTTCTAGGAATGCCTTCAACAACCAAGGGCCTTACAATACATTAAACATGACAAAATCAAAAAAATAAGGTGCTCAAAATTTAAAATGTGAACTACATCCCAAAAAATCAAAAGACTCTTAAAAAAAATCTGTAAGGGACTAAAATTTTATTAATATTTCACCAAAATGTTAATTCCAATCCCCCACTTTAAATTTAAATTTAAATTAAATTAAATAATAAATTAAGTAATAAATCAAATAAAACTAACAATAATAATTTTTTTGGGGGGGGGACTTCAGAATTGAAGACATCTGTTGGTGGTAGATAAAATTTGGTCCAAAGACACGTGTATATATACATTTGGAGGGAGTGATTTTGGACTTGGTGTGTGTGACATTTTTGCATTAAAATGAAAGCTCGCTTGCATTGCATCTAGTACAAACATTGTGCATGAATATCTCTCTTCTTCTTCTTCTTCTTCTTTGCCCACATTCGACTCGTGTTTTTGTTGCACTCTAAACATTGTTGCTACTTTAGCATGCAAATGTACATGGTACGAACCAAAACCGGCAGCTAACCCTAAATACAAAATACACTTACAAATTTTGGACAATTGCAATGAGGACAATTGTATGTAAGTTAAGTTAGTACTTACTTACCCATTTTAAAGTGCTCTCTATTGGGGGGAGGGGGTGTTGAAGGTTGTGAGTACATAATGCCATTCACAACTTACATGTGACTATTGGGAACCATGGGAACATTGAGAACTTCTATATATGTTTTAGGTTAACAACAAAAACCTACTAGGTACCATTCTTATGGTACCACTTTTGCCCTAGTTGTTTTCTTCCCCAAAACCCAAGCCTAACCTATTTTGCTCACATTTGTCTTGGTATCTACTTTATTTTCCATTTTGTAGAAAACCTTGTGTCATGGATGGATACTTGGTTATTATGGCTTCATGATGGTTAAGTTACCATATACTTGGGTGAGTCTAGCCTAGTGAAACTCATGATATAAATTTGTGATACCTTTGTCTCCATTGTGATTGCATCAATGGTATTTTCTTTATTTGAATGATCACTAGGCTACTACTACATATCACTTCTTGATAAGCATCATCATGTCTCCAATAGATTGCATTTTGGAAATTTTCTCATGTTTGCTCATTCATTGGCAATTGGGATGTTTTCATCCAAGTGGATCCACACACTACTTTCACATTTGCCTATATTTTGGTTTGTTGGCTTTGCCTACCAAGGCAAGGATATAGTGTTTAGATTCTTTGTAGAGTATAGTAGCTTAAGGGATTTTGGCCCCCCTAGGTAAATAATAATAGGTCTATTTTTATATGAGGATTTTTGAAAGACGATATTTTGGCTTGTGTTGAAACTTGAGATTTGTTACAAAGTTAGAATATCTTGAAGGATTTTGGTTTCTTTTAGAGGATTTTTTGAAGATTATAATTTTTGCATGGTGAAATATTTGAGTTGACATTATTCTTCTTTTGCCTTAAGAGACTTTTTTAATGTAAATGGCAAGGCCTCAATGTGACAAACCCTAGTTTGGTAGAGTCAACTAAGACCTAGGTCCATTTTGGTTCACCATGTAGGGTTTTTTTTTTCTTTCCCTTTTAAAGTTAGTGTCACTATTTTACTAGGCTTTTGAAAAGAAGAAGAAGACTTTTTTTAAAAAATAATAGAAATAATAATATTGTATTTTGTTTCATCACTTATTACAATAGCTAAAACTTTAAGCCACAAACTTTAAGCCACATGTTCGAGGCTTGTATGAAGTTCACATTTAGTGATGGTAGGGCTACTTTTAGCTTTTTGTCTTCTTCACTTTCTATCATTCATAGCATTATATTTTATTGTTACATATGTTTCTGGTTGTTTTCTTTTTGACTTGCCTTTTGCACTAAAATGAAGTATATTCAAAACATTTAGGAAATTTGTCATTCATGTATGAAATATATGGGTGTTATGAATTATGAACATTTTGCCCCCCCTTTTTATTCCTTTTTGTGAATGAAGTTCACCTTTGCCAATTCATGAAGTTGTCTTGTCTTAATTTCATTTATGAAACGTATTAAATTACTCAAGATAATTCAACATATTTGTGTTTTTGGAAAAATGCAATTGTGCACCTCACATAACAATGAATTCATGCAAAAAAAGGGTTCAACCTTATAAGATTGCATTTCATATGTATGGCTAGTCCAACATATTGAAAAGTTAAGTTTTTTTGGTTTAAAATATTTTCTTGCTAAATCCTAGCATTGGAGTCAATTATAATTAAATGTCTAATCCATTTCAATTCATTGACATTTCACTAAAAATATGATTTTTAAAGTATTCAACTTTTATGTTAGAAAGGGGTTGATCTTATCTTATGGGAATTTTTTACAAAATTATATATATATACACACACACAAACAAAATGAATTAAATTGCATTGTGTTAAACTGCCCATAATTGCACATAAGATGTTTAACAATTATAAATGACAAAGTTCTAACAAGTGGAAATTAGTTTATTGGGAAATTAATACGTATAGAATAATGTATTTAGGTTGATGAACAAGTTTGAAAACAAAACAACTATAGTAAGACATTATTTTTAAAAAATTATAATTTCAACTAGTGAATGATAATTATTTAACTAATTAAAAATTTCCTCTTGGGTATCTAAGTTGATCATGTGTTAAGGCAATAACAACCAATTTGAGTCCATGGGAAACATATAGTCATCAATTTTCATATTTAAATTTCCAACAATGCCTATTGCACTTGAAAAATATGAGTTGCTACTTGTTCACCCAATTGTTCTCAAGTACTTGAAATCTTGGAGTGTGGGGGGGAGGGAGGGGGGAGATGTTGGTGGTTGGTTCTATGCAAAATTACCTACTTTGTCCAAAAGAGATTTTGAATTGAAACAATGATAATGAATCACAAGTGATATGGGCAATGTTTTTATTTTCAACATATATGTAATAAATATTATTATTATTATTATTATTTTTCGGGGGGAAAAAATTTAAGAAAATTTCATCTTTCTAGTGTAAAATCCAACTAATTTTGCTACTTTTTGGTGGGAATTTGTCAAATGTTTGATATCATGAAATTGAAAAAATTATAAATTAAATTAAATTTATAATAAATTAAATATTAAAAATATTTTTTTAGAAAAAAAACCTAGACATGGGAAAGCAATAAGTGCCTTGTTTGATATGTTAAAAAAAATGAAGTCCATATCTGCAGTTACAAGATTGAAAGGTTGGAAAGGTTTGAGTGGTCTAACCCTAAACCTAAAACTTGTTTACATTACTAGTCTAGTAGTATAGCTGACCTTTTTCCCCCTCTTGCAACAAACATAGTAAAAGGGTGTGAATTCATTTTTTTCCTTGTGCAAAAAGAGTACCTTATAAATGGGTGATCAGATCTTTGCTTGTAGAGTACCTATTGGGGGCAAAGGAGCCACATGCTTTTTGATTGACATAGCTTAACCTGGGCATCATCATCCCAAGAAGGAGTTATTCCCTTGAGAAAAGGGATTCTCACTTCATTCTTTGAAATGTAGGTTAAAAAATAAAAACCCAAAAAAAATAATTGAGCAACCCTCAATGTCACATGTGAAAGCTCTAGACTACAATTTTAAAAATGAACAAATAATAATAATAATAAATAAATAAATAAATACATAAGGAGGGTGGAGAAGTAAGTGATTTATTCCTACCAACTGGATCATAGAATACATTCGGATGACTAGTGAGTCTCAGAGTCAACAAACCTAATAACTTTACGAGAGAGAGAGAGAGAAAGAGAGAACCTGAAGTGTGGAGAATGATGATGAAAAATTGCTACTTTCATGTCAGACTCCATACTCCATACTCGGGACCGTGTAAGTTGGTCCAAGTTGCTCTGTCACTGACAGACGTAATGAATTTATATATAAGATATTTATTGATTGTACAACAAAGTTATCCGTGTAAAGTAGCCCTCTCTTCACCCTCTCTTTGGGCCTCCTGTCACACCATATCCCTTCTTTTCAGTGGTATTTGCAATGTAAGGAAATTTTATTAAATCTCACTCTCTGTTTGGCAATGAAGAAGGATCGTGTTTTTCTGAGTTGGTACAGGTAAGACCCAATTTCCAATAATTGTCAAAAAATATAATAAAAAAGGGAAACCCTAATAATTAAAAGGGGGAAGTACATTACTACTACTACTAGCTACTCCAATCAAACAAATGAAAGAAAAAAAAAAAAGCCTTTGATGTCAGTTCAGAAGCTTGTGAGTCTGATGAGAACCCCTCTCTGATCTTCCTCTCTCTCTCTCTATATATATATATATAATATCTTATTGTGGAGCTCACCCATATCCCAACAACATTTTTTAAAGTCTATTGGGTGCTTGCTAAAATCTGCACTAGTTTTGAGATCAAGTGTCCACAAAGGGGGAGGAGGACCTGACAAACTTCATGCCTCTCTTTTCTCATGTTTAATTTCCTATCACTACTGACAACAAAGGCCAAATTTGGCAGAAATTTAAATTATTTTCAATGAAAATGTTTTGTCATTTCTTCCAAAATTAGCTGCCCCCCAAAATGTCAGAAAATTCTTCACTCCTAAAAAAAAAATTGTACCCATTTGTTGATTTGATATGATTTGATTTGATTTATTTTGATTTCTTAAAAAAAAATTCCCCCCTCACCTCAATTGTAGCTGGAATTTCAGGGATTTTTTTTGAATTTTGTTGTTGGAATGAAAAAATGCAAAGAAAATTCTAGATAGTGTTCTAAGAAGATGGGGAATGGGAATGGGTAAAGGTACTACTACTATGGTATTAGATTTTGGAAGGGACCGTTTCACAAATTCAAGTCAGGCCAACAACACCAACCATTGTGTCTTAGAAAACTAGGCTCATTCCATTCCACTATACTGACAGTAAAAATGTTAGGTCTTATTCTCCCTTTGAATCAACTAATTCTCATGTTGAATGGGTCATTCAAAACCTTGCCCACTCTCTTCTAGTACATAAGGCACACAAGGTGGTATCACAATTGGTGTCCATTAGACTAATCGACTAGTTCGTCACAAATATCGATGTCAATTATCAAGTGAGGATTGTATCACTTGTTATGAAAGTTAAATTAAGGATCATAGTCTTTTCATATTGCCCATCATCATCATCATCATCACCATCACCTCGCACATTGTTAATTAATTAGTCCAACAAGTCTCTACAAAATGAAAAGAGTTGCAATTCATTTTGAATCGATTTGCCTAGTCTTTTTCAAATGGGTGTGTAAACATGTAAAGAAATATATCTTCATATTTATGATCTGAAGAGCCCTGATTCTTTTATAAATAAAAGAACCTTCTTCCCCCTCTGAAAGAAAGAAAGGAAGGAAGAGAGAGAGAGAGAGAGAGAGAGAGAGAGAGAGAAAACAAAAGAAGAAGCATTTTAATGTTGTTTACAATACTACCATAAATTGCCAGAAACAAACAAACAAACTTGCGGGGAGAGATTCAGCTTAGCACTGCAGCACACAACACTATTCACCGCGTAAATAGATCAGATCATACCTGACACTCAAGGAAGCCTTCCACTTCCAGTTCAGATCAAATTGACCAAGGCAATATATGATCTTCTTGTGTGTGTACCCTGGATGATCATCTCTTCATCAATGTATCATGTTCATCAATGACATCAAAATTTTAGAGTGAAATTTGAGTAACGGGTAGTAGTAGGTACCTGAACTTGCTTAATACTTCACTTAAGTAACGGATCAAATAATAATGTGGTACTAACTAGGTGACAGAATACGAACCTTTTAAGTAAGAAGGACTGCAAAAGCCTTGTAACATGCATCCTTCTAAGTACCACCATCACCACCACCAACAACAACAAAAATGTGCACTCACTTCACTTCACTCACTCACTTGGAAGCAAAGTTATGTTTGTCAGTCTGCACTACTGCAAGATTTTCAAACACCCAAAACCCATCTCAAAATTTTGTTGTCAGTTGCAAGTTGCAAAGGTTGGGTGGTAGTAGTAGTAGTAGTAGTAGTAGTGCTGCATTTAATCTTCTTGGTCAGACAAAAAAGAAAGTTTGCTTCCACATGCCTCATTTTGCCACATTTGGCAACCTTCCTTCCTTTCGTTGTATGTGACATCCGACCCATTCTCTCTTTCTTCTTTGTGTCTCTCTTTCTAAATGATATATATATATATATATATTGAAACACACATAACCCCATGAATGTCATGCCAGTAAATGAAGGATGTACATGATTTCAGGGCACACACACTCTTTTGTCAGTTTCAGTTCATTTGTCACCCCATGTAGCAAAGTGGTTTTGTTTCTTTCAAAAAATACAACACAACCGCGTCTGCACTGCACAATTCAGTCTTTCAAAGGTAGACCGAGAAAAAGCATTAACTTTCCTTCCTGCCTACGAGTGGAGTAGAGTAGTGTTTTTTTCTTTTTCTTTTTTTAAGGATTTTATTTTATTTTATTTTTTTTGGTGTGACCTAAGTGGTGATCATCCATAAGAAGAGGTACAAAAATTGGCAATCATCATCATCATCATCATCATCATCATCATCATCCGTAGGAAGATTTAGCCAAATTTGGCTATAAACCATATATGAAGTACAAAATTTTTAATCAATCTTCTATATTTATGGTTAACATACTGAAAACCAAATGTAGAAATCTGACAATTTTTACTTTTTTTTTTTTTTTTTGTGGCCCCTCTGTCTCTCCTTGTGGCAATTGAAACCCTCCAAAATCACCTTTTATTTTTGAGTTGTTTTTAAAAAATTGTAAATTTCACTTTTTGACAAAAATTTTGCCAATGAAAAAAAAAATGTTGCTTCCTAAACACGTATTAATAATGTTTTTTCCATTTATTTATGGTTCATTAGGGCAGGGGTGTTGGGGGCAGGCAGGGTGAAATTTTTCCGCCATCATCCTGACTCATCTTTACATCCGTACAATTATTAATTCTTATTTGATTAATCTTTTTTTCAAACTAAAGAAAAAACCTTTGAAAAAACTCAACATGTAAATGTCAAAAAATAAAAAAAAAAAAAAAAATTGATTCACTTTTGGCTTGCATAATAAAGGGCTTAAGGCTTTTGGTTGGGTTAAATGATATATACTACTAACTCTAGGTTTTATTATGCTCATCATCCATTCCATGGATCTCTTCACCCATGAGAGTGAGAGTGAGAGAGGGAGTGGGAGTGGGAGTGGGTCCCTTTTTTTAGCTTTTGCTAATCTGAATTGCAATTTGCAGCTACTCGTCTACGGGTTTTGTTTTGCAAAACATCTTCTTGGCTTTATCTATCACATGCCTTATTGTTGTTAAGTCTTGATGATGGTTCAGTAGTAAACTCCATTAGTTACGTGTTGTAGCGACAACAATAACAACAACAACTACTACAATGTAAAAAACAAAAGTCACCAAAGAAATTATGCACATAGTCCAAAACTGGATTTTGAGTTGTTGTTGTTGTTGGAAGTATACAAAAAATGGGGAATTGTACAAGATAGGGTTTGGACCGACACCACACTCACACACACACACACAACCTTTCTTCCTTCCTTTGTGAAAGCATACTCTGGAGAGTCTGGCTGCTGTTGGTAGATGAGTAGGCTAGTCAGTCAGCAGCAGCAGCTTCTTCATTACTGACACAAGATCATCTGCTGCTTGTTGTTTGCCAGTCAGTGTCTGTCTAGTCTAGTTTAGTACAAACTACACAACAACGGTAACGACAGAGAGCCTTCAGAGAAGAAGAAGAAGAAGAATGGCTCACAATTCTAAGAACCCAATTCTCAGGTAGAAAGCATCATAGTAAAAAAAATTGTCACAAAGTTTTTCAGAGAAGAAGAAGAGCTCACAATTTTAAGCACCCAATTCTAAGGTAGAAAACATCATAGTGAAAAAAACGGTCAAAAAGTTCTTTAGAGAAGAAGAAGAAGAGCTCACAATTTTAAGCACCCAATTTTAAGGTAGAAAGCATCATAGTAAAAAAATTGTCAAAAAGTTTTCAGAGAAGAAGAAGAAGAGCTCACAAATCTAAGCACCCAATTCTAAGGTAGAAAGCATCATAGTAAAAAAATTGTCAAAAAGTTTTTCAGAGAAGAAGAAGAAGAAGAAGAAGAGCTCACAAATCTAAGCACCCAATTCTAAGGTAGAAAGCCTCATAGTAAAAAAATTGTCAAAAAGTTTTTCAGAGAAGAAGAGGAAGAAGAAGAGCTCACAAATTTAAGCACCCAATTCTATGGTAGAAAGCATCATACTAAAAAAATTGTCAAAAAAGTTCAAATTTTTTGGAATTTCTTTCATTTGGTTACAGTATATTGTAAGTTCAGAAGTTTCTTTTGTATTTTTCCTCAAATAAAAATTCATAAAAAAGAACAAGTGCAAGATAAGAACAAAAGTAGTTCCTACCAAACCTACTTATTTGGAACGGTTTTAAGGTGCTTTTTTACCTTGGAACTTATCATCAAAGATTTTTTTGAGTCCCTTTGAAACTTTGGATCTAGTGGTTGAATTTGTAATCCAATTTAATGGCCTTGCCTACCCATGCAAAGGATATTATTGTGGTAAGATTCATTATAGACTATATATATAGTAGCTTAAGGGATTTTGGCCCCTAGGCAATAATAGGTCTATTTTTATATGAGGATTTTTTAAAGAATCTAATATATTTTGGCTTGTGTCGAAAGTTGAGATTAGTTATAGAGTTACAATATCTTGAAGGATTTTGGTTTCTTTTGGAGGATTTTTTGAAAATTGTATTTGAACATGGTGAAATAGTTGAGTTTTTCAGTAATTCTTCTTTTGCCTTAAGATACTTTTTAATGTAAATGGCATGGCCATTGTGTGACACACCCCTTGTTCATGGATGAGAGTATATTGGACCAAATTTCTCAAGTTGGGTTTTGGATTTAATGGTTGAATTTGTAATCCTATTCATGGATGAGTATATTGGACCAAAATTTTCACGTTGGGTTTTGACAAAAACAAAGGTATTGTGTTTGTTAAATAGGAGGGTTAGGTTTCTTACTAAGGGTTAAGTTAATATGGAAGACGAATGCTCAAAAAACTAGGCTTATTTGAAGCCCGAAGATTTGCCACATTTTCCCAGATGATTTTTTATTTTGTAAAACACAATTTGTACAATCGGTAATGTTTTGGATTCCAATGATGCTCATTTCTTTCTCAAAAAAGATTTTCTAACTTGACTGGCCACAGATTTTTCGACCAGAGTGAAACAAACAAACAAACAAAACACTCTTGAATTCTTGAATAGTTTCCAATCTTCCCATAATTGTTTGTAAAATTGTGCTTAGAATTGAATTGGACACTTTCAATTTGAAGGACATGTGAGTGCATCAGTTCAGAACTGGTTCTGTTTTGGATGAACAAAGATCTGAATATGATGTAGACAAGATGAATGAAATGACCTTTGTTCATTCATCTTCCCCCCAACAGACAATTTTAGATGCCAACTTGTGTAAAATGAATGTCTCATACATTTTTGTTCGACCATAATGGATGAAAATTGAAAAAGTTGAATTTGGGAAGGTGGGAAAATGGATGAACTTGCAAAAGTTGAGGAAATTTGGGGTTTGGTTTTCTCCCCAACTAGCTCATTTTTCATACATTGTCTAAACTTTCTTGGGTTCAACTTCATTGAGCTCATCCATTCTCCAATTTATGCAATGGAGTTGGGTTATTCTCAATCTTTTTCAAGGTTTAGTCATCATTCAATTGATATGAGTCCATCAAAATTTTCATCCATTATTTAACTTCTTTCCAAGTGGATGGCCAATTTTTAATCTTCTTCAACTTCATCCATTGTCCCACTTCACCCGAGTTCACTTGTTGGTTTCAACTTCTTCAACTTCATCCATTGTTGAAATCGAGGGAACTTCCCTAGATTTTATTTTATATGCGTTGTGCAAATTTTCAAAACTTCTAAACCATTTTGCACAACATTGACATTCGAAATCAAAATACTAATGAAGAGATAGACATGATAAAAACCAATCTCCATCAAATTCCCAACATGAGTCCTTCCTTTCATTCAAAGGTCCTCAATAAGAAGGGCAACAACCATATGTCCTTCATTACAACCTATTCAATTCCAAAGGATAATAAATGACAATTTGATCCCAAAATTGAATGAAAGTTTGGGGGAAAAAAAAATTCTATTTGGCATCACTAATAAGGCAATGTACCCAAACTTGTGTACTTAAAACTTGTTACACACACCTCCTCAATGCTTGTTGGAAATTGATTTGGTGGGTTCAAACTTCAAATTAGATTAGGTATTTAAAAAAATACACACCTCTATTTTATTTTTTTAATGACTTAATGCCATAAAATTTAACAATTTATCAAAACTATCATCCCAAAAAAAAAAAAAAAAAACTACATTTTGGTTTGGAAGTCATGAAGTTTTTTTTTTTTCTTTTGTTTTGTGAGGCTAAACACTAGGCTACCTTTTGTTACACCATCCATTATGATGTTATTTCATCACTCCATACTTTTGGATGTGTCTAGTAAGTAGCCCAACATATTTCTATTGTAAACCTAAGTCATCTTGACTTCGTTTTGATATGTTTGCAATTTGTGGATCTAGATGTTATGTACATTGAAAGATGCTTCATAAAGAAATATAAAACATGGTGAGGCCGTTCACCTAAAACATGTGGAGATTCACAAACAAGATCAAACTTCAAACCCTTTTAGTTTACACGTTACTAGCCTAAGTGTTCTTCGATCACTAGCCTAAATTTTAGTAGGGTTCTTACACTTCTAGAGTTTATATACATTAAAAAATAGGGTTCTTACACTTATGAAGCAAAGCTATATTTTTAGTAGGGTTCTTACACTTCCATAAGGCTAGTTCTTTATGCACCTTAAGTAAGGCCCTCAGACTTCATAAGGTTAGTTTATTATGCACATAAAGGCCCTTGGATGACTTCATAAGGTTAGTTCTTTATGCACGTTAAGGACCTCAAAATGGGTTCTTTATTTTTAGGGAAACACAAATGGAAAATTTACGCTTGCAAAGAGAAAACCTAACAACTCACTACCCTTCCCCAAGAAACCGGAACCCTAAAAAGGAAGCAACCCTAAAAACCATTGGGGCTTTTACGTTTTACCATAGTTAATGAAAGAGCCCCCCATTCAAAGCACCCCTTCTTATTGAAGGATTCATTGGATACCTAATTGGTGTAGAGTAAAGCCCTTAGGGTGGGTCTTTATTGGGAATAAGGACCCTCCAAAGGTAGAGCCGAGCACGGGTCCTAATTCTCACCCCAAGGGCTTTACACTACCTAAGTGCGGTGTGGGTATTAGAATTTGCTACAAATTCTTGACGATTATCAACTTGGGTATATACTCACTTACTTGACATGGTTTTTTTTTTTTTTTTTTTCCTCAAAAAATCACCTTTCTAACCTCGCGTTCTTTGATTCTGAAAATTCTAAAGAACTGGAACCACCATTTTTTAAATTAAAAACTAAATAAAATCACACGAGATTCGAAAAAACCTGCCAAAAACAATTATATATATATTTTTTATTTTATTTTATTTTATTTTATTTTTCACATAATATCCCATCGGGTATTACAAGAAAAATAAAATAAAATATGACATCGAGTTTATGAAAAGAGTGCCTCCAAATATACTTTAAAATTAAAATTGCAGCAGCTTTTTTACACACTTCTTTTGACCTTCCTTCTATGGAAAATATTGAATGAGAACATGATGATTTTGTACTTGGGTCGCGATTGCAAGTATGTGAAATTATTAGTTTTTTGATCATTTCTAGTTCAGTGATTGTTAGTCAGAAATGAGAGCCATACCAAGGCAATGGTTGCTCGCACATATTCAACTCAAATTTTTCACAGCTTTTGAACTATAAGGAAAGAGGCATGAGGCATTGTGAAGGCAAAGACTCACTTTAAACTCGTTCATAAGTACGAGCCTGACTTTATATATATATATATATATATCATTTGGATTTTTATACTCTTTTTGTGTGACTTTACATATAATTGTAAAGGACCAACCACCAACGTGAATTTTTTTTTTATTTTTTATTTTTTGGGTCAATTTTGTGATGTAGTCAAAGTGGTGACCATCCAAAGTGAAGGAAGATTTAATCAAATTTGGGGTTTTTTCTTTTTTTGTAAATCGTGAGATATATGAACAATAAAATGTTTAAGCATCCCTTTTTAAGTTGTGGCTACCTTTGAGATTTAACGTTATTTTGTGTGGGTGTTATGATCAAAAAAATGAATGAAAAGCTATTTTTAATATGTGTTTTTTTACGTCCAATTGTAAAAAAATTCGAAATGTAACATTTAGCTACTTTAATGGCTAAAGTGTAAGGTTGCCAAGTTGGCTAATCCTTTTCTTTGCATTATGTGAAGTCAATAAGCTACCCTAATGGTGTTCACGCATTCACCAAAATAATCATCATAAAAGGTAGAAATTTAGTTTATGTAATGCAATTTTTTTCATTTTTTGATGATTGAAACCCTCTAGATAATACAAATATATATTTTAAACCCCTCTAAAATCAATTCATTCAAAATTCAAATTTTCACTTTGTGGAAACATTTCTCCAATAGAATTAAAGGTTTCATATGGGTTGATTCTTGTTTTTTAAAGTTTTATATCCATTTCCTTTTTTTTTTTTGTCATTCAAGAAAAAACAATTTGGAAGCTGTTTTTTCACAACAAATGATGTTTGATTGTCAGTGTTGTTTAATCTTGCAACATCCAAAGTGCGGATCAACAAACCTAAAATCAACTTGAATTGGACATTTTGTGCATTTTAGAGATTATGATACTTGAAACAACTTTTCATCATCAAAGTATTTACAAGAAGCATACGAGGAATTTTGCAACACATAACTATCACATTGACACCATTTTAGACTAAGGTCTAAGTGTTTACAAACAGTTAAACAAATTGCCAATTCAAGTTCAGTTGTTTTGATCAAATGGCGTTGCATTTTCGAATAGGGTGCACACCAATGTCAATGTTCAATCTCAATATAAATCAATGCCTTTCATCAATGCATTACATGACATATCACATTAGTTCCATTGTGAAAACTTTTATGAAACAAGTTTTGTTCAATATCAAGCTTTTGAAGTTTTATTCTCTACTACTCATTTTCCCCATAATGATGCCTTCAACATGGCAAATTGCTTGATTCAAAAAAATTCAAAATCATGTGAGGTACATTGTGTTGTCCATGCTAATAGATGAAAATGAATCATGAGTTGAACTTCATAGTGGTAGCAAAGATTGATGTTGAGTATTAATGTTCAAAATTGAAGTAGTCAAGGGCTTGATTTGCATAGTGCAATTGTTGAAGGTAGCTTGAATATGTTAACTTCATTTTTTTCTAAATAATCATTTTGAGCACATTTGAACCCTATTTGAGGCACAATTTGTTATGAAAAAATAGTTAACCCCTATATTGGGAGACCATTTCAACCATGTTTGATGAAAGAAAGCTTGATCTTGGGGCATATTTGCTTAAGATCATTATACAAAGTAATATTGATGTTGCTTTGAAACTCTCACTTGATGGCAACCATGTGATTCACGGTTGAAGTTCAAATCAACATCCAATACTTTCTTATAACATTTGTTTGTCCATGTAAGTTACTAGATATGATTGTAGTTAAATGATTAAAGATAATATGGAAAATGAACTTATATCTATACCTTGTCATTAATGAAATAGACGTTGGGAAACAAGTTGATGATACATTTGGATCTTGTTGTGAGATGCTTGAATAACAACATTGCATGATGGATTTTTTTTTTTTGAGAATATCATCAAAGATTGGAATGACAACAAAATGTGCATGTTTTGAGGACTTAGATGTTTGACATGTATTCACTAACAGCTTATGATGTAATAACATACATTGCAATATTTTATTAAAGTTGGATGTATGTCATGTAGTTTAATCATAACAACATGACATAGGCAAGTAGTTTTACGTGCAACCAATCAATGAAAATGAACAAGAGAAAAAATATATGTTAATGCCAAGACAATTCTATAATTTTGGCATAAAATGCATGTAACATTATTGCCTTGTTTGAAAGCCAATGAAACATAAATGTATACCTATCATAGAGGTATGAATTTCCGTAGGCCAACTTGGTTTACATTGTGTGTGTCTAAACCTTAAACTTTAATTCCATGTAAAATGCATGGTAGGTTTAATACAATTTGTTTTGCAAGATTTTTCACAATTTACAAATTTGTTATGACATTTATTAATGTAAGATTTTTCATTAGGTAGCTTCGATTTTGTAGACTTTGGAAAAAGCATTTTTCCAAGGACTCCATAGAACCCAACACAACCAACCCATATTTAATGGAATAAAATACTTTTATTGGAAAAAATAAAAGGTTAAATTTCTTTATGACCAAAGGTACAATAGTGTTGCTATAACATTGTACCAACAAGAAAAAAACCAAGATCATCTATATAATACTTTATTATCACAATAAACAAAATGCAAGAAAGATTCCAAGGTCCCAAGGGAGGAGGTTGTAGTAACCTCACTACTATAGCTATAGGAAGTAACAACTACCATACATGTAGTAACACAACAAGTAGTTAAGATGAAAACTTAAGAAACAAACAAAAAGTAAACAAATTTTAACTACAACAACAAAACAAAAAAAAAAAAACATTAAGACAGCAAACAAAAAATCCAATAAAGGGTAGGGAACAAATCCACACTAAAAAAGTCATAACTTATTACAAAGTATCCAAATACTAGTTCTTTAAAGCTATTGGAACCTCTTCCTCATTAGATACCTCGCTACAAACCAACAATGCTATCTAACTTTTTTCCATTTCCATACACACCCATATCCACACACATATGCATTTTCACTTAACCAAATTCTTTTTTCTTCTTCCACAATCCTCCTCTTCCCTTAGTTGATCCACTACTATCATAATAATTGGCAATTGCCACAAACTTAGATTGATTATTTTATCCTTTTTTTTTTCTCCTATTCACATTCCTTAATTATTGCAATTAGTGGGTGGTTGGTGAGCAAAGTTAATTTTGTCAACCTAAGTAACTCTCAATTACCTATTGTTATAGTAATAATAGTTACCTTAACTAATCTTCAACCTGAAAAGGCTTGTGGTTAGATTTGTGAGCATTAATGAATTGGGCATGAAGATCCAAATCTAATTAATGGCTTGTGCAAGTCTAATACGAGTATAATGGTCAAGAATTATATTTATATATGTAATTTTATGTTATAATAATGTATTTGATTAATGGTGTTTGTTTACCTTGATAATTACTCAAATTCTAAATCTTATTGTGGTGTTTCATTGTAGGAGTATGATGTCTTCCAAAATACAATGAACATAATTTTTAATGAAAGCATCATGATGTCACCACATTCTTTTGTGTCTTTAAATTATTCTCATATAAATTATTATTTAATTTTTTTTATTACATCAATCTAGCTTGTAATAGGCATTTGAATGTCACCACCCAATTGATTTCCTTGAGTGACTAAATAGCCATACTTTGATTCACTAAACAACATATCTCCAATAAGAAGATGTGTTTATATCCATGGACACCCAACAAAACTTTGACTCTATGAAAATAAATAACCAACGTGTAGATCTCTTGAAATGAAGAAGGGATATAAATAAAATGTGTGTGCAACAATGTGATGTATCACCATTGCATCTAAGTAAGTAAGTAAGAGGTTCATATTTTAAATATTTTTTCATGTCAAGATTGATTATCAACAATTGAGAGGTGATGAATTTTGTTAGGTTTAACTTATAAATTCACCAAATGTTCAATTAAATGAAATCCAAAAAAATCACATGTGTTTCATGGATTTTGATTTGGGTATGATCATAGAGAATGGATTTCAACCACCATGATGTGTACAATTATGATTTTCATACACACACGTTAACATGGTGAAGATCAAATTGGACAAAGGAAGGGACAAATCCAAAGAGGTTCAAGTTACATGTGAATAAGTAGGCAGCTCTTTTGTAGTTGAATTGATAAGAGCGGCATGAAAGTTGTATATGAATGGGTTGCACCACAATTAGGTTTGTCTTCTTGCAACCCCAAAGGAAATGATAGGTGAATGCCTAATTTCATTGTTTTTAAGCAATTATGTGTGCCAAATTAGGGCAACTAGGCAAGAAATTGGCTTGAGTAAAATGTATATTATTGTAGGCCTAGAGTTAATTTTCACATTGACAAAACAAATAATTATTCAAATTTACATTTTGTTTTGAAATTGATAATATTTCCATCATCTACTATAATATTGTGATATGAGCAATGAAATTATTCAAAGTGTAGCATATGATAATTATGATGATTTTCAACATGTCAACTTCATATTTTCACAAAATTTCATTTCATTATTATGACGATTATCTAAGATAATCAACAAAACTAACCTTAAGGTAAGGTATATAAACAATTATATCACATCTTTAGTTCAATGTTGGTGCCATTTTTGTAATTAATTGTCACAACTTTATATGTGTGTGTGTGTGTGTGTGGTCGTTCTTTAATATACACCTCCATGTTGGTTTTATTACATACTTTTGTTTTTCTCCACTTCTTCCAACCCTATTACTACTAATTTTTCATTGATTCTATATATATATATAATTTTTTAAATCATGGTATTTTTTCAGAAAACGTGTTTTCAAAATTCAAAATTAACATAATTTTCTGAAAAAAATTTGCCAAATTCTTTGACATCAAATAATTAAAACTCCTTTTTTCACACATGCCCAAAAAAAAAAAGAAAAAAAAGAAAGAAAGAAAGATTAGATTAGATTAGTATAGATTATTATGCCCTTTTCACACGCCCAGTTTGGTGTCATAAGTCCCTAGAAGAAGCGACCCTAGTAGTAGGCCAGGGGTACTACTAGGAGACCTAAGGGCACTAGGGGTAGACACTAGGGGTAAAATATAGTAGGTAGGCTGGTAGGTTGGTAGGTACTAGGGGGGTACAAAAGATAGGTACTAGGCACTAGGTACCTACCTAGTCTAGAAGGCGTAGGGTGTAGGTTTGGATGAGAAGAGGACGGGGGCCGTTTTCATCGCTCTTCTTTGGCTCCTCCTTCCCTCACACGGCAGCCAAACAAAACACTCTCGTTCGCAAAAAGCTTTTCTCTCTCTTGTCGCAGCAAGAATCGAATCGTCTTCTGCCCTGTGTCGTGGGTGGTGTTGCCAAAGATCCAGACTCCTGGCCACTTCCCATACGCTTCTGCCGAGTTTTGTGGCATCCTTTTTGGCTAAGAATCGAGCTAGTTCTTGTAAGAAGATGGAGGAGGAGGAACTATACTCTATGTCTTGGTCTTCGACGTTGAGAAGTTGTTGGTAGGTAGCTTGGCAGGAGCTGCTGCTGCTGCTGCAACTCTTCTACAAGAAGCACGGCTGCGTTTTTGGTGGCTTGTGATCGATCGATCGATCTTTTTTGGTCTCCAGAAGAGGTTGAGGCTGCTGGATTTTACCTTTGTCGGTCCTTGGAGAGCAAGAAGACTGAAGCCTTGTTGGGTTTCGGAAGCTCATCATCCGCCAAGAGGAGGACGACTAGGAGCGAGTGGAAAGAGGAAGTGCGAAAACAAAAGGAGAAGGAAGGAATAGCAGTAGGTGTGGTGTGAGATGGAATGGGGTGGGGAAGGAACTTAGAGCTTTTTGATCATCACAGCTTGGAGTTGGTCAGGAACTCTAGCAGTTGTTGTTGTAGGAAGAGGAGCAATGGGGTGCTGAAAAGGGCTGGTCATCTAGAAGAAGGAGAAGAAGAAGAAGGAGAAGAAGCAGCAGCAGCATTCGTTGGGCCGCAGCAGATTCAGTACACCGGCAGCTTTCTAAATAGTTTTTGTGTAGAAGAAGAAGAAGAAGAACATAGTCTTTGCCTCCTCTCCTGTTCGTAGAGATCGGAAGAAGAAGTGGATTTTTTTCTTTCTGGTTTTGGTGAAAGCTGGAGGGAGGCTGTTGCAGAAGAAGCAGCTACTTATTGCAACTACTTTGTGGTGGGACTGTGGTTCGCTTGTGAGGATGTATTCGTCAATGCGTCTGGCGGCTGCTGGTCAAGCTCCGGAGCAAGCTATAGGAGGAGGCACTGTAGGTAAGAAACCCACATACATTCCGCCATCGTTGATATAGAGGCGATAGATAGATAAGGTGCTACAAAGAAAGCTCGCTTGATGATGGCAGTGGAGAAAGAGAAACCCAACAGAAAAGAAAAAAACAGACGCACAGCCATGTTGAGCATCTATCTCTCCATGCACTTCTGTGGATGGATGCAACGAAATGCTAACTACTTGGAGTAGCAGCCAGCCAGCCAGTGAGCAAGGAAAGCATGCATAATGGCCACATCAGGGGTTTGTAGGACCTGGAGACTAGTTCTTCTTCTGCCAAGGATTCAGAAAAAATCTTGCTACATGATGGGAATCCAAACCTGGAGCTGCAGCAAAGCAGCAGAAGTCCCAAGAGATTTGGAAACCCTCTCTTGTGGGTGGTGATGACGATCTTCATCTTCATCTTCATCTTCACCTCCATCTCCTTGCTTGCATGCATGATGAGAGCTTGTACAGAAATATTTGTTTAAAGGGGATTCTGATGATGCAAAACCTTTCCTTGGGGTTTGGGTTCTGTGGGTGTTTGTAAAATTGACAGTTGAGAGGCGGAGCTTGAACTCAGAGCTATGGCATGCTTGTGCGGGGCCTTTGGTAGGGCTACCAGCTGTGGGAAGCCGGGTTGTGTATTTTCCTCAAGGTCATACTGAGCAGGTAAAACAGAATTGGTTTTTTCTTTTTCTTTTTCTCAGTCTTTCTTTCTTCTCACTGGTTTTTTTGGTCACGGCTAAGGAAGGGTGTCCACATCTGGAAGGTAAGCTGTTTGTATCCTGCGATTCCCAATGAAATTGGAGTAGTGCCACCTGCACACCCACTGGTGTGGACAAATTGCTAGTTTTTTTTCTTCCCCCTCCCACATGTTATCTACTGCAGATCTGATCCAAGCTGAGCTGAGCATTTGTGGGTAATGAGTTTTTTTAGGTTGCTGCTTCAACACAGAAAGAAGCAGATGCTCATATTCCCAACTATCCTAGTCTTCCATCACGCCTCATCTGTCTCCTTGACAATGTTACACTACATGTATGTATGCATACAACATACCCCTTTTGCTGCACCTGCAATATTATGATGATGATGATGATGATGTTCTTGTCATTGTCTCCATTTGCTTTCAATTGTACTGAGTGTCTTCTGAAAGTGTAACATATCCTTCAGCTTGTTGTTAAGCCATACTGTGATTATGTCTTAAATCTCTTCTGTGCAGCAAAAATATGTATACATCTATCTACCAGTCTCTTTGTTTGTGCTGTTCTTCAACTTCAAAAGCTCATATGGTCTCATGGACACATGCGAGACTCTTAGAGACACCATATGTGATGGTGGAGGTTTTGGTCTTCTTCTTGGATGGTGCCCCTGATATTTATGATATCAAGATTGTGTGTTCCTTGCAGGCGGATGTGGAAACAGATGAAGTCTATGCACAGATGACCTTAATACCCACAAGTAACTCTGTAAGTGTAGGGTAATGATGATGTCTTTCTCCTCCCCCTGCTCCCACACATGTGTGTGGGTCTGGTAAACATGGTCTTCTTTTGCGACATTAAGATTTGAATTATTGTCAATTATTGTTAACAAATGAAGATTGTTGAGTTGAGATCCTCCCATTTGCACTCAGAAGAATTGCTGAAACCCATGATGGTATATTGGGAGTGTAAGCAGCAGGAGTCACCTTTTTCGGGTTCAGAATTGGCCACTGCCAGCAAGCAGCCAACAGAGTACTTCTGTAAGACCTTAACAGCTAGTGACACCAGCACACATGGTGGCTTCTCTATCCCACGCCGTGCCGCTGAGAAAGTTTTTCCTAGATTGGTGTGTATGGTTGTCTCTCTCCACCCACCCTCCCATGTCTTGGTTGCTTCAACTGAACAAATAATAATTAGACATCCAAAAATAATCTCATGAATCCAGCTTTTGATTCCTGAAAGAATTGCTCTCTTGTTTGATAAGAGTGCAACCTAGAAGACTAAGGTTCTTCATAAAATTTTCAGGATTACACGCAGCAGCCACCAGCACAGGAGCTTGTTGCAAGGGATCTGCATGACCAGGAATGGCACTTCCGCCATATTTATCGAGGTTAGCAAAAAGATGTAGTGTCATGTTGCAAGATAGAAGATGTTAGCCTGCAGTAGTTATATAAGTTCAGTTTTTTCAGTTTTACCAGGGGGAGTGCAAGCTTGGATGTGTAGATGACGTAAAGGGAACCCACAGAAGCTGATAAAAATATGTGCTTTTTCTGTTTGTGTGCTACAGGACAACCACGCAGACATCTGCTCACAACTGGTTGGAGTGTGTTTGTGAGTGCAAAGAGACTGCAAGCTGGTGACTCGGTTCTATTTATCAGGTCCGTCAAAATGTTTTTGTCACTCTTACTCAACTGTTGGTTCAGTGCAAGCAACTCCATCCCCCTGCAACCAACGTAGTAATCATTCTGTTTGATTCTAGCTCCTGTTGTTAGCAACTTGGTTAACCTGTTGGCACATGGGAGGGTGATCAGATTGCAGGAAGTCTCACTGTTTCCTTGTTAGGTTGCTGTAATAACAATAATGGTGGCTGCTGCCATATTATACAATTTTCCCCCCAAGGTTTACTGTTAAACAAAACGATTTTGTGGACAACAGGGATGACAAGGGCCAGTTACTGTTGGGAATACGGCGGGCAACCAGACAGCAAACTATCATGCCATCATCTGTCCTTTCAAGTGATAGCATGCACATTGGTGTTCTTGCAGCTGCAAATCATGCTGCTGCCACAAATAGCCGCTTCACGATTTTCTATAACCCTCGGTACTGCAAATAATCACAAGTCGTTTTTGTTTCCAGTTTGCTAGATGTGTGTTTGCTTTTTCTGACATATTTCTGCTAGTATTGTCATCACACCAAGTCGTGCAGTGCAGTGCAGCAGTTGCAAAAAACTTTCAAGCTGAAAATGGGATGAAGCTTTTACTCTCACAAGCTTGTTTGCAGCTTGAATGAGGATTATGATTGGCTTTCCAATTAGCTCTATCTCTCTGGAGCGCTAGCTAGCTGGCCAACATCATTACTGAGTCTTTCCTGTTGTTTCTGGCAATGCAACAGAAACTCAAACAGTTTGCCTGAAAGTTTTGGCAGATTGTTATGTACTTATATCTACACCCACCATCAGGAGCTGATGAAGTCAATGGGTAGCCATGGCAGCTTGTTAGGATTATGGTAGTGGGGCGTGTGGGATGTGGGTCTGAGTTGTTTTATTGTGCTTTGTGTTGCTGTTTCAGGCAAAGCCCATCAGAGTTTGTAATCCCTTTGGCAAAGTACCACAATGCGATTGTCAATTGTCCAGCCACTGTGGGGATGCGTTTCCGCATGGTTTTTGAAACTGAGGAGTCCACCATCCGAAGGTGAAAATGGGTGAAAATAGTGTTCAGATTTTTGCAGTAACAAAAACTTCAATAGGCCTCCTTTTATTTACCATTAGTCTGCCGCAGAGCTGATTGTGGGTTCATCATATCCATGCCTTGAGAAAACATAGTAAAACAGTGTTACAAGACTTTTTTGATGAAAAGAAAGAATCTGTTGACGTGCTTCTGCAAACTGTGTCTGATACTTGCTGTTGTAATTGCAGATACATGGGCACTATCACCGGAATAGGGGATATTGACCCAATGAGATGGCCAAACTCTCACTGGCGCTCCCTTAAGGTACATACATTGCAGTGCTATATTTGCCAGCTGTGAAGTTGCTATCTTTGGCAGGTCTTGGAATTCCCCACAGCACCCATGACCATTTTTGTAATGAGCAGCAGCTGCTTGTCTGATGATCTGCAGGTTGGATGGGATGAGTCAACTGCCGGTGAAAAACAACGACGGGTTTCTCTCTGGGAAATTGAGCCCTTGACAGCACCATTTCTTTTGTGCCCACCAATTGCACTCAGATCCAAGCGTCCTCGGGGATTCCAAGGTTAGAGCCTGTCCTGCACAATGCCAAAAATTTTACTGCTGTAGGAGTTTCAAGGTTCTGGGATCTTGGGTGATGGTGATGGTCCAGAACTATCTTGGTTGGTAGTCTTTCTTTGATACCTGAATTGTCAGTTCTTGTGTATCACTGCTGATGTCATTGGGATTTGCTGCTGCTGTCAGAAGAGGAGGACCTTGAATTGCTGATGAAGAAACAGTTGTGGTCAGACAGCAATGATGCCCTCAGCAACCTGAACTTCCAGTGTCTAGCCATGGACTCCCCTTGGATGTGCTTGCAACAACAGCAAAGGCCTGAGCTGACATTACCATCCCCTCCCAATGAGAACTATCGGGCTTTGGCTGCTGCAGCTCTACAAGAGATACGCTCTAGAGACTCCTCCAACAAGCAGCTGCTTGCCCAGGCTCCTATGCAAATGTGGCAACAACAACAACCACCACCACAAGCCCATCAACAACAACATCAACAACAACAGCTCAAGCAAGGTATGCATCAAATGGGTGGTGTTGTGCCTGCTGGACCTCTCCTCCAGCTTCCAGGAAGCCAGCCTCAGTCGCCTATGGACTTAGGAGGAGGGGTTTCCAGCCAGGCGGTCTCACGGTATGGAGAAGACCTTGACATGTCTTCCTCTCCATCCATGTCTCCATCATTTGCCCTGCAGAGCATGTTGGGAAGGTTACCAACAAGCGGGCCACTTTGCCCTGGTGGTGACAATGGGGCAGGTCACTACTCCAGTATACTGCAATCCAATCAAAATGCATTACAGGGATCTAATTTTGTGGCTCGTGATTCTCAGGTATTGTTTTACAGAGTTTAGCACCCCCTTCTAATTTTATCATATGGGTTGAACTTTCTTTGAGGAAAAAGGGGCTATGTACATTTTTTGGGCTTGATCTGAAATGCTGGATGTTCAGAGAGTCAAAGGTTGATCTGAAACTTTTGGGAATTCTAGGTGTCTGCACCATGGGTTTCAACACTACAAAGTCCGACCCAATCTGATACCCAACCAGTAGTGACCTCGAGGCTTGGTCGAGTGGACAATTCAGCTAGTTCGGGAGTTCCAGGTGCATTTGGTGAACCTGGTCTGCACCGTGGTCTTGCTGGACTACCAGCAGCAGCGTTTGGGTACAGAGATATTGGACCTGATCATCCTGGAGATCGCAGCCATCTCCTCTTTGGGGTTTCTATCGACCAACCGCTGGTTGGTTCCGCTGTCACTGCGTCCCTTGAATCTCGATCTTTTGGGAAATGCAAAGATCCCCAGAATGGTTTTTCCAGCAGCACCATGATTCCAGGAGGTCCATTCTGTGCTCTTGATGCACCAGAGCTTTCTGGATTGCATTCTGGGATTCCTGGCAGTGCTACTACCCTTGATGAGGATGTCCTAAATTTCCAGCGCAACTCAACTTGGGGTCAAGCAGCAACACCACCCTCCATGCGCACTTTCACTAAGGTGTGAACAAGTCTCATGAGCAGCTGTGCAAACTAACTACACTGGAAAAAAAAGTGTAGCACCATCAGTTCACACAGTTTGCTGATGTTTTTGTGGCTGGCTCACTGTTTCCCAGGTGCACAAGCTTGGAATGCCGGGTAGGTCCTTGGATGTCAGGAATTTCCACAACTATTCTGAGCTACGACGTGAGCTAGCTCACATGTTCAAGCTGGAAGGCCTACTGGAAGACCCTCAATCAGGCTGGCAGCTTGTGTTTGTAGACAATGAGAAGGATACTCTTCTTGTTGGTGACGATCCATGGGAGTATGTCCTCTCTTCTCTCTGTTTCAGTTGTGATGTGTACCCAACAGATACCCAACAGATTTGGGTTACCAAAGTTATGAGTTTATTGTTAGTGGATTTGTGTTCTAGCTGAGACAGTTGAGGTCAGAAGTCTTCAGATTGGGAATTTGGGTTTCAGGGACTGAGGTGTAAAAAGTGAATCTGCTGCTGTTGAGTTTCGGGTTTAGGGTTAGGTTTAGGAGGAACTGTAATTTGCAAGGGTTTGTTCTTTTTGCTGCAAAAAAAAGTTACTGATTTTGTGGGCAAATGTGAAAAACTGCAGGGAGTTTGTGACCTGTGTGCGGTCAATCAAAATTCTGTCACCTTCTGAAGTGACACAGATTAGCCAGGAGCAGTTGGAAATACTCAACACTCAAGGCCCTGTTCAACAACGGTCAGCTAGTAGCAATTCTGAGGATGCCTGCACACAAACTTCCCCATCAAACCTTGCAAGTGGTGGCTCTCTGGATCGCTGAGGCCAAAAAGCTTTCCTGGTACAAAAGCATGATGATGAGGCGAGGAAGAGAATGAGGATGGTTGTGGATTTACGATGACTTAATGGAGGTCAAAAACCATTTTTGACTGTTGCCATAAAACCAAAGGGACAAGCATTTGCATTTTTTTTCCCCCCATAGCCATGATATCACAGAGAGATTCTGTGATATGGACTACAGTCTATTGCTTTTGTGCAGCAGCAGGAGCCAGTGCCCCTTATTGGGAGCCCCCCAGTCTTGGTGATAATTTTGAGTTTGAAACATTTAGGAGTTGGCAGAGAGAAAAGAAACTCGCAGGGAGGAAAAGAAAAATGGTTGAAGCAGAAGCATCTGCAGTTTGCAAGGCAGGATCTCTGCCCTCTTGGGTAGCAAAAGATCTTTGACTCACAGCCAGCTCAGGGGAGAGGAATCAAGTCCCCCGGAATAAATAGGTGACAAAAACTTTTCCACAAGAGAGAAGGAAGAAAAGTAAATCACAATGTTCTCATACTTCAATGAGAGCTAGATTTTATGCATTTGGGTGGGCTTGACTTTGTGACGATTTGTAATTTTTTTAGCTTGAGGGTCCAGGCTGCAAAATTTCTCCAGACACTTTTTTTAAAAGAAAAACTGTTATTGTTGAGTGAAGTACCCAACAATCCCTACTACTACCGCCTTCACCCAGCTTGGTGGTGGTGGTGGTGGTGGTGGTGGTGCATTTGTTTGTGTAGGGATGGAGTTGCTGAGCTCCCAAAACAAAACTGTGCCCCAACCCCCAAGTGTTGATTGATTACAATTTCAGGGTTTTTTTGACTTGGACTTCATTTACTCCTGAGAATGTAGACAGAATGAATGTGAGCTAGATTTTGTTTCTAGAGGCATAATTGGAGTTTCTAGAGGGGTTTTTTTTGCCTTGACAGATATTCGAGTCCTTTGTTCTTGCCATCCTTTGTTGTCTCAAGGCTTGTGCGAACTATGAGTTGGAGCGGTGTTCTTGAGAGTGCAAAAGATCATGATGGAGCAGTGTTCTTGAGAGTGCAAAAGATCATGATGGAGCGGTGTTCTTGAGAGTGCAAAAGATCATGGTGGAGCGGTGTTCCTGAGAGTGCAAAAGATCATGATGGAGCGGTGTTCTTGAGAGTGCAAAAGATCATGATGGAGTGGTGTTCTTGAGAGTGCAAAAGATCATGATGCTCGTGTTCTTGAGAGTGCAAAAGATCATGATGCTCGTGTTCTTGAGAGTGCAAAAGATCATGATGCTCGTCATGTTGGTGTGCTTTGTCATTGATGAAGAAGAGTTACAACCCAATTTGAAAGGCAAATCTAATGTTATCACATTCATACGAGATGCAATGTTAGCAATTTGTCTAATTCCTATACAATTTGGGTATTAGGTTTAGGGTTTTCTTTAGGTTTTTGTTAGCTCAAACTAGATGTCAAAAATCAACCGTGGATCGTATTTTTGCATATCAAAAATAAAGAAACAACTTGCACACAAATTAGGAGGGAGAAAACCTTTTTTAAAACAGCCATTAAAAATAAATGAAAATATAGTTTTAAAATGCTTAATGTGAAGAAGTTAATTGCATAATGTTTCAACCTATGGGGGCGAAGTTATTGATTATTGAACAATTTTTCCATTGAAAAAAAACTCATTCTAATTAATTATAAACTAAATTTTTATATGGCAATTTGAGCATGCTCTTGATATTGTTGGAAAGCACTTGATATTGAATTTTGAATAGTTTTGATTGGTGAAAAGACTCAAAATTCACACAAAATTTTTGTTTGTGAACTTTGCAAATTTAAATGGGGGCACCCAAATTCCCCCATGAATGGCCACTTTTGAGGTTCTTCCCAAAAGGCCAGACCTGGTTCTGTTCACACTCTACAGAGCTCCCCGAACCCTAGAACCCCAACGAGGTCTTATATGGATTGTGGGTAACAACCACAACCCTTAATAAGACTTAGATTTGGGAACCTCAAATTGGGACATGGAGTGTGTAAGGCCAGACCTAGTTCTGTTCACACTCTACAGAGCTCCCCGAACCCTAGAACCCAAACGAGGTCTTATGGATTGTGGGTAACAACCACAACCCTTAGTGAGACTTAGATTTGGGAACCTCAAATTGGGACATGGAGTGTGTAAGGCCAGGTGTCTTCATTACGGAGGTCGGGGTCTGGAGTCTTGACAGCTGGAACAGATCTGTGCATAGGATAAGAAGCATCATGTTTGGGATGTGGATTTGGGGACATGGAAGACGACCTGGAAGGGAAGCACCACGACGACGACGACGACGATTGCTGAGCTCCTCGTGCCTTGCGACCAACAAACGAGAACACAATTGCAGGCAAGATTGTGCGATTTGTTGTCCAGTGAGATCCTCGGGAGAAGATTGCAGATTTGTGTTGAGAAAAGTTAGCAATTTTTTTTAAAAATAAGATACATATATATAGCAGAGCATAGAGTGCGCATTTGTCGCGTGAAGGACGGGAAGAAAGCAGGACGAATGATGCTGCGCGCATTTGCGGGCAAAAACTCAAGCACAATAGAAACGAGGTGAGATTTTCTTGGGACCAGGATTGCGGATTTTTCTTGAGAATATTGATCAAATTTTCTTTAGGTATTGAACTTTTTTTTCTTTTTTTGCAGAGGAGAGTGCTGCGGTCGTAGTAGAGTGCTCCTTTGTCGCGAGAAGATTGCGTAATTGTTGCCTGAACTGGCAGTAGATCTTGTGCGCCAGTCATGCTCACGCGTCTCCGGGCCGCCGGACAGTTTTCCGTCTCCGTTTCCAGCTTAGCTTCGGGGCAGCCGGTTGTTGCCAAAGGCTCTTCTGTGTCTGCAGTTGTTGCATCCAGATCTTCGCTAGCAGAAGCTTCTTCTCCTTTGGCGTCTTCTAGCAAATCGTCTTCATCTTCTTTCTCCTCCGCATTATCGTCGTCTTGTGGAAATCGAGGCGGAGGAACAAGTGGTTCTTTTTCTTCTTCTCGCTCTTTGTCATGTGCATCTGCTGCGGTGTCGACTCGTGATCTGGAATGGCGATTGCGGTTGCCGAGGTCATCTGAATTCCACGCCTCCTCGTATGCACGATATACTGCTGCTGCTGCTGTAATGGAGTTCGAGAAAATCAAGGTGGAGAATCCCGTCGTGGAGATGGACGGTACGTTCCAAACACTTCCCTATCAATGATGATCAACAGGACTGCAACCAACAGTGGAAAAGAAGAGCTTTAGCCGCAGTCTTACGCCTCTATTCTTGGCACATAAGAGTTCAGCAGGATTTCGTGAAACATACAGAGTTTGGTCCCACACTCTTTGGTGCAGGAGCCATCTGCATTTTCCAATAGCATTTTTTAAAGGTGTCAGTTTTGTGGCTTGAAACTTCTGTGTGTCTGAAGGTTGGGTCTGGTGTCCAAATTGTGTTTGCAATTGGGTGCAGGAGATGAGATGGCAAGGATCATATGGCACATGATCAAGGAAAAGGTACAGTGTTTCTCCAACGAATTGATATTCTAGTGTAAGAAGAAGATGATTTTTGCAGCTTTTTTTCATGTATAGGTTTTTTAGGGTTTGCAGTGCGTAGAACATGCTCCGGTTTGCAGAAGCCATGTGTGGTCAGCAAAAGTGGAATCAGAAGAGTCACTTATGTCTGTGATTCTTTTTTGATACACTTTTTTCTGTTTTGGGAATCTTGATTGTTCTGTGTGTGTAATGGGGCTGAGGTCATAGGCCACCCCACTGTTAGCCTGTCAATTGCATTTATGTCTCCAGAAATATAATTGTCATGCACTACATCTGAGCCGATCCCTGGAAACACACAAAGGGATGTTTGTGACCTGAAACTGTGCTACCTGGGTGGATTCACAGCTTATTTTTCCATTCGTGGAGCTGGATATCAAGTACTATGATCTCGGAATTCTAAACCGTGATGCCACCAATGATAGAGTGACGATTGAAGCTGGCCTAGCCAACCTCAAGTATGTTGAAAATAGTGTCTCTAAACAATTTGTGTGAATCTGTCCATTTTTTGACTCTGCTGAAGTTAAAATCTAAAGCTGGACTATTGTATGAATGAGGTAGAATGTGTGTTGATCAAGTTCAAAACCCAGCTAAAAAGTAAGATGCCATTTTCTTTGGGTCTAGGTTGACTATGTCAGTTGTTGTCTTAGCCATGATGCTCCCACTTCCTGTTGCTGTTTGCATTGCATGTGAACAAAGAATAATCCCCAGGTCTGCAAGGAAATGAAAACACAAGGGAAGTACACAGGTAGGTTGTGCAGGATTGGTAAAGGTCTTCTGGTATGGAGATACAAAGCCAAGCAGTTGGAAGTAAAAAAAATGACAATTAGGGTTGAATTGATTTGGTTGAACACTTGTAAGGAATGCAGGTACAATGTGGCAGTGAAATGTGCAACCATTACTCCAGGTTTGTCACCAATCCCAAGTTTGTTCTCTAATTGTGAAGAGTTTGTCTGAATTGGTGCTATAAAAGGTTGTTATGGTCAAGGTCAAGACCACTGTGGTTGTTGGTCTGATCTCTCATGGAATTATGATCAGTAAGCAATTGAATTTAGTGCAGCATTTGGACATGGCTACACACAATAGGGCCCTATGCTCAAGAAGGCACAACAGTTAGTATGGAAACCCACTTTCAGGGGGGTGCATCTTTATGAGGAACTGCACATGGCTATCTTTCAGTTGTGAGGAGTGAGGCTCTGAAGTGTGAATTGTGGTGTTTAGATGAGACTCGTGTCAAGGAATTTGGACTGAAACAAATGTGGAAAAGTCCAAACGGAACCATTCGGAATATTCTTGACGGTAAGCTCGGTGGGGTAGTCCTTTTGCAATTCTTATTACTGTTCTTGTTCCTTACAGATTCTAATCATGTAAATTCATTTTGACTCTTGGTGACCTTGACCTGCACTTAGGTCTAACCCTGTGTACAAAAACGTATGGTTCATATTGGAATTTAGGTTTACTAGATTTATCCACCGATTTGGAAGGAAGGCTTGCTATCAGAAGATGTCATTGTTTATTGTCAAAGAGTCTAGTCCTATGTTTGTTCACTCAAATTCTGATTTGCTACTCATGCTGATGATTTGGGTTTACTCAAACCAAGGGCTCTGAGAAATGCATCTCATAGGGAAAACCAGAACTTTGGAATCTTCTGACATTTGGAGATTTTTGCAGGAACTGTGTTTCGTGAGCCTATTTTGTGTAGAAATCTTCCCCGTCTTGTTGCTGGTATGTTATCATTCTCTGATAAACCAAGGTGCCAATCCATGTCCAAAATCATTGACTATAATGTGAACACCTGTAGGGTATCAATCTTTGAAATGAATCCCAGATGTGGACACATCACATGTAGAATACCAGAAAGTCTTCAAAAGCTTATTTGAAAAAAACCAGTTGTGTTGTTTCTGGTTCAAAGGTTGGGGCTGAAGGCTACATTACAGTCTCTAATTCGCAAAGTACCTTGCAAGGGGATGAACCTCCCACCTTTCATGAAGCCTGAGATGACCTGATCTTTGTACAAGCGTAGAACCTAACTTGGCACAGACATGAGTTTGTGGTCTCAATGGAACAGCAATTTCATTGTGGCATACATGTTCTTGGGAAGCCAAGGATGCACTCTATGAGCAGATCATCAACTAATGGTTGTAAATGTGAGCTCCTTCCTCTTAGGCAAAAAACAAATGAAACCTGTGAGGATTTCAGTCTGCTAATGCTTGGGAGGCAACTGAATGCTTTAGTTGCTTCTTTCTTGAAAGTGATATTACAAGAGTCAAGATCTAGAGGGACACTTGTGCTTTCTTTTGTTTATGGTCCATGTGATTAGAGATTGAGGTTCTCTATGGATTGTGAATGGGGTAGGCTGGACACAGCCCATTTGCATTGGCAGGCATGCATTTGGTGACCAGTATAAGGCCACAGATGCTGTTTTCAAAGAACCTGGCACATTGAAGATGGTATTTGGTGCGCTATCAAGGCCTTGTTCTCACCATTTGCTGGTTTATCAGTTACAGTTCATTATTGTCTGTTCATGTTCAAATCCCAACTTGCCAGGATGAGCAAAAAGTCTACCAGACCCTGCTTGTTCTTCGTAACTGAGTTCACATGAAGATCTGGACCATGTGTAATGAAAATTCATCACACTGGCTGAGGTCTCTTTTGAATCCACAGGTCCTTTACTTGTTTATCATGAAATGACTGTTCTATGAACAAAGTGGGCTTTGAGTATGTAGATCTTTTCCTATGGACAAACCTTAGACCCTCCTTTGTAGTTTTCTATTTGGAAACCCACACTGCTAGCTTTCAGAAACATGGGATTTGACAACTTTTACATTCCAGTTTAGGGGTTCATGACATTGAAAATAGGTTAGAGGAAGCTTCAAACCTCTAGGCTAATGTAAGGCACATCAGACAATTAGATTCACCACTGGATGGTATGCAAAGCCCACCCAGACCAGCCAGTAGGGCAGCACAAGAACCAGGAGGGGTGGGCATTATCATCATCCATACAGAATGCAGCAGTTGTGGTAGCTGTTGAGTGTGGAAGAGGGCAGAATCTACTGTTGGACTGTGCTGAGTGCTCTAGCTGGATCCAGCAGTACCAGCCCATGCTGCAGTGGATCAACTTGCAGATGAAGACAGCATCTGCATCCCTTTTGGTGTCATGTGCAAGGGAATAATAGTACTGTATTATTCCCTTGTACTGGGATAATGTCCATTAACACATTATGGGTGCAGTTCCTGACAGAGGAGGAGAACCCCAGGAGTTTGAGGTTTATCATTTTGATGGTGCGGGAGGAGTGGGTCTCTCCATGTACAACACTGATGAGGTTTGTAATTAGTTCTTATATCACCTTGAGGTGGAAATTTGCACCCTTGTGCACCTTGACTTTGATTAGTGTATAGCCAAATTCATACATAGGACTTGGGTTGGACTGACATGCATTCAGGTGACATTCAAGGCACACTAATGTCATGGGGATTCCTTGCCTCAGTAGATTCAGATATCTAGTTTCATACAATTGATTGTGATAAAATTTGTGGGGCATATTGTGGTTCATTGGGGAAGTGCCTCTCTCTGTCACAATGGCCAATGGAATGTGGAATGTGGACTAGTGATAGAGACTTTGACACTGTATTTTGTCTAGGTAGCTCAGCAATACAAGGTCTCTTAACAATTGACAGAGATTTTTCAGTCCAACATTCTGATTGCAGTCTATCCGAGGCTTTGCGGAATCATCGATGAACATGGCGTATCAAAAGAAATGGCCTTTGTACTTGAGCACAAAAAACACAATTCTAAAGAAATATGATGGCAGGTTGCACTCTATCACTGCTTGAATCAGGGTATCAATAACAGGAACTTATTTCATGTATACATGTTCCACCTCTGTTCATTATTTTTATGCTGTCCCAGAGGGATCTGCTTGGAGATATGATGTGTAGCATCTTGACAGTTATTTGACTTTTGTTGCTTGTAAGTGACAGCATGAAGTTAAGGTTGTGATTTGGGAATGCTGATTCATTTCTCCATATAACTCCTTGACACACCAAGGCTGTCATTTGACCATCTAAGATAAATCAGTTGGACATCAGGTTTCCTTAATTTGTGGCCATGTGATCTTCCAGGTTTAACATCAAGTTTACAGAGTATAATTGATGCTATTATGGGGTGGTAAATTTGGACAGGTTCAAGGACATTTTCCAGGAGGTTTATGAGCAGGAAGGGTGGGAATCAAAGTTCAAGGAAGCTGGAATCTGGTAGGTGAAACTTATGAGGAAAGACGGTTGTTTTCATTAGCTTCTCCATGCCCTGGTGATTTTTCTTGAGATATAAATGTTGGAATTATCATTGGGACCCTTATGTATATAGTAATTTGTCTCGCCCAACTATGTATCTCTTGTTGTTTTGGGTACCGCTGGTCTGCAAAAAGTAGTTCCCCCTAAAGGAAGATGCTGGTGCCTTCAGTACTATCAAAACTAAGGTGATAAATATGCTACATTGGGATGGGTGGCCATTCCTGATAGGTATGAGCACCGCCTTATTGATGATATGGTCGCATATGCACTAAAGAGTCAAGGAGGGTATGTGTGGGCGTGTAAGAATTATGATGGTGATGTCCAAAGTGATATGATTGCGCAAGGTACTACTCTTTACCACTTTGAAATTCAAGGACAAATCAGAAGTAAAAGTCACAACCAGTTCACAGTTGGCAGTTCTGCCTCTGTGTAAAGCATTGGATTGTGGAAATGAAAGACTTGCTGATTTGTTGTAAAGGCATGCAAAATACAAAGGTCATTCCTATTGTCCCAAACCAGTTGAGTCTGCCTTAACACATTAGTGTGAAAGACTTTGGAACACATTGTTCTTCAGCACAGTTCTGCTTTTCTTACTTTCTCAGAGTTCCTTTGAGCAATCTCAATGTCCTCAGTTGTGTGTGAGAGTTATCTTGTCACTTGACAGACAGTGCATCAAGCAGCTAATGCTTTTTCTCTAATTGCTAGCAACTTGAAAATGTTCTCTGAGCAATGTTCATCTTGATTCTATGCAGGATTTGGATCTCTTGGCCTCATGACTTCTGTATTGGTGAGACAATGATAATCCTTCCCAAGCCCAAAATTATAATATCCTGATCACCATGAAGATCCTCTTACTGGTCATTGGAACTGAAAGCCTTGTTATGCATCTACAAGCATGCAGCTGCCTACTTGATGTTGTGCATAGCTTCTTCATGTTATTAAGGGCATAGCATCTGAACTCATAAGTAGGAATATCAGCTCCACTTGTCCTTCAACTCCCCTGAACGTTTTTTGTGTTGGCATCAATGACACTCACAGAAATACTTAATGGTAGTACTTGTGAGATCCCATTATTTATCTGTTATCTCTGCACCCAATCTTCTTCACTAGTTTGGTGTTCCTGGAGTGTTTTCTCTGCCAGCTTTACTTAAATTGGATGGCCATCCTTCACTACAATGAGTTTACCTGACCGTCCACATGGGTCAGCTCTAAATTCTGTGTTTGACATAACTCATAAGCATCAAGAAGTTCTCAATCAGAAAGATATTTGTTTGTTATCGACTTTTAGTGGTTAAACTGGACCAGGCAGGTGAAAGAAGTTATTAGCATTCTATAGTATGCCACCTGGCATTTGTGAGTGTCTCCAACGATACCAGTTGGCCACACTGGTAGCATTCTGTTGTCAAAACATAGGCTAACAACATCAGTCAATGCCTACTTGTATGTAGATCTGCCCAGATGGAAAAACCCTTGAAGCAGAAGCTGCTCATGGTACAGTGACACGGCACTATAGGGTGCACGAAAAGGGTGGTGAAACAAGCACAAATAGTGTGGCCTCCATTTTTGCTTGGACTCGGGGTCTTGGCCACAGGTACTTCCCAAAAGCCTCTATCCTGTGGCCACCAAAGACTGTTCTTGTTGATTAACAATTTCTCAGAAGCTGCTGGTGGGACTGTATTTGATCCAGACTGTGTTGTTGCTCGCTTGCTTCCTCAGCAATTCCATTTTCTTGCAAGTCCTCACAAAATTGCAGTTGGGCAGAAGCTTGCATTGTAAATTTTTTTCCCATCAGATTATGCTATTGATTTCAAATTCCATGACAGGTTCTGGAACAATTCATGTGCAAAATCTCTGGCAGTGGATCAGAAAGGCTAATACTAGATTTCTGTCTGTCATTGCTTCTTTTTGGGGTGACAGAGGAAAGCTTGATGGCAATAGGAGGCTTCAGGACTTTGCTAAGAAACTTGAAGAGGCAACTGTGGGCACGGTGGAGGGGGCCAAAATGACAAAGGACCTTGCCATCCTTCTCCACGGCTCCAAGTATGTCTAGATGCCTTCACCTCTCTCTTCTTGAATCGCCTAATGGTTTTGTTGAAGTCAATATGGTCAGCCTCATTTGCAAATAGTGGACTTGATGAGACAATGTGAACCAATCTTCAAAAAAATTGTTTGCATTTTCATCATCATGGTGTTATGGTGAGTAGGAAATTTCTTAAACCAATGAATTTCTTCAAACAAACCATACATTGAAGGGCCTATAAATTGTATGCAATTTCATCTGCACTCCTGCTGTGTTATGCAGGGTATCAAGGGAGCACTATCTGAACACTGAAGAGTTCATCGATGCTGTTCGAAATGAACTGCTGACCAGGTTGCCACAGACATCCAGGCTTTGACCATGGTACATTGCTCTTTTGTCTCACTTGTTTCAAAGAGGAGGGGTAGATTTTGTTCATTAAACAGAAGTTCAGTCATGAAAAGCGCCTCTAAGAAATGAGCTGTTGATAGTTTGAGAGTGTAGAGAAAGATTGTCCATTACTGAGTAACCCGTGTCAGGTAGTAATTGGGAGTTGCTTGAGACCCTTGCTGAGACACACTGGCTTGAGTTTTTCCCTTCAACTATGTGAACTGAGAGTTTCATCATGTGAAGTGCTCAGGTACACCTACTTCAATCAGTATAATAGAAAGGCCTGCCACTGCATTGACCTATTCTTCCTTCTTGTTCTGAGTTGAATTGCTCTACAAGATACCATGTTATCTCATATGCTTCATAAAATATATACAAATAGTAAGCAAATCCCTTATTCCAAATCCACCATTTTTGTCCATATTCTACAACCCAATTTGCAATTTGCATTCCAAGAAAATGATGCAAAATGTGTGAGAAAACATTCAACTTTTCTTCATCGTCCATCCTTTTTACTTTATGTTGACACTAATGTGTGGTTGTAGGAGTATGAGGATATCCAATGTCAACAATGGGAATTTTTATGACAAATCTTTTTGTTTTTGTGCATTTGTTGTTCTATAATTTTTAGTAATTTGTATTTTATAATTATTCATGCTTTTGATCATATAAAGCACAAGGTTGACTTTGTGATTGGGGATGTCCTTAACAATCGAGACCAATTCCATTCATCTTTCATCCACCAACTATGACTCCTCCATGGAAGAAGCAAGCAAGCGGGCCACTAGATAAGATTTGTTTGAAAGTTTCGTTTTTGTAAATAAATATCTATTCAAACATCAATGGTGATGCAATCTTGTTCCATGCAAATGACCTTCATGTTTTCATATAGATTGAGCACACACACATTTTTGCATAATTATATATCTATGAAAACATATAGAATTTATTCCGATTTATCAATTCATAGTTTAATAGTAATGCACATCCATGATTTAGGGAACAAAGTGGAAGCATGTTAGAATCTTGGGAAGCACATTATGGCATTGGAGCTAATTCAATGAAGATGTGTTCAACAAGGAACAAGGTTGCAAAGGCTCTAGTAGAAGTTCAAAATTCCGATCTACAACCATTGCTCACACTTAGTTTACATCTTGATTATGTGATGAAAAAACGAATGAAGAAAAATTTGGATTGTGAATATAAGTTGTATTTTTCATTTCATTTTTCCATCATAGCTACATTATGTTGGTGTGAAAACTTAATTTTTCATTTGCTTTTGCAAATATTTTTCCCCATTAAGTGCTCAAATTTATTTATTTATTGTGTTGGAACTTCATGCAAAATTCATCCCTTAGTCTACTATTGCATCCATGTCTTGAGGCATAAGCTTTAATTATGGCTTCTTTATCTTCCCTTACATCCTTCCATGCAAGAACCCCCCATAAAACACAATACTAGTTTGGGTGTATAAGGAATTTCAAAAGGGAAAAGAAGGAAGTAAAGGTTGGAATGATAGATTGAGGGTTGAAGCAAAAACAAAAAAATAATTTTCTTTTTTACCAATCAAATTTTTCATCTCCCTTCAACCTTATGCCTATTTGCTTAGGTTGATGATGAGGCTTTTGATTTGACACCATGATTCACTACTAGTTGCATTTGATTATGAACTTGTTTGGTTATTTTCACATTATTATGTCTTGGATTGGCACATTAATTTCATGCCTATCTTCTTGTTTTGTCTCCTTATAAAATTAGTGTGCACCAATGAAAACTCATCCATGTCTTGTAGTTCTCTCTTATTCAGGATTGCACCATGTTTTTTTTTTAGATTGCATGCAAAGGAGGTGAAACACCATGACACAAGGGTTGCACATCATGTTTAACTATTGCCAACATTGTGAAGCCTATTTCATTTGTGCAATCTTCATCGATTATTAAAAAATGGAACATGCCATAAAATTATAGATGTTAGACACAAGATTGTACTTATTGACACAATGACTACATAGTTGAAAGAAACCAACAAAAATATATATATTTCTTGCATTTAACATGCCCTTAGAAGAATTACAAGATATAATTTCATTCAGTGAATGCAAATAGGCTAGATGCAAAATCTTACCCATAATAACCACCTTGAAATAGGACAATGAATTCCATTTGAAATAAATTAGTTGATTGTTCATCATGACTTATTTGTTGTTGTTTATCCAAAGTTTTCATTCATCAACCTTTGATCAATCATTAATGTATTTTCATCTATGTGTTTTTACTAATTATCATTTCATAAGTTCATTTTTTCATCCAAACACAATTTTATATTTGTTTCATTCATCCACCTATTGTTCATGGTTTTTCATTCATCTATCTTTCATCATTCAGTCATCCATCTTCCATTTTTTTCCAAATGACATGCAAAAAGAAGGTGCAACTTTTTTTTTAAACACTTCTAATTTACTTGAATGAAAATTGGGTGTTTGAATAATGAACATGAATATATATATTTATAATATAATAAGAATATTTTCATTTATAATAATAATTTTTTTTGTTTCGTGACATATTTAAAAATACCCTTTTATTTCACATGTTCCATTAAATATTGTAACCCCATGGTCAAGGATTTTTTTTACATCAATCCAAATTTATATAGTATCAATTCAAATATTATATAAAAATTTGATTCATAATTTTTTTAAATAACCGAATATTATTTATACATATGATTTATGATTTCTCAAAATGATTCTTTCACAAAATTATATATATGTATATGGAATCAGTTATTAAAAATTATATATTCAAATTGAAATATATATAACATATTTTAACATTGTATTATCCAACCTAGGTCCATGCCCTTTGTGTCCTCTATTTATTTAGTGCCTTTTGGTTGCTTCAATCTACAACAATTGCATGAGATTAAATGAAAAAAAGATTAATTTGTTTAAATGTTCCTTCATTTGTTTCATATCCATGTAGGTGGGTGGGGGAAAGGACTGAAATAGTTAAATATGAAAAAAAGATGAATCTAATTGAAAGGGAAGTTTTTAAAAGGTCTGTGAAAAAAAGGTTGACATGTGTCTTTTCATATCCATGAAATGAGGGAATGAAATAGAACTAATAATAATAATATTGAAATATATATATTTTTTGAACAATATAATTACCTTGCTACATAATTACATAAACAACTTGAAGCCATCAACTAAGTAGGTAGGTAACCTAGGTATGTAGGTACATTCTACCTACCTGTGTCTATGTATCAATTTACCTAGCTATTTTTTTAAAAAAAATTTAAAATCAAAATTCAGTTAATATGCCATGTGGCAATTTTTATCGTGCCCTGTGTCATCATTTAAGACCATGTAAACTGAAAAATCATAATGGATCTAATAGAAATCAATATTTCAAAAAATAATAATTTTCCCCCAAAATCCTTATAATGCCACATGTCAAATGTTGATGGATTGACAAAAAGTAACATCAACATGACATTTCATTGTAGTTGCAAACTAGTTGCATTAGAATTGCATAATAGTTGTTTGTATATAATTGTAATTGAGTTGCATGAGTTGCATAAGTATATGGTTTCAGATACAATGAATATTAATTACATTTGTTGCAACTCATGCGACTTGTCCAATAGCACTCATGTTCATAGAAATCTTATATATAATTACCAACACGGTGTGTGTGTATCTGTCTATCCGTCTTTTACTTTTTTTTTCATTTACTTCACATGTTTTGGGGTCGGTCTGTCTGTCCGTCCGTTCAAGTCTTGAAACCCATACCTTTTCATTTCAGGACTTCCTCTTCATGTCCTTGACAGCAAAAGGAAAAAAAGTTCCATGTGTAATTTCCTCCTCCTGTCCCTGGCATCAAAAGGAAAAACAAACATTGCCCGTTCCCTGTGTAACTTCCTCCTCCTGTCCCTAGCAGCAAAAGGAAAATTCGAAACAGGGCAGGGGCAGGGCAGGGCGTCAAGGGCAAGGGCAAGGGCAAGGGCAGGGGCAAGGCAGGGCAGGGCGTCCAGGGCAGTAAAAAATAAAGAGTAAAAAATAAGAAAAAATAAAAAACAGTGGCCGAAGATTACAGGCACCCACGAGAGGGACTTCACAGTGGCCTTCGGCCACGGGCACCCACTTGTATGTTGAATTACAATGAGTTGCAAATGGTCATTGCAAGTTGCAACTAAAAAACCCAATTACAAGGCCAATTGTGAATCACCATATTTTTTCATAATGACTTTAAATAAATTTAAAGAAAACAAATAGTAACTTCTTTTAACAAGTTTTCCATTCATATAATTTCATCAATCACTTCAACTTCTTTCATTCACATTTTTTACTTATCTACCACTTGCATCCATTCAACCAATTTGTCTTTGGTTTCCCATTCATTTGTTTCCAACTCATCCATATTTCATCTTCATTTTTCATTGCTCTAACTTCCATCCATTATTTGCACATCTTTCAACCACAATTTCCTTTGATTTATTATTCTCAATCATCTAATTGTCATCTAAGGTTTCCTTTTCATCCACAAATTTAATTCATCATTCTTTCATTCATCCAGCATTCAATTCTCATTCATTCATTTTCATCCATATTTTAAATTCTCCATGGTGTTCACACTCATGTGCGCACCAAATAACATTCCCTTGCATTGCAAAAGGATCCCATGTTCTCCATGTTTTAGTGTGATAAGTTGCCCAAAGACATATATTGAGACTACAATTTATGATTTTGCAAGTTGTATTCAAAGATTGTGCCTTTGTATTTGAATGAAGTTGCAACACAATTGATCATGTATTCAAGTATTATTGCAATTATTTTTAAATAAAAATTAGTTCAAAATAAGTATACATGCATAATTGATTTTTAACAGCATTGGGTATAATTCTCGAAAATTATTATGTATTCTTACATATATTAAGTACCCATAAATGTATATCCTTAAAGCAATTACGTGTCTATTCATCCAAATGGGGGCCTTTTACATTATGTTTTCTACTTCCAATAAACAACTTTTGTGATGTTTGATTTATATGTTCCTTGCAAAAATTTGGAATAACATGACCATTTGACGTCAAAATTTAAAGATTTCATGTTTTTCATTTTACCTACATTGCATTCTTTCAAATATCATGGAAAAGTCCTCTTAGTATTAATGTTCTCAATTTCAACAATCATCAATGTAACATGTGCGATTAGCGCAAGTGTGAACGCATTACCCTTTTCCTTCCAAAATCATTTTTTGCACTTTAATTGGATTTCCTATGACAAACTACTCAAAATTCAATATCTCCCACATCTTAAGTCTAAAAATTTCCAACTCACTTTCATTAAATCCTACTCATTGAAGGTTGTCAACAATATTAAGAGTGCACCAAAATTTTCCTATAATTATTTTGTGATTTAAACGATTGTTTAGTTTAAAATTTGTTCATCATTCGATGACTTCTCCATTGTATGTCGACACATTATGAAATCAACTCAATGCACCCCTACTTGTCAAAGGTTTTCCAACAATATCAAAAGCACAACAAGAGGCACCATGGTTTTGGGAAATCTGAATATGACAAACAAAACAAAACAAAGCAAAACAAATTACACTAACTACATATATAGATTGAAATTGTGACAAATTTGTTGGACCAATCTACATACATTATTACATGCACTCTCACACTTGTTAGGTGATAAAATTACCTAAGTGTAAATAGAGATAAAATAATAAAAATCAATAGGATGGGAAGCCAACAATGTTGCTAAGTGACAAACTAAATGATTACAAATTACTTCACAACAACAAAAAAAAATTACAAATGAACATTTGGCAAGTTGACATTGGGAAAACAGTTACATGTAGCTAAATATTGTTCTAGAGGTTGTAATTGTTGTAGCAACAATATGAATAGGCTCAAGTTGAGGATTTTCAAGGGTTTCACTTTTGGAAATTAAAAAAATGTAGATATTCATTTTGGTTTGTACAAATGATTATACAATCCAACTTTTGTCCCACAATGTTTTTGGTGGCATGTGTTTGTAAAGTAAGTATGTAAATAATGCATAATAATGTGATGCATAATTGGTATGCGGTAGAACAAAAAGAATTGGTTTAATATGAATAGTTGTAATAGAATAAGTAATGCATAGTTATAATGCAATTGGGAGAGATAATGCCCATATTTTCCAAGCAACCATGGTGAGCCAAAAATCATTGGTTGTTTGTCCATACCTTGAAAAGGTGAGGTGTTTAAAAGGTTTTGCCATGATGAAACTTAGGCAATAATTGGTTATAATGTCTATTTTGATTAATTAAACACATGGTGTTTAAGTTAAATGGAAGAACAAGAACCCAAAGAAAATTATACTTTTGTGAGTAATTAATCTACAAAAACAATACAATTAACACACACCATCATTTCCTACATTCAATCTTCCACACAAAATTCAACTTATATTTCAATTATGTTTCATATACATGTATGTGTGTATGAATATTATAACTTCCATCAATTTGTGTTCTAGTACAATTAAAAAGGTCATACTTATTACATGTGCAACAAAACATCACAACCATTTATTCATATTATATTTTTATTAAAGAAATGATTTCATTCTAACTAACATGGTTGTGTTATAGAAAAATTCCTTTTTCACCCAAATTACTTATGTTTAGATGAAAATACACAATTCAAGCATTCAATATTATTGCAAACATGTTTTATTTCATCAATACATCAATTAAGTTAAATTTGAAATGCACTTGTTAGATGAACATACAACATAGAAAAATGTATTTTAAAAATTTGTAATATTATAAAGACCTTTGGTTGTTCTCAACTTGTCATGACCTTATAAAAATCCTAAATTTAAAAAATTATATTCCAAGTCATATCAATCACAAACCACTCTACTCATGTCATCAAATCAACATCGTTCTATGTTAATGCCTCGTAATAATTCTTTACTTAAAGTTGCCACTTGTTGTATAAGGCTTTCATTGCAAACTCAATCACCATGGCTTCCATAGCATCACAAATCAAAGTTATGGACCCTTTTTAACAAAACATATGACATGCTCATGAACTTGACATGGATACCCCAACAAATTCCATTTAGCCATATTTGATCTTAGATTTGATATGAGTTTATTTCATAGCTTTTGAAGACTCCTAGTACAAAGTTATGCTAGTACACATAAAATCTTCCAAAGTCTTGAAAATTCAAGTTTATGTAACATAGAAAACATCATCTTAGCCCCAAAGGAAAAAAAAACAAAATGTTCCAAACTATGACACCAATTCAAACCTTCTTATTTTTCAAGTTCAATTGACATCAACATAAGTGTATTCACATTCATTTAACAATGAATACACCGTCCACCAAGGTCCATCATCAATTCCTTTTGACATTATTACACACCCTTCCATATTTTCTACAAGCCACAAAAAGATTCATTTCACCATCCACTCCCTATTGTGTTGCATCACAAACACCACCACCATGCATATCACTTGCAAAAGTCATTCTTGACACCTATAATTAATATGTTTTGTTTCCAAAATGGGTTAAAGCCTACTATAATGGCCTAAAAATGTTGTCAAAAATTTTATTTTCTGAAATTATGCAACTTTTAGCTTCCACCAACCCAATGTTTAAAAATGCTTTCATAAATTATATTCAAATAAAGTAGTTCAACTATCAAATAATGCAATTGTCAAAAGAAGTTACATTTTCATTGATATTAAACCATTAAATAATACACTTGTGAAAAATTAATACATGTACCAATATATTGTAAAATCCAAATATATTTCTAAAATGATTCAAATGATCAAAACACTTGATAAAGTATTTTGTCATATATATTGAATATGAGTTGATTATACCATTTCAATTCAGTATGAAGAGTTCCACCCATGTGATTTCACAAAAAACATTTGGATCATGAAGTTTTTCATTCAAACAAATAACATTATGTTGAAAAAAAAGTTCATTGAAAAATTATTTTCATTTGAAAGATAAAAGAATTATGCTAGAAGCCTTTGTATCAAAACCCATTTTGCATGTTTATCAAAATGTTAGATGAAATTAGACAAAAGACATCAAAATAATACAAAATGTACTAAAAAAGAAACAACATTTTCATACCTAAAGTGCCCACCCCTAGTAGTGTGCTTTCACCCAAATAACCATCATTATGATGTAACTTTTTCATCCAATCAATTTTCATTACATGAACACAAGAATAACACCATGGTTGCCTAATTCATTGAAGTTCAAAGGGAGGGAAAGGAACATATTTTCAATTTATTTTGCTTCGTAAATATGTAAACCCCTTTAGTTATTTACCCAAACATCAATAAATGTGTAGTTATCAATAAAACTCTAAAACTTCAAATGGGCCAAAGAATTTAATAATCACAACACAAGGAAATGGATGAAATTAATATAATGTTGTTTTACATTAAAAAATGTATCATCATAAACTAAGAATTAAACATCTATTTGATGCAACCTCATGGTGGCCACATCTTTCTTTTTCCAATTCTTAATCTAACCTCAACATATAAAATTTTGATGTTTTTCAACTAGTTCTTGTTGCTTCCTCTTATAACTTGAGCTCCAATTGCAATCTAGAAAATCTTGGTTAACAAATAAAAGATGGCCATAAAACCAAGCATTCGAGTTTTTGCATTTGGACAACTAGAAATCCTTGTATCTTGGAAAAGGTAAGATGTATGAAAGTTAATTTTTTAAATTATTGGTTGAACATAAATACAAATTTAGAATATGAATCATTAGTGTTTAAGCCTTAAATATATAGATGAACATTTATCAAATTTGGAATTAATCATGTCAAAGTTTCCCATGTGAAAGATCCATATGGCAATGCTTTTATTTTATTATGAAACTCATATTTACCCAATTTTCACCTTATATGATAATCATTAGTGGAAATCAATTCTACATTCACTCATGTTGGACAATCACTTTTAGTTTTATAGCCTCATTGTTATGACTTTGACCCCTATGACCTTGAAAAAATTCAATGTTTAGAATTATGGAAAAAAAAAAAAAGGATTGTCTATATAAGAAGTCTACATGCATTATCACTTGCAAAAAATTTAGAAGCTCCAGGTTGTGGCAAAAGTAAAACATTAATTTATGGGATATGTTTTTAATTTATAAATGCCGCAATGTTGTTTACTAAAGCCCATGTATACTTTCACAATTATGTAATACTTGGTCTAGCAAAAAGGATTGTCACAAAAAATTTATTATTCTAATTATAAGATAGGGACCATGTAATATGTACCATGCAATAACTTATGTGGGTGTTTGCATGATACAATATCGAGCAAAAAAATAGCAATTTGATAATTGCAACACATTTTCAATGTGGCTTTTTAGATATTTGAAGATGTTGGGATGGAAATGTGTAATTAAATATAGATAACATCCTAAACCCATTATGTTGTGACATTGGTGCACATATGCTTAATTCAATTGTCAATTGGAGTACATTTTAAATTGCAAAATTTTGTAACAACATTATAATTTAGCAAAAGGAATAAGAAATAATAGTTTAAATGAAAATTGGTTCATTATATTTTGCACATACAAAGAAATAGGTATAATCAATAATTTTCATCAAAGCTTTCATTTTTTCTTAAAGTTGTGAAGCTCAAATTAAATGATACATAAATATTTGACAGTACATTATGTTGTGATAATATTGATGAGTACTTATGATCTTCTCGTGTTATAAATGTGTAACCATTGAGATGTAGTTGGGCTAAGTGTCTTTTTAATAATTTTACAAAAATTGAGTGAATATTTTACTAAATAAAAAATGGTGAACTATTGTCAAACATGGTGGTTTAAACAACTTTAACAATATTATTGGTGTGCATTTACATAAAGACACAACTACAAATCAATTTTATATTCCATTAAAAGAATTTTTTTTGTTTATAATCAAAATTTTCAACTAAAAAATGTCGTTTGTAATTGAAAAGTAATTGCAAATGAAATTTCTTAATTACAAAAATTGATTGCAAATGAAAAAAATTATTTTAATGTTTATATTTTATATATTTTTAAAAGCCCAAATCAACCATATGTGATTTTTAGAATAATTCAAAGTGAATGAAATTTTACATGTTGGGTGGATGCAAGTTACAGTGATTCACTTTTGGTCACTATGGTAATTTTTACACAGTGTTGTGTGTTTAAATGCTTATGGCGAATAATTTAATCTTAAATACATTAAATGATGATTCATTTTAAAATAAAAACTTGATTATGAAAAAACTTGCACAATTATTTTTTGAAAATAATGCACATTAATTATCAATAATGAAGTTTTGAAATTAAAAAATGGATTGGTCAATTGGTTGGATTGTTAAGAAAGTCAACAATTCCACTGAATTTCACTCCAAATTGTTTATAAGGATTAAGATTGGGTTGAAGAATAAAATGATAAAATTAAACATGAAATCTTTTTTTGTGAAACCTTGACCAAATAGTAATTATGAACTTTTGAAGGGTCAAAATTAGACCTTATTTTCAAAAGTCCTTTTGAAATGAATTTATTGTGTTTGTCAAAAATCCTATGCCCAATGGGTATATAATTGAAATATCTAAATATGCTTTTATTCTTATGAATTTTATGGGGTTTTCTTTTAGGATTTCCAAAGTAATGTCACCATACCAACTAACAACAACATTTTAAATATGGGTTTTCACTTAGTTTTAAGAGGTTTCATAAGTGAGTGAAATTGTAGTGGTCAAAGATTACACTAATGAAAAATTATATTTAAAATCATATCCAGATGGATAAAATGTAAAAGCATGTTAGGGACTTTTGGGAGTTTTACATTTGCCTAAAACGAGCCACTATAACTTGCATTCACCTTGTTGCTACTTTTGACACTATATGTACTTCATGTTTGGGATAGATTGTTTACATCATACCATACATTTATTGATGTGTATCAATTAAGTCAAATGGCAATTAAATAGATGTTTACATAGACATTATAATAAGCTAACATTGAAATATACCTTGGGATTTTAGCTTTAAACATAGCATCTCAAAACATGATCTCAACATATATCAACAATTAACTATATGCATAAAATATAACAAAACAAGATGGCATGAAAGATAATTCTAAATTCTAACCTTTGAACCTCTTTGGTTTTATGGACATATTTATTGTGTTACTTTTATTGAATTTGCAAGAGTTGCCATACATATTAATATGGAATCTATATTAAAATAATAAATATTTAGGTTAGATTTTTATTTTTACTAGGGAAGTAACGAAATGCCATTGAATTGCATGTACCTAATAATGAAATAATAGGGTCAATTGAACATAGGTTGTGCAATTTCATATCATTTAAAGATTTTAACATGTATTGGACAATGTTATTTTTGTCTGGAAATTTTCATAACTTGGCAAATTTTTTAGAAAATGATGAAAAAATACAAAAGATTGTGATTAAACATGAAATTTTTGTGACTTTTAGTGATTTTTTGGCCAATTTTTCTGAAATAAATGTAATTAAATTAATCACGTTTAGCCATAGGCACTTTCTACGTTCCCACTTTCAACAACACTTTTGCAAAAATGTTATAGCTCACCTAGGCTACTGTCATTTAATTTTGATTGATGTTGAGGATTTTCAATACGTGACCTACTTGAGGAATTTGAAAAAAAAAAAAAAACCTTATGTAACCAAAAGAATGATACTCATAACTAAAGGAGACAAATTCATCATCTATTATAATCAACAATAAAAGAACCTAAAATTAATTTACTACCCCTAAGATAACAACAACAAGTGCCATACAACAAAAACCCAAACCTTGCAACGTCCAAAGCTTTAAAATGAAACCCCAATCTTGCTATAACAATTCTCACAACATATATGAATTGATCATTTTACACGCATCAAGGTTATTGATGAATCTTCACCAATTGTTGCACGCTTCCTATTTAAGGAGAACAATATTTCTTAAATTATGGAGGTCTAATTAGAAATCAGATGCCTCGTTGTACATTCAGTCCTTTAAGCTCCTAAAATCCCACCCCTTATTATGGAATGCATCACTTTGGATCAAATTCTCAATGACCTCAAAACATTAATCCCCATTCCCAACCATAATGTTGCTCAATGTTGTAACAATTTCTATTCAAATGGTAATCATTAGGTTCATGCAAACCCACTACGATAATAAGTAAAGATGTTCATAAAGCTCCAAGGTATGGACTTGATTTTTCCAATTAATAGAGGCTTAGATTGTCCTCACATTTTGCTTCAATTCCAGGATACCTCTGAAGTGTTTTTCATGCTCACCACTTCATAAAACCAATTACCGAAATTGGACTAAAACCCCTAAATATTCCCCAATCAAATGTGTGATTTTAGGATTTTCTACATGCCCAATTTTCTACAATTCAAACCACCTTGTTTTGTCATCACATTTCATCACCAACCCCTCATACAAAAGCTAAGAAATACATAGTGCATTGTCACTAAGCATATATCAATGTAACGAAAGAAAACTCCACAACTATGCAATTGTAGCATAAAATCCTCAACACTTCCTACATAACTAGGGTAATAACTTAGCTCAATCAATCCATCTATTCCACTTCATCAATGTAGTTGCATCCTCCACCATCAACAACCTTGTTGAGATAAAGCTTGCATTACCCACAAACAACAAACTAACCTTCTTTCTTTCACATGCTCCCTTCAAGTTCTTACGACAATGGATAATTTAAGGAAATACACAATGATGAAAAACTTTTTGTTGTCTATGTGCAAAAAGTTGATAATGACAAAAACCTAAAAACCTAAAAATTACATGTTTTCACACTAAAAGCATATCAATATTTAAAGTCAACCTCATTTCAGTTCACACTTGGTATTGGACAAACAAAAGGTAAACAAAGGTTAGCAATGTTATTCAACCATTATGTGGTATCAACAACATAAAAAAACCAAACTGAAGGCATTTAACAACAAAAAAAAACAATTTTAAGAATACTAAAAACTCATTTATTTGCATATGTAAGTTTTTTTATAAAAAAACTAATGCCATCACTAAGTAAAAGTAATAAAAACATGTTCAAACGTATGTAATGCAATTAACTTTTATAAAGCACAATAGGTTGATGCATGCCACTTGAAAATGACATACATAGAATATTTCGAGAACATGAATTGACACCAAATGTGTTAGAGCTCAAATGTCAAGGATGCAAGAATGTGATGGTAAGCTTTTGGGATAATGAAATTGGGGGTTGTCAAGGCTTTCACAACTCGTAATTTATTTTTAAATATTTAGTGTTAAATATTTAATTAGTTATTGCATACATATTAGAAAATGGCCATGCATGTTTGAAGTTGGTATTTACATTGGACATGACTTTGAGGTCTTTCTATCATTTGGATAACCTTGAATAAAAAAAATCTTTCTAGACTGTTCAAACATGTCTTGACTATATTTGTTCAACCTACGTGTGAAGTACAAGTTTGATTCAACAAAAACTTTGGTTATTTTGTGTGGAATCATGCACATCAATATGACAAATTAACCTTCCCATTTTCATCATGGATTTTTTAAAAATGGAAATCATTTAGAGTTTAAACATTGATGATCCTTGTAAATTTTTTATTTAAATTTAGATGATGAAATATGCACAGTCCAACATACCATTTTTATGATTATGAACTTGTTGGGTTTGACATGAGCTTTACATGTCAACCCCATGTATTTAAGTTGAAGGGTTCGTGCAACCTTTTATTAACCAAATTTGAAATCTTGAACCAATAGCATAATCAAATTGTCAATATCCAAAATCCATAATTGCGGTTTTTTTCAATGAAATGACCATTAGACATTTAATTCTAATATGTTGGGTTGTTGAACCTTGTCTTTGTGCACAAAGACCACAAATATGTTAATTAGCCTAGATAATTTGGAAACAATAATTATTGACAAATATCCATTTTCATTTGCATGTCCATTTCATAGCAATGGTGACATTAAAAAATAATTCATTTGAGAAAAGAATGAATTCCTTGCATAGTGATAAAAAAAAGGGTTATCAAACAAATTCAAAAGGCCAATATAAGCATTGTATTTGACAACAATGGTATTATACTCAAAGCAAGGTTACTTTTTCCGCCTTTTTTGTACTTGTCACATATTGCCCCCCCCAAAAAATAATTTTAAAAAAAATGAAAATTGTGAAAATGAAACTAGATTTACATTTTTGGTTAATAGTAGGTAGCCAAAAATATAGATGAATACTTGGATGTTTTTACTTTCATATATATATATATATATAGTTGGCAGCCAAATTTAGATAAAACTTCTTATGGATGATTGCCATTTTGGCTAGACCACAAAATCAACCCCTAAAATTAATTATAATTAAAATAAAATTTATAAGTCTATTATTAAAATAATAATAATTGTGGAACTTAAAAAAAAGTATACAGTACTTCAGAAGCAATGAAAGGACTGAAGGGTGGGTGGGTGTTTTTTTCTTTTCTTTTCCTTTATTATTATTATTATTATTATTAAATTTTTTGGACTCAATTCCATTGATGAGAGGAAAGAAGAAGAAATTTGAGTTGTTTTCATCAAGAGGGGAATTTGTTTTGTAACGAACTCGCTCACTCGACTCGACTCACTCATCAACACTTGTAGAAATTGCAGGCTAGAACATCATTTGCTTACAAGTTGTACAAGTTGTCACTCATCATATTGTGCAGTTTTAATTCCACTTTTCAGTATAATAACTAATTGGCATTAACCACGCCCCAGTAATATTCAGTGGATATTTAATTTTTTTATATTATTTATTTTTTAAATATATTATTTATTTGTTCTTAAATTTTTTAAATTATTTTTTTTTTGTCAATTTTTGTGTTGTAGCCAAAGTGGTGATGATCCACACATTAGCCAAATTTGGCTACTAGAAGCTAAATATGAAAGTAAGAAACTTAAAAATGTCTTTTTATGATTTTGGCTACCTACTTGAACCATGTATAGAAATCTGGGGATTTTTCTAAAGCTTTTATCTAATTCTGGGTATTTGAGAAAAAAAAAAAAAAAAAACTTGAAATGCATATGCTTTTAGCACTTTTAATATATTTTTAATATATATTTTTGGCTATATGTATTTATTTAGCCAGGAAAAAAAAGGCTGGTATATATATATATATATATACATACCTTGTAGAAACTGGCATTAGTTCACAAGTTGTAATGGCTTGCTGCCAAAGCATTACTTTTTACTAAAAGCTTACATGGGCTGAGCAAGAATAATGAATTAATGAATGTAAAACAAGGCAAGGAAGGCAAAGGCAAGGATATTATTGTGTTTAGATTCATTATAGAGTATAATAGTAGCTTAAGGGATTTTGGCTCCCCCCCCCCCCTAGATAATAAATAATAGGTCTATTTTTATATGAGGATTTTTGAAAGATGATATTTTGGCTTCTATTGAAACTTGAGACTAGTTATAATAGAGTTATAATAATATCTCGAAGGATTTTGGTTTCTTTTAGAGGATTTTTTGAAGATTATAATTTTTTGCATGGTGAAATATTTGAGCTTCCCTAATTCTTCTTTCACCTTAAGATGCTTTTTAATGTAAATGGCAAGGTCATAATGTGTGACACACCCCTCTCGTTTTCAAGAGCTTTCGTTGTAGACAATGAAATAATTTAAAAGCCATGTTTATATACCACCATTAAATTAAATTCTTGTATCGGTGTTTTTTTTTTCTTCAATTTTTGCTAAATTTTGTGATGTAACCAAAGTGGTGGTGATCATCCATAGAAAGATTCAGCCAAAATTTGAAATTTGGCTATAAATGACATTTGAGAGTAAAGAATATTGAACACCTAGGGTTCTCTACTTTCGGCTACTTGCTGGAACCAAATTATACAAATCTTGTGATTTTTATTTACAAATTTAAAAAATAAAAATAAAAATTGGCAATAGAAAAATAGAAAATCATATACTTAGCTTTTTGTTTCTCTTTTCGGTGAATTTTCATGAGTATATATATATATATTTTAAAAAAAAAGGTTACCTTATTTATTGACCCTAATTCAGGATAAAACCCTATGAATTAAAAAGGAGATAAATCCAATAAGAGTTACTTACTCTACACAAGATCCATATGGTTAATATCTGACCCCAAATGAATGAAAAAGGTTGTCAAAATTAGAACCAACAACCTATGAATGTTAGGAACTCCATCCATCCCAAAACCAGAACCATAGGGTATTAGAAAATGAGGCGGATCCCAAAACTAGAGATATGGCAGGATATGTTAAAACCATGTGTGTGTGTGGGTGGATCATGATATGGGCTTGAACCGGGTATCAACACTGGTATCAAGGGACGTACCAGACACCAATACATGACCTGAGGTAATACTAGCGTTATACCAATACCGGGTATATACCTGACTGATACCAATTTCAATACCCGGTTCATACCCAGGCGATAATCAGATGAATTAATTAATTTCTGACAGTTTTTTTTTTGTGTGTGTGTGGAATACTTACCTTTTTGTGCATGATAAAAAGTACCATAGGTAGGTAGGTAGGTAGATAGGTAGGTAGGTAGGAATTGACAGAACCGGCCACGACTGCTGATTCTGCCACCCTTTTTCTGCCATTTCAGACAACTTGAAGATAATTAATTGGGGTGTGGTGTACTTTTTACACACCAATGTGAATTATTTGTTCTTGCCATTAATTCTTCTAATTTTTAACACAATGGCCACATAATTTACAACTACTATAGTTTTTTACTCTCAAACTTTGTGCATTAAATGCTGAATTTCAGCATTTCATACTGATTTTTTAAAAAAACATTCCTTACTTACTTTGCAGATACCATGGAAAGAGAGGATTTGGGGGGGGGGGGGGGGTGATGAAAGTAGGCCCAAAGAGAGGGGTGGCTTTACCAATAACTCTCATGGGGCAATTAAAACTAATTGTCTCCTACCCATCTAAAATAGAGTAGATTCAAAAACCTTCTCAAAATGAAGGCCATAACAATATTTGGCATGCCACATATTGAACTTCTCTTTTAAGTTTTATTCCTCTACAAGTCATAGATACTGCACCCATTTCAAGTATTCATAATTTTTGTGTTGTTTTTTGTCTTCTATGAATTTTTCTTTTAATTTTAAAGGTTGGTTTGTTGTTTTTTTTAATGCAAATAACAAACCAACAAATTGTGCTAGAAAAACTTAATTTGATGTTGTTTTTGTTTTAATGGAAACCAAGTTCAAAAGACGTGGTAATTGACACAGATTTTGTGTCGGAGCAACACATTTGAATGACCTGATGTTATATGGGTATCCCCTTTTAAGTGAGAATGTAATTTTGGATATTATTATTATTTAGTTTTCAGTAGAACCTTTAGGTAGGTTTTTTTTATAAAATTCATCCTACCGAAACTTTCATAAAATATTTCTCGTTGGCTTCCTCCAAAACGTGGTAGGCATTTGGTTGGAGTCAAGGTTTAGGGTTACAACTTGAAATCGACATAACTTCAAGGTCAACCAAACAAATCTAATCAAATATTTAAAACACAAATTAAAGATTCAACTAAAATACATATTTTTTATTATTTTATTATTTTATTTGTACTAACATTACTTTTTTCCTTCTCTCATCCCCACAATCATTCACACACAAGGTCACATTTGCATTCAAACTCTAAATTTTTTAACTATGCAATTCTCACAACATTTCAAAATAGTCATTTTCCTCCCTTCTACCACAATCTCAAACTGAAAACAAATGGGGGGAGGGTTGTCCATGAAAGGAAAACTAAACAAAACCAAATTGATTGCAATAATTTAATTTGAAGTGAATTGAATTGCATTTTGTTCCACTACTTTAGGAACAAGGAGTTCAAGATTTGACATGGAGTTGCACTTGCTAAGCTTGTTAAATCACATGCACATCATTAAGATTTCATTTGTGACCAAAGTAAGTTCCACAAAATACATGTCAAAAAAAGGGGTTCATTGTTCATCATTTAGTTGAACATTATGTTGTTGAATCAATTTTCTTTCCTAGGAGACCAACATGCACACTTCTTTTAAACCCAACCACTATGACATGTTGAAAAGTTTGAAGTTCATAAAAAAATAGGGCATTTGTTATCACACATCAACCTTAATGCATAAATCTTGATAAGCAATCCCACTTAAGTAACTAAATATATTTATGTTGGTGGGAATGTGTTGCCCATTTTTAGTCAAAAGTAATTGAAAACTTGTTCATGTGGTTTCCAATTGAGTCCATCAAGATCACCATCTCAAAATTCACATTTAAAAAATTAAAAAAATATTGAGTTGTTATAACTGAAGTTTTGAAAACTTTGTTCTCATGTTAACAAATTACACCTATGTTGACCATCTTTTACATCAACGCAAAAGCCTTACTTGGGTGGATTGGGAGAAGCAAAATTAACATTGGAATAGCTTGTGGAATATAATAAACATAATGCCCAAGTTCAAAGTTCAAAGTACAAACTACATAATATAATGGATGTAATGTCCTTGAAAGTTCAAAAGCAATAGGTACAAACTATGAAACATGATAAACCCTTCATTACAATAAAATGACAACAACTAGGAATGTGAAGCCACAAATAAACAAATTAAATACGAGTGGTGGCCCAATGGTCACATGAGATCACTTAACACTAAAACTTTTAAATTTTGATCTATTTTCTAACATGCGCAATTCTCACAACCTATCTATGAAGGAAGGTTGTTTCTTTGTTTGTTTTTTTTGTCACATTGAAATATCTCAAATCAAAGTGTTTTTTACCACAATCTTGGTACCATTGGAAAGCCCAATTAGGGGTGCAAGAATTTGGTTTCATAATGTTTTGACTTACTATGTAGAAGTTATTGAATATTGAACATTTTTTCCACAAAAAAAATCTTTTTCATTGAATCTAAAATAAGATTGGAATTGGGTGCACTTTTGGTATTAGTTGAAACCTTTAATGATAGGAATCAATGAAGGTGATTTGGAAAAAAAATAGAGTTTAGGTGTGAAAATAATGAAATTTGAATAATTGATGTCACTGGAAATTCATTCAAATTACAAATATGGATTTGGAAGGAAAACTAATTGAACAAGTAGTTCAAGCGTAGGCCAATGACATACTAGGTTACATTAGTACTTAGTTGATAAAATCCTTGTCACCCTTGCAAAAGAGTTTAAGATCAAATCATCATCAACCCAAGATATTCCCATTCACACCAAATTCAACTAAAATTAAGAATTTGATTTAGTTACACAAATCATTTTCACAATGCACACATAAATAAAACTATCCATAAAACCTAATAAAGATTTTGATAATGGAATCAATAAAACTTTTACCAAAGTGAATGAACAACCACAACATGCATTGACAAATGGATAGTGAGTGAACAAGGAACAATTTTTTTCTTGGGATTTAATTTGTGTTTGTAATCAATAAGTAATTTTATTTTTTTTAATTCTAACTTTTCATTAGTGTTTAAAACACCCAATCCCCATCATTGATTTGCAAATATCAATAGTTGATCCAATTCATTGATGGCTTTTATGTCCAAATCAACTTGCAATCGATTCAATAATGCCCCTATTTTACTACTAATAATTTCCACATTTTCTTTAACCACCCAAATTGGTTTTGATGTTTATTTAGGGCTTTCAAATTGGATTGAGCTATTTTTTATAATAGAAAAATATGAACAAATGGGATCTACTAGTAACTTGTCTTCCCCAAACATCATAATTTTGTATTGCTTAGGGCACTATGGTTGATTTCCCTTTTCAATCCCAAAATACTTGAGGATGCCATCCCATTCAATGTTCAAAGTCCCACCTTGTTGTATCCCCCACATGAATAAATCATTTGCAATTATAAATTTTTAATGTATAATTGTTTGTGGGTAGTAAATTGCTTAGGAACATGTTTTTTATCATAGATTTTTGTTTAGTTTTTGCAACATTGTGTACTTTTTAAATTTGTAACTTTATCTTCAACATTTTTTCCATCTCAATTAACCATGTTTGATGATGAATATTTCATTTTGAACACACAAGAGAATGATGGGGGCAAGTATTCAATGGGCAATGGCTATTAGAAAACAACTCCCCCCCTAAAGCTTGACATGTTGTGATGACGACACAAAATGTGAAGGAAGGAAAACAAAAAAACAAAAACTTTCTTGGATAGTGTTTTGGTATATGCTAGAGGAGTGGGCAAATGTTTTTGCAAATATTGATGACATTCTCAAGTTCCACTCAATGTTGCCAAAAAAAAGTGCTAATTCAAGTATAGATGCCCACATTTTGAGATGTGAATGTTTTTGGGTGAAATTGATGGTTTTTAGGCACATTGTGTAAAGGGGTGAAAATTATTGTTAATTGTAAGCCTTGGCCCTTTGAAAAAATGTTGCAAAGGAGATTTCACATATTATGAATAACATTGGGAATGATAAGTAGTTGGGCACTTGCAATGGTTAAGCTTCGTGAAAACATAAAAGGAATGACATCAAGTCAAAAACTTGCAATTCAAATCATGTTTTCACCATTAACAAGCATGCAAGGTGCAATAGGCACTCATGATTGAGTAATGCATGTGATGACCAAAGTTCTAACTTTAATAAACATTGTCATGTTCAATATATGAAGTGGGATGAATGTTTACAAGTTTGTGTTGCATAATCATTTACATTTATATTCCATCCTCTAGATGATGGCAAAGTCAAGCTATTGTTCTAGTTGCAAATGCCTTGTAACGAGGGAGAAAGGCCTCACAACAAACTTCCAATGTTGAAAGCAATAATGATTTAAAGTGAAATTTTGGTCTTGGACACAAACACCAAATCATATATATCCTTATTTAATCAATATTGTGCAAAAAACACAAAAGCCCTCCATGGTTCATGTCAATTAGCATGGCAAGATTAAAATTTAACTCGTGACCTTGCTTGTCATGGTAAATGTGGGATTCACATGCAAGGAATTATAGTAGTATCCCATGACGTATAATTCATTGATGTATAATGTAAAAAACTACCCATTGTTTAAGTAGATAGGGTTGTGTTGGATTTTTATTATAGCTAATGGTTGGTGAATGATTTCAAATTTGTCTTTTTCTTGTTTTTTAATTGGGTTGTTTATTCCAATTGGTTTCCCGTGGTAACCCTACAAAGTTTTCCCATGGGATGAAGATAAATAACTTCTTTCCCTAAAGGAAAAGTCCAGCAATAATTAAGACAATGTCATGGGTTTTAGAGGTTGCATCCCAAGGAGGTAAACCAAAGTAGGTAAATTGGGTGCTGTGAGGAGATGACTAGGTTTGTCATGGGGTTTTGTCAAGGAGCTTGAATTGGTTTTCCTTGGCATGCCCTAGGGAATTGGTACATGTTGTTTTAGCCATGGATTGGTTAGTTTGTTCTCTTGCCCTCTCTAAGGAATTGTTGCACCTCACATTGTCCAAGGATTGGTTGGGTTTTTTCCTTGATCTTTTGCAAAGAAATGTTGCATTTTGCATTATTTAAGGTTGTGTTTTTTTTACCTTCCTCAAGGAATTATTGCATCACACATTATTTGCAAATTAGTTTGGCTTCCTCCCTTACCTTCCATGGGGAAGTACTACACCTTGCATTATCTGAAGATTGGTTAAGCTTTCCTTGACCTTCCCCAAGGAATTGGGGCACTTCACATTATCCATGGATTAGTTGGGTTTGCTTGTTAGGCTTCCACATGGAACTATTACACTTCACATTATCCCGTTCTTTGAAGAACTAGATAGTTGCTTAAGGAGGCATTGAATTTTTCAAGGAATTGTGAAATAGTTTTCTTCGGGGAGGTTTTATGCATTAAAAAAAATGTATCAAAATTTTGAATACATGTGTTTCCTTTGTTGCAATTGGAAAAAAATAAAATGAAGATTGGTGAGGAGATCTCAATTGTTTATCAAGCTTGGAACACCTAAGGTACTTCTATTGGGCTCCAAAACAAAATGGATAAATGTCTTGCTTGGTTAAAGCTACAATGGGTGGGTAGTTATTTGAATAGGATTTTCATGTTTATCCCTAGTGGCATGTCTCCTTTGGTTTCCAAAGTTCAAAGGACAACATTCCACAACATGCAAAAAGGAAATAATAAGTGGAACCAACTTTTTTCAATGGAACAAAATAATGGCAATCTTGAGGAATGACTAAAACTTCAACACCATAGGATGTGTATAAATGCCTTGTGGAACACTTCCCTATGATGCTTTGATTTCAAATTCGCCCCATAATGGCTTGCATTCTAAAATAACCAAGGTTAGAATTATTGACATACCCTTGGGATTGGTTTAGGTTGGATTGCATTGACATTGAATGTTTTAGTCAAATGACTTTAGATGTAATCCAATTTTTTTTTTGCAAATTTAGAGGTTGGAGAGATTTTGTTGAACACTTATGGGATTTGTAATGTTTTGTTGAAAACATCAAATTAAACATGTATGTGAAAAGGAGGGATTTGAAATTAATAAAAACTTTTGATAATTTGGTACAATTACAAGCCTTTTGGGAGTGGGTTATTGAACAAAAAGAAATGTGGTATGTTATATGGTGGGCAACCCTTCCAAGACTGAACCTTGGCCACAAAATCATTGAAGGATGTAATGGTGACACATGAAAATCTTGATATGCATTGTGGGGTAATTTCATATATAATAAGGTGGACCAAACACAACATGATAAGAATCCAGTTTTGCACAAATTTTAATGTTTTCGATACTTTCACAATGAATAATTTTTTTGTAAGAACTATCTCTTGCCCTTTATCCTTAATATGTTATTAATTACTTTGAAGGAAGAAAGTCTGCAATTTTTTATATTTTTTCACATTGTATAGGACTTTATGGATTCATGCATTTTTTGTTTTCAAAAAATTGCTTTAAAAAAATACTCTTGCTTACAATGATATATTCAATTGAAATTTTTGTTTCCATTTTAATCATATAACCTATTGTAAAGTACACTAAACATTTGATATAATATTTTGACTTGATTTTAGATTGTTATAAACATTTCAATATTGTGTGGTTTTACCATCTTCCTTGGGAAGCCATTCTTCCTAAGAACAATGTGAAAATACATTTGAAGTCAAGGACACATGGAGGCCAAGGAGAAGCAATGTTTCTTCATTAGGGAGTGTGTCATTCTTTGGGTCAAGAAAGCTTGTTGGGTTTCAAAGAGTTTCCTCGAGTTTCAAGGAATGGAAGCTTCTTTTGGTGGGGACATGAACTTTCTTGGGAATGGTTTTTTTCTCGTGGTAAAGACAAGATGGGATTCCCTTTGTAGACCTTGATGGTGGGGAAGGTATAAGGATATGGAAGTTGCCAAGAAATGGGAGGTGTGGACAAGTCAAAAAAAGGCTAGGGAAGAAGGAGGTAAAGGGCCATGTTTTGTTGGGGATGATAAAGGAAAACAACAAGTTGGTTTACAAGGGGGTATTTAGTTGGCCAAGTTTGGTTAACTAGGGGGGTTGGTTAATTGAGAACTTGGCGTTTTGGTTCAGGTCATCAAAATCAACTAACCAAATATTCAAAAGATGTGACGAATTGTGCCACATTTAATTTGTTGATATTAAATGCATTACTCTTGTTTAATGGTTGTTGGGGTTCATCTAAAAGGGATTCATAATCAATTTTTGTGTTTAATTCTAACTAGTGTTTTATATTTTGGTGAAATTTAACATTTTTTCAAGCCAAAAGGGGCCATTCCACCACCTAGGTTTATTTCAAACTATTAAATTGGGTTGAAATTACCGGCAATTGATGACTTGTATGTGACATTAATCATTTTTTTAATGAAAGTTTAATCCATCATAGCCACCTTTGCAAAACCCTTTGGCCATTGGATGCTAGAATTTGATCATGATGTTAATCAATTCACATGAATTTGCATTGGTAATTGCATTTGTGGTATGTAGCATTTAAATATTTTGTTTGCCATTATTATCTTATTGTGAATCTATGTCACTTTGGATTTCTTTTTCAAATTTGTTGTCATTGTCACCTTCATCTTCATTAAAGTGGTCCAATTTTTCAAAAATGTTGATTGAGTGACAAGCATTCAACTTTAGAATTGCCAATGGATAGGCATTAGTGAAGAGAAGCTTTAATGAATAGTTGCCATCACCTTTAAGCTTGTTATTTTCAAGTTTTTTGCAAATTCCATTGTTGCCTTCAAGTTTGTTTCAAATCCTGATCCTTGTTGGTGCCTTCAAGCTTACTACACATCCTAATGGTGTTGTTGCTTTTAAGCTCGATGCAAATCTTGGTGCTACCATTGTTGCAAATATCGATGTTGCCTTCAAGATTACTATTATCGATTTGTTGTTCAACAACTTTGAGGTATGATAATCTCATCCCTCTTGAAATCATCATTGTGTATAAAATTTGTGATCGTGCCTTTGAAGCATTATGAGATGCACTCTTGCATTTTGGTGTATGTAGTCATAGGTCTTTAGTGTACATGAACTTTTGTGTTTTGTTACAATATTTTGGTGTTGCATAAGTTCTATTTATGATGTTTATTATAAGTACTTTGGTGGTGCACTCTATTATGTGTGTTTTGAGTTATTTTCAACTATATACAAGTTTCATTGCATTTTGTTTCTAGTGTTTACTATAAGTACTATGGTGTGCATTTTGTCATGTGCTTTCAAGTTGATTTCAATTGCATATATATTTTGTTGCTTATAAGTGATATAACATATTTTTGCACAAGGTTCTTTGATGTGTTTTTTTTGTCAAGGTTAGTTGTGGGTTTAATTGCTTTATTACATTGGGGAACTTTGATTTAACTTTGGTTTGTGTGCATTTTGGACAATGTTGTCATTGAGGCCCCTGTCGAATTTCAAATACTAAATTTTATTTTTTCTTTTAATCCTTCAGATGTCAATGTTTGTTCCTCCAGTGATGTTTTAGGTGATGGTTTGTTTAGACTCGCACCTCCAACATAATTCATCAACATGCATTTGGGTGAACTACTATTGTAAGTGTTCGACATTGTGCACAAAGGTAAGTGTCCAGTTCATTTTTTAGAAGGATTTCTAGGAGCTTTTTCTTTTGGTACTATTGTAACTAATTCAATTCAAATTGTTGATTTCATTCACATTTTTCTTATCAAATAAATTTAAAAGAAGGAATCGGAATTTAACTAGGCGTTCCATGATGTTTTGGCTATTAAATTTCCATGTGGGCTAAAGTAATTATTAGTCATGAAGGGAAAATGACCCAAGGAAGAGTGACCCATGTAAGATGTGGAATTTGTAGTGAGGTTGAAAAGAAAAAAAACTTGTTGGTTATTAAATTTGATGGATTGCAAAAAAACATGCAAGTTGTTGACAAGCAACATTTGCATGTCTAAAGGTGGTTGTTGGTCAATACCACATAAACAACATTAGCTGACATGTCAAGACTAAATAACAATATGCTACTTTTTATGGGCAAGTTTTTGTGGCTCAATAAGTTGCAAATAGAAACCTTGTATAATATAAAAGGAAATTCATGTAGTTTGTCACAAACTTTCATTTGTTGAAGCATGATGGCCTATGATAGACTTTGAAAGTTATAAAGAACTATTTGATTTCTTGAAAATGCTAAACAACCTTTGGAAACATTAGACTAACACAATTGTTTGGAACATGGCTGAAATTATTTGTGAATTTGTGATTTAGGCCATTTGTCTAACAATGTAGAAAGCCCATTTTATTTTTATATCTTGTGATGAAGTCACCACTATTGATAATCAATCATGGATTTATGTCCATGTGTACATTGTAAAAGGGTGGAAACAATTCTCAATTCTTTTAACATTGTAACAAGTTTTTGAAGGTTCCCATGGTTACAATTTGACAAAGGTAATTGTGGACTTTTACTCTTGTATGGTGGTCTTTTAAAATCCAACTTGGCTTTGAAGTTTATATGTTTTGGAGTAGATGGTGTGACGACATTCTAGGATTCAAAAACTAAGGTTATAGTGTAGTTGAGGAAAACCATGTGCCCTTCCTATTAGGTGGCATTTTGTCACACATTGAACCAATTTGGTTGTGTAAATGTTATTTCAATTGTCCTTAGTTGCAAAATTTGAAACAATGCTCCAATTTTTTTATAATTATTAAACACAAAACCTTGAGTAATATTTGGAAAGAATGAAAATTTCCAAATTTTTGGAGAAGAAGGCACTAAAAGTTTTGTGTAATGTGAAAAAATACATTGGATTTCAATGTTGTTTCTTATGAAACGCATCTTGGCAGAGTATAAGTCCATGGTCATGAACATTTTTTATGAACATGCATCAAACACAACAATAAAAGGAAACTTAGACCTTGTTTGTGATGTGGAAACCTTTATGGGTTTGAGTTGTATCCTACCCTTGCTTGAATGTATTCATTTGTGATATTGTTGATGTAGTGAAAACTTGTAAAGGAGATTTGTGCATATTTTATGTTGATATAGTTACAAGCTATGGGCATGTCAATGGAGTTTTTCAAACATTCCTTGTAATTGTGCATCATTCATATGATCCTTTACATATGGCTTGGATTTTTGAACCTAATTTTGGTGTGGATTATGTGGGGTTTCAAATGTTTTCTCACGCGTACATGCTTAAAAAAAAGGATGTGCTAAATGATTGTTTAAATCGTGTTTCTAGACCATTGAATGAAGTTGAAGTTGTGAAACAATAATGCAATGCTACAACTGTTGGCTTCATTCAATAACTTGAATAACAATCCCCATCTCAAGATATTTTGAATGCCACTGGTGTAGTCTATTTTCAATTTTGGGTGCAACTTGAAATTAAGTACATGTTTATGGTTTAATTTTCCATCCTAAAAACACATTGCTATTTTGGCAAGTAAATTGGCCCAAAACAAGTGTTCATCCTACCCTTGCTTGATGAAACATTATTGGTGCAATAATCATTTTTTTTCAAGTTTACTATGTTTTTCATTGCCATGTGGCCATGACTACGATTCTGGATTGTAATCCTTGCATTAAAATGTGCACCAACTTGGCCAACAATCAACTACTTTCCCATCAATTATTTGAATGGCTAAAGTTCATTGAATTATCCATGGCCATGATTATGGGTGTCATTGAAGCTGAAAGATGTTTAATTAATATGGGGTTTATTAAAAGCACATTAAATAATAAATTTACAACCCATTTGGATTTGGTTGTCAAGATGTTTATAAGTTTTTTACATTGAACTTTTCCCCATTTGCTGCAACAATGAATTCTTGAACTATTGCAAAATCCCACTATGATGCAGAAGGATAGTTCAAACAACCAAAAATCTCTAAACCCTAACCCTTTATGTAATATGTTGTTCATGTGCTTTTGTTATGACATTTGTAATACTTGTCTCATTTCATTCAATTTTGTTGATTTGGCTGGTATGAACTTTGAGATGCATATAATATATGTTTTGTGCACAATTTGAATTCCATTGAAATAGTATATCATATTAATTTGTTTTTGTTTTGCAGGTAGTTTCATGTATTATAATGGCCAAGGTTTTCAAGATCAAGGTTCAATTCCTTTAGGGATTTTAACATTATACTTTAGCATGTATTAATTTCTGCATCTTGTTGTCATTTTTTCACCACTGAAATGCAAGTGTTAGCCAACTTACATACATGAAAATTCATTCAATAACAATTTATCTACATGGAATTTCACATAGTAACAATTTTTTTACCTTTTGGTTCTACTAAGTTGCTGGTTTAATAACATAAGGTTGCATTTCATTTCCCTATTTTGCAATTTATTTTGTAGCTAGTTCTTAGGCTTGTTTGAACAAGCATAGCCACTTGATCACCCCAAAAAAGGTGCTAGTTGCCAAATTGGCATACTTAAACTACCTACAAATAGCCACCTATGCCACATTGCAAATATGAAAAAAATAAAATAAAAAAAACATTGATTCTAACATCTTTTCAAGTCTTTTCCTAGGTGGGATATATAACCAATTTAATGGCTCAATTTTAAATGCAATTCAATGATTAATAAAGAGGACGTGTAAAATGAAAATCACACATTTCAAGCAGAGTGTAATTGAATTTTTCATTTCACACATTCTATGATGAAAAATCGGTTACACTTTGGAAACTGCCCTGGGAAGAACTTGTTACCATCTAATAGAATTGCCACACAACCTGCCAGTTTGCCACATTCTTGGGTGGAATGGGTTTACTGGGCCTCTATTCCACTGTACATAATGGGCTTCATTTAAATGGATGGGGAATTTTGGTGGGCAGTTGGGTTCACTCTGAAACACAATTCTCTTCTTGGTGGAAATTCAAGTTGCCTACTCACTTTTATTTATTTATGGGGTTTAGGGTTTAGGGTTTAGGGTGGCAACTAATTGAATATAAACCCTAAATTACTTCTTGTGTGTATTCTTAGTAAAGGTAAGAAAAGAGTTTGTAAATTCTTATTGAGAAAGCTATAGCTTATGGATATGTCAGGACCTGGACCCATGTTCCCAAAATGATCACTATGTAAGGCAGTTAGTTAGTACAAAGGACCAACCCCAAGGGCCAACAACAACAACAACAAGACCAGGGGAGCAAATCCCCCTCATCATGCTTCTGAAGTACCTTAAGATTACAACACGCAGGTTCTTCTTCTGCCTGTCCCCCTCCATTTGATTTTCCCTTTGATTTCATTTGTGTCTTGTTTCTTTCTTTGCATGACACATGTGGAGGAATAGCTTAGCTACAAACGGATCAGATGGTGTGCACTTAGTAAGCAAAGTACCTTTGACTACATAACAAGGCCAAGGCTAACAAGAGGTGTGTCACTACACTATGGCCTTGCAATTTACATTACAAAGGTATCTTAAGGCAAAAGAATAATTATGGAAATTCAAATATTTCAGCATGCAACTAATCTCAAGTTTAAACACAAGCCAAAATATCCAATTCTTTCAAGAATCCTCATATAAAAATAGACCTATTGTTTATTATTATTACCTAGGGGGAGAGGGGGCAAAATCCATATGTATACTCTATAATGAATCTAAACACAATAATATCCTTGCCTTGGTAGTCAAGGCCAATAAAGCTCTTGATCTGTCATCCACTTTAGGAGCGCAACAATTCAGCTAAATTGTTAGGGTGTTCTTAGGAAGGGCCATTAGTCCAGGCCAAAACTAGTGGCAGCCAATTTTAGGAATAAGAATTGTAGTCAGCCTGCAAAGTAGGCTTTTGTTTCTTTCCATCTGTTTATTGCCTGGTGGAGGGTTTAGGGTTTAGGGTTAAGGGTTGCCTAAGATTGGCTTTGGTTAGCCCCTCAAATTGTAGAAGAAATTTATTTTTTGAGTTTGTGGTTGGATTTTCATGCCAACAAATATTATTATTATTATTATTATTTTAAATCTCTTATTTAATGATTTGCAATAGAAAATTTTCTTTCAATTTGGGTGCTTATTTTGGCCTTTACCACAATTTTTTTTGTGTGTGGAACAAATGGAAGAATCCCTTGGGTCCTTCCTCAGGGTCCCTTAATTCCTTAAAGCACCCATCATGAAAAAAGTTAGGGGCCAACTTTGAGCATTTTTGGCTTGTTGTTTGGGGGCCCCAACTTACTAATAAATGCTAGAACATTAGCCCCAAGGGCTTTCAAATTGGCTTTACAAAATTCGTTGGTATCCTTTTTGAAGCCTTGGGGCCAATACAAGGCCATAAAGTTCAGCATTTATTATGTACTTGGGGCAGATTGAATTTTATTTTTTCTAATCACTTAACTCCTAGTGTAAAAGCCCTTGGGGGGCTGATTTCAACTTTTGCACCAATAGGAATGCTTTGATGTGAGTTGAACCTTGGCCTTGACTCCTTGTGTAAAGTGGGCTTTAGTTTTGCCAGCATTGAGCCCACCCATGCATTGACACAATCTATATATATTATGCAAGTTAAAGGATAGTTGTAGCAAAGTCCTATGATAGGTATCAGGGGCAATTCCAAAAAAATAAAATCATGGGCATCATTTTCTTTTGGAAATGAGCCTACTTTTGGTGGGCAACAAGTCTTAGAGAAAATTTAAAAATATTGCTGGTTCTTAGTTCTCATACCCTAGGGTTAGTTTCCACATTGACAAAAAAATTATTAAATAATAATAATAATAATAATATAAATATATTCATTTTTCAAAAAATCAATTCGTTTTTTGAAAAAAAAATTATTTTTATTTTCATGATCTGCACTAGGTAGTCTACTATGCTATTCTCAATATGAGTAGAAAAATCATTCAGATCATACCCAGAGATTATTATGGCCATTTTCATCACCTTAGCTTTATATTCTCACCCCCCAAAAAAAGGGTTTCAATATTGAAATGATTATATAATGATAAAACTGGCCCTAGGCTAAGGTAACAATCTACTCAATTGCAAACAATAGCCCAATAATACTTGGCTAGACATTTGGGCTTTTTTTTTTTTTTGTTGAATTTTTTCAATTAGTTCTACTAAAGGAGTTTGCAAAATTTGCAACAGCTTTGCCATGGTGTGATGTTTTTTCAGATCTGGACCGATTCAAAATCTGTTTGTGATGCTAGTGAAGAGCATAGTTTTCAAATATCTATGGGATGGAATTCCAAGTTAGTAGAAGGCATTTGCACAAGACAACCCCCCCAAAAACTTCATAAGTGAAAGTGAACTATTAGAGACTTTATTTGCAAAAATAAGTACCTAAATGGCTATTGATTTAAATAAAGGCTAACTTATATCATGTTAGTGAAAAGCCCCTTTTGGGGCCTACTTTGAAATTAAACCAAGTGTGAGGTAGGGGCATTCGTGCATTCGTTCCCTATCCTTTTTGTTTTGGCAATTTTGGGTTGGTTTCCTATCCAATTTTGCCAAAAGAAAGTTAATTAGATATATGGCCCCAGAAGAAATTGGATAGGAAACTGAAAACGTGTTCTTGAGTAGCTGAAGATTTTTCTTCCTTTCTCATCCGCCCACTCGCCCCCCCACCCCAAAAAGAAATCATCAAATGGAGCATGGAGAAGTTGAAAAAAAAAAACTCAGCAATGAGCAAAACACCCATTGTATCATCCATCCCAAAAACACTAGTAATATTAGGGGTTCGAGGGCTTCAAAAGAGGGGCGTTTGTTTGTGTCTAAATGAATGCATTCATCTCTTTGTTCTATAACTTGATAATTTTGGAATAATTCCAAAATTAAAAAAACTGAGATACCTATACACACAAAATTCTTGAAATGTTAGCAAAATATCATAATTCCAAAACTGTTAAGCACATATTTCTCCATAAATATTAGAAAATCAATACCCACTTAATTGAGAAAAAATAAAATAAAATTCCCCAAAAACGCTGTCGAAGACTCATCACTCAATCCTCTCTTTTTGTTTCATTTTTCTACAAATTTATAATCTGGGAAAGAAATCCAAAAAAAAACGAAAAGAAAACAAAAAGAAAAAGAAGTAGCACCCACAATCAATCCATTTGACACCAGTCAAAACAAACACAGTAAAACATAGTCTTCTCTTTTACTGTAGCAACGTAAAAAGATAAAAAAACAAGTAACCCTGTCTGCTCTGCCGTTGTCGCTGTCTGGCTGCCTGGCTGTCTGCCTGTCCCCTCCCCGCCCTCTCAAACTCATCATCAGCGGTCAGGTAAAAGAACCATCAAAACTGGGAACTGGGTCGGAAGGGCGGGTGCCTGGTTGGGGGGGGGGGGGGAGGGGGGGGGAGGTAAAAGTGAAAGAAACTCCGTGAAGCAAAGCGACAAAAGGTAAACGGCAAATAAACAGAAGCTGCGGGAAAAAAAAATCTTTTTCACTAGCAGTTAAAAAAAAACAGTAAATAGTACTACTACTTTAACTACTACTTTCAGCCACAGTAACCAGTAAAGTAAACATGTTAATAAATACTCTTTACTACGCATGAAAGCTCCAGAAATCGGTGCAGGAGACTATAATTATATTATAAATCATATATAATATAATATATTATATAATAGCATAACGCAGCCAAAATTTAAGTAAAAATAAAATAAAAATCAGTTTATTAATTTGGCTCCAAAATCCAGAGTCCATTTATATTCTGTATTTACTTAGATTTTCATAACTGATAGATTACACTTTTTATTTATTTATTTATAGCAGTAACCCAAATAAAACAAAGCTGGAACTTTGATTTTTTATGGCTTTTGAAAAATGTCCTGTCAATTAAAAAATTGGTGTGGATATTATCTTAATAATATGTGGTACATAAATAAATAAATAAATAAATAAATGATAAATATATTGTAGTTAAAACTTCAGAGTTATTTTTACTTAATTATTCTTTTTTATATTCTTGATTCTTTTCCATATTAGGCTAGTTGCACCTCGTTTTGCTTTTTTATCTTTTAAAACTTACTTTCTTTTTAATTCCTTTGCTTTGATTACGTACCCCCCCTCCCCCCTCCTCTCATAAAAAAAGAAACTCTCCTTCTTTCGCTCTTGTTCTGTTTGCCGTCGTTGCCGTCGCTCTTTGTTCGTGTGTCCTTCGTCGTTGCTGCTGCTGTTGCCGCTGCTGCACCGGCGTACTTTGCCTTCCTTCTAAGAATTTTACTGGCATTCTCAGTTGAGGAGAGGCAAAGTTTCGTAGCAAACAGATCCGGTTTGGTTTTTTTCGGCTTCTTCTTCTTCTTCTTCTTTTTGTGGAGGATGCGGACTTATATCTTCTGTAGAGATTGTAATCCCAGTCTTTGTTTCTTCTCGAGTACGGTTTGTTGTCGTTGTCGTTGCTTTCTTTGTACAAAAACACACGGAGAATCCGTAGGCGCTTTTCAGTGAAACTATCCGTCCTCTTCTTTGTCAAGTGTATTCGTTGCTGCAGATTTCTTCTTTCTCTTCTCCTTTTGTAGCTGCTTTTTAAACAAGTACAAGCGACGCTTCTTCTTCTTTCTTGTTGATGCTTTCTCAGCCTGTCACGCTCGCTCCCGCACCGGCCAAGCAAGAGACCGCAACTCTGCGCTCATGTACTTGTCAGGTATTTGCCTTATTCTTCTTCTCCTTCTTCTTTCAGTTTTTGTTTCAGTCATACTGTGGTACCGCAGACCAGCACGCCACCAGTGCTATCGCTTCTTTTGTTTCTTGCTTATTCTTGCTGGAAGTGTTCGCGACAAACTAGGAATGCCGCTACCTGTCCTTTGCATTGTGCAGCTCCCTTTCTCTGTCTGTCTGCCTGTCTGTGTCTATTATTAGTCATTTCTATTCCTTGATGAGGCGAGAACTTGCAGGAAGGGAATGTACTGGGATCAATCAGAGAAGAAACGGTTGACAAGAAGCACAGCTCAAGAGACGAAGAATAGCAGGTTTGCCGAGGACTCGTGTCTGCATTGTTCTACAGGTTATCTCGATAATATCGCGCGCGGCAGCGAGCGTCGTGCATGCAAAACTAAAGCGGACGTACGGAGTATAAGAAAGAAACAGACGACGAATCCAGCCAGCCACATCACTGCGCTCCTGCACCTCACCGACCGCAGAAACGTCGTTGCAATCACAGAGAGAGAGAGAGAGAGAGAGAGAGAGAGAGAGAGAGAGAGAGAGAGAGAGAGAAAACATGCCAGGTCCTCAGTCCCTTCCTCCTAGAAGCCTCACCATTTGCCGCTCAACGTTGCCGAAAATCAGCAAGAAGGTGGTTGTGAAACGAGAGCTGTTGATGGATGACTCTGATGAGGAGGACGAGGAGTGGGATTCCAGGACGCGGATCCGACCGAGAAAAGTGAGAGTTATCTGCACGGATCCTGATGCCACCGATTCCTCTAGCGAGGAAGAAGGCAGCAGCAGTTTTCGCCACAACCATTTCACTCTAGGCGGCTTGCCGCAGCGGAGAAATGTACAGGAGATCGGCTTCCGAGCAGATTTGTACTCTCCTTCATCTGAGTCGGATTCTGAAGACGAAGAAGGCGGTGCAGCAGAGGTTCCAAGCTACCACTCTGTCTTCACAGCAACCGCAATGAAATGTGGATTCAATTGTGCAAGATCCAGCACATTCCTTGAGAAAGAGCCGAGCAAGTTTGGGACGACATCGGCGGGTTCTTGGCAAATGAAGAAAAAGAAGAAGAAGGCGGAGGAGAAAAAGGTAGCCAAGAAATCTAGCAAGAAGGAACCGGCCTCAGAGAAATCCTGCATCGTCAAGTCTTCTACTACTACTACGGTGGTGAAGAAGATGGGTACCGGCGATTTTCTTTCATCGCAAACTGGTTCTAGAGCTGGTTCCATAGAGTTTCAGAAGACAGGAGAAGAGGGCTCAGGAGGGAAGCCCCGCAAGTATAGAGGAGTGAGGCAAAGGCCATGGGGAAAGTGGGCTGCCGAGATTCGGGACCCTTCCAAGGGGGTGCGCCTGTGGCTTGGAACCTACGAAACAGCAGAGGAAGCTGCTCATGCTTATGATAAAGCTGCTCGGGAGATTCGAGGTTCAGAAGCACGGACGAATTTCCAAGGGGTGGTAGTGCCCTTAGCTGGTGCAGGTCCTTTATTGCAAGTTCAAAGCAAGGCTGAGAACAGAAATGCAGAGGATGAGTGTCAAAGAAAGCTCACTGACTCACCAGAAAAAGAGATTGCTAGTAAAGCAATGATAAGATCTGACCATATTGCAGACTCTGCTGATGAAGACATTGCAACTGAGATGATGGAGCAATGCTCTGACATTTATGATGGGTCTTTGGACCACCCATTGGAGGAGCAATTCAATGACTTCCCTCATCCTGCTGATGAAGAGTGTGGTTTCTTTGTCAGCTCCTCATCACCCTCCTCTGTTATAGATGGGTGTAGGAGTAATTTTTCTGCTGAGCACTCTCTATGCTCCTTCCCTGAAATTACTTCAGAGCATTCAGTTTGTGAACAATTCTTGAGTGGAGAAGATGATTCAATTGAAGGATGTTGTCTTTCAGAAAGTACAGTCTGTTTGCCTCAAGAGAGGATACAAGATTCTGCTGCAGAGCAACAGCAGGCAAGGGAGCAGCATGGTAGTTCAGCGGATTCAAAGCTAGAAGTGGGAGAAGAAGAGCTCTGTGACAATGCTGCAATGCACCTCCCACAGGCTTACTTTGAAGATGTGGATTTCATCCTTGATACACTAAGCTGTGCAGATGGAGGACAGGATGAACAAATGATAGACTTCTCTGCAATCAGCTTTGATCTCCTGGATGATGATGGGGTTGACATTACAGATTTGGTCTTTGACAAGACAAACAGTTGGTTTGGCAGGCACCAATGACATCTCTGTTGCTTGAAGAAATGAGACAACCTTGTTGAGGCCCATATTTACTTATCACTGTTCCCCTGGACATGGGCATGTCTCTGCAAAATTTTGACTGTGTTGCACTGATTCTAGACGTGCAACTTGCAGATTGGCAATGTGGGAGATCTCAGAATTTGCATAGTACGCAAGTGTGTCAATGTTCCATAAGCTGGAACATGAGGTAAGATAGTGGAAAGAAGCTCTTGCTCAATTTTTTGTAGTTGCTGCTCCATTTAAGCATGTTTCAGTCCTTAGATTGAGGTTTTTTCAAGACAGACTAAGCAACTTCTGGCACATGTCAAGCAGTCCTATATGTGTGTCGCCTTCCAGAAACCAATAGATGTGTTGTGGGCCATCACTTACAATCTCAGTGTTTCATCTATGTAGGTTGGTATCCATGATTTGAGCAGCTGCTTGAATAATCTGTGCCTTTCTGCACAAGTTTTGTTAGTCCAGAGGCTAGTATTGCTAGGAGAGTGAGGTTCCGCATGTGCATAGAGATAATTTGTGCCCCTTCTTTGAAGACTGGGTGAGTACGTGAGACCAATCTAATGTATTGGTAGTATATACTGGATTGAGCAAGTAAAGCTTGCTTGCTTATGTCTCACAATGCTCTTTTCCAAATAGAGTTGTGATGGAAATGAATAGATATTCTCTTCTTGCCGAGTGTGCAAGCACATCAGGGAAATTCATTGAAATATTGATTCACTAATCAATTGTGAAGGAATGACATTTATGACCATCTGTTAATAGACTACAAAATTCAGCAGGGGTTATAGTGGCACTTACATTCCCAACATGAACTCCATTCTCATGTATTCCTCATGACAATCAACATCATGATGATCAAGTCCAAACAAGTAATCAAATTGATTACATGTGTTGTAGGTATTGCAATTGGTAATCAAGTTGACAGCACGTTAGCAATGCTCACTAGAGTTAAACTTGTATACACCTATTTCAATCTAAAAGTTGAACGTCTGTAATGGTAACAACCTTTCATTCACAGAAGTAAGATTGAAGATGTTCCATTCAATAAAAAGTAATTTGATTCAATTATGAGAAATAGACTAAGTACATTCATAGGTGTGGGACATGCAAGAAGGTTCAAGAGCTTTCAAGTTGGCAAAAGTGCTTATGTAATGTTGGAGTGCATATATATTTCCATTTGCAATCAGGTTCATGTGACATTTCTACATACAAAGTTGAAAAACTCAAAATTTTGGACTTTAGTGGGTTTTGCCAATTTGGATAATAAATGGAGTTCATTGGGAATGTAAATTAACAATGCAAAATCTTCAGCTTGCACAAGTTGAACATCAAATGTCAATAATGTACTATTTATCACAAAATTTTGTAAGGGGAAAAAAATTTATGATGTATGATATCATTTCTTTTGTTTGGAACGTGTCATGAAATTGATAAACCCTAACATGCATGGTCTTTATGTTATTGATTACCTATTTTTATAATATATTTGGGCCACAATAATTTAACAATGAATATCAACATGTTTGCACAAAGGATGATGACAATTACCAAGATTATCAACAACTAGGATCAACCATTTGTGGTGAGGTAATGTTTAAGCTTCAAGTATCTTATCCTAAAATGGGAAACAAAAATTAAAATATTTTTTTTTGGGGAATTTTCTAGGGTTAATTGTCTTTACATGTTGAAATTAAGGACCAATGGTTAGCTTTTACTCAAATGTTATGCTTATTGGAAAAGCTAGGCATGGAAGCTTATGGAGTGGAATGGTGATTTATGGAAGGAAGGGGCATGGAAGAAAGGATCTATTCTTATGAGCTAGAACATTTGTGGGGTTAAAAGGAGGCATACTAAAAAATTCTTAGCATATTTCTTGATAATCTTTTTGAAAACTTTTTTAAACAAAATTTATAGTTTATTGTTCGTGACACCAACCTTCTACCATTGAATTTCACTTGGGGGTGCCAACAACTTGTTGGTTGGGTTTGCTATTATGCTCTTAATTTTATTTAAATTTTTTTTTTTAACAACATTCTTAAATGATGCAACTAGTTATTTGAAAAAAAACCATTGTTCTAATAGCTTCCTTAAATCAATTGTTAATAATTATATATGGTATCTGTGTGTCTAGTTGATATCTATAGAACTAGTTTGTATTTCCTTTTGTTGTAATTTAGATGACAAAATATAATTCACATAATGGACTAAGTAACCAACATGTCATTAGCTACCAAATAATTGAAATGCACAAATGTTGAAGGTACTTCCATAAGTAATGAGCTTGAATTGGTCACCAAACATAACCTACCATTTAGAGGTTTTAAAATGACAATGTAACCCTCTTGTTGATGGATGAAAAATCATGTAATGTCTTGTCCAAACGATGCATGTATGAAAAAGGAAAGGCAAAAGTTTATATTTGGTGAACACCAAACAAAGGATGAATCAAAAACTTGAAAACCTTTAAATGACAGGTTATGATTTCCAAATGGTGTTGATTAATCGTATTGTGCTACGTCAATTTGATTGCCCCATCCATTCCTTAAAATGACTTTGTGAAATTGGTGTTTGTGGCTCTTGATAAAGAAAATGCACCCCATTGTACAAATTGTAAAAACCATTACATTTTGGAACATGTTGGGTATATGCCATTGTGCTTAAAAGATGCTTGTAAGAAATTTAAGCAATTGATCATCATTAATAATGTGTAATAACATGGAACCCAAGTTTATAATGCGTAATTAACATATTTTTCATTGGGTGTTTTAGTGTTTATTTGACTACTAACCTATTAACAACTTCTATTAACATGTTATGGATTTGAGAATTACATGTTTTGCCTTGTGACACCTCCACCTCTAAAACCTAACATGGCACATATATCCTTTTGTTTCTTTCTTTGTGACGTTTGAAACATTACGTTTAAAAATCATATTTGCTTTATTAATGTATATACATATAAATAGTTGTTAACTCATACCAATGGTGATTATGTTAAGGAAATCAACATGGGAAAACTTCATGTGTGGTTAATATGGAGAAAAAACATCCAACAAAAGATTTGTTAATGAATTTGACAACCCATCATCAATAGTTATTCACTTATGTCCATGTTCACCATCATAAGCTTCCCATCCCATGATTTGATTATGAAAATTGTGTGAAATTTTTTCTTTCATGAGTTTATATTTTTTGCACATGGATGTCATGTGTTTAAAACGTGTATGATGCACATATAAATAGGATGAAATATTTTCAAATGTCCATCAAAAGATGAAAATATTTCATCCTACTTGTATATGCATCATATATGTTTTAGACACACAACATTTATGTGAGAAAAAATGAATGTATGAAATATATAGATTCATGCAAATTTTGAACAAACCAATGAAGCTAGTGAATTTGTGATTAGTATGTTTTAATTGCATGAAGATTCAAGCTCTTATGTTATGGTGTTAGAAAAAAAATTCAAAATATCAACCATTGAACAAGAGGATTGTAATCATGTAGTAACCTTTTTGAAAAATTCCAAGGCATGAAGATTATATGGATTTGGTAGCATGTAAGGCATGTAAACCTAATACATCACATGTTTCATTTTTAGTGTCTTCTTTGTTGTCTTTAATTTAAAATCCATTATGGTGGTGTAAATGAAATAGATGGTAGAGGCATACATCATATTGGTTGAGCTAAATACAACCAAGGAGGTGTAGTTGATTATTAAATAACACATTTTATTTTTACAATTGATTGGCATTTATTTTCTTTTAATTATCATATTGATGTTCAATTTTTTTATATCAAAAAACACAAACAAGAAAATTGATGTACAAAGGGATGCCCATAATGTTTTGCATCTTGAAATCAAGTTGAACAAACAAAAATGACATCCTACATATCTAGTTAAATGCCATAGTAGTTTCTTACTTAGGTATTTAGTAGGTAGGTAGGTATTTAGGTAACATAATAGGTTGAGCTGGTAGGTAGTTCAATGGTCAATAAACCTCCTATTATTAAATTACATACTTAATTATTTAAAAATAAATTATTTACTTGCATAAGTATATTATATACAATATTGTAAAATGTAAATTTTAAAAAATGACAAAAATAACAACTTATGAAATTGTAATCCATTGGTAAGGATTTGGTTTATCATCATGGAAGTGAGGGGTTCAACTCCTAATACTTACAACTTATGTTCATGTTTAAGCGGCTACATTAGGTATGTTAACATGGGTAGGTAGGTCAGTTAGGCTACAAAAAGTACCTAGCTACCTACCTTTTTGACCTAATTACCTATTTCTAAAAACATGCCCACACTTTTTTAATACCTACCTACCTAGCATTATAATTTTATTTTTAAAAAATAAATTACTTTAATTTGACCAATCAAAATCACTGCCTAGTCACAATGGACATGTTAAAACCAACTTGTCCAAAATGATGAAGGGTTTTTTTTTTTGGTTTTTTAAATGAGACTTTTTTTACTAAAATTTCTAGTTAGAAAAACATTTTTTTCCTACTAATGTGATTTTTTAAAAGGTTCCATTGGATAGTATAAGAAAAGGTCTAAAGGGCACTGCCGATCTTGCCAACATAAGTATTTTTATTTCTAATTGATCTCATGCCTAACTTGCATCATGTTTTGTTCAAGTAGTAAAACCGTTTAATTCTTGTTCATTGTCAAGTTCCTTGTTTGTCAAATCATTTAATCTTTTTCAAATGATATCATTGTCTTGTTTTTTATAACTTGGTAGGGGGTTGGTAAGGCCTTTACTTACACATTAGTGGGTTTGAACCCAAAATCTTTTCTACAGTCCTAATGCCCCAAATAGGTGTTACCAAACCATCACCTATAGCTTGTTAATAACTTTTGAAAGGCCAGTTCCATTGTGGACCTAGAGGTACCTTAACATGAACTTTAATAGTGTTTTACTTAATGTGATGCATAAGATTATATATATATATCCAATGTAAATATTATTAACCATTTTTAATAGGTATTGCATGGTTATTAAAAATAACAACATACTTTTGACAATTATCACAACAATTTTTTAAGTTCATAACCATGGTTCTTAAAAGTTCAAGGAACCAATTTTTGATATGTATCTATGATTCTCAAAAACATGGGGTTTTGTTTTTTCCAAATGGTCACTTCTATAACCACTTAATTATGTGCTAGTTCTTTCTTAAAGACCGTTATTTTTTTGAAGGTTTTGAAATAAATAAAACTACTTGTTAGTTGATTTTCATTTTTTCTCAAAAAATCAAAATAAAAAAATTTGATTTTGAATGATTTAAAGAACTAGAGCTGATGGTTATCAACAAAATCAAATATATGTTCAACACTAATACATATTAGTCAATTGTGTATTTGGAAAATTGTTATTCAACCAATTTTTTGCAATAGACATGCTTCTTCCACAAAGCACATGATTTAATTGTATTGGATGTGTCAATGCCAAAGAATGATATCTATCTTTATATGCATCACCCCTCATCTATTCTTGTAAGGGTTGGCCCAACACCATTTGTTTTGGTTGAATGAATTGAATGTGCTCTTAGATGGGTGTATTATATATTATAGTAGAGGAAGATAAGGGGAGATTTGGCTTTCATGCATGTAGTGCCAGATACAAATTGTTCATATCTAATACCAAAAAGTTCAACTCCTATTTCTAAAGATTTCCCCACAAAAGAAAGATAAACTTTGCATTAACTTTGCACTTGTTGTTGATGGAATGAACAACAATAATTTGAACTCTAGAATTTGAATCCATGGAATTTTGTTCAATTATGAAATAAAATTTCCCATAAAAAGTATGTAATCTATGTGTTTTATGGTTTTTTTTGGCATGTTAATTACTTTAATGTTATTGCAAAAGGGGCACAAGTTGAACATACCTTTTTCAAGTAGATTAATTACATGAAAACAAAAAGTGAACCATTTTTGCTATTTTTTGGGGTTTCTCATCACAATTGGATTGTTAATGTCTATTGTGTAAAAAGCTTTCACCAATTTGGAAATTTGGAGTGCACACACATGTGGAATATTTTGTTGACCTCATTATGTAAAAATACAACTTTCCTAGTTGATATGATTTTCCTATTTTGTCTATTCCAAATGTGTTTGGTAATTTTTCTGTTTGCAATATAGGCCAACAAGTCATTTAAAAAGGACCATAGATAGGTCCATGATGTAGAATTCATATAAGTTTTGTGACCTACCTAATTAAATTATCTTGGAACACATCTTTAAATTGATTGAAGAAATTGGTACAATTTGTTATCAGAGTGTTGCAATGTTTTTGACAAAACATTTCAATGGACATAATGGTTTAGGTTCCCATTGGCTAAAATTGAGTAACTTGTAAAAAGAAAAAGATAGTCATGTAAAAATGTTTATTTTTTCAACATTGCTATTTAGACAACCTTGTAGTTCAAAAACCAAGGAAAAGGACGAGAAGACTATTTTTTTTGCAATTTGTATTTGTTTTAATAATTTTTTTCACATTCATGTGCTTTTTGTTTCAAAAAGTTGATTTCTTTGTTGGTAGCCATTTCATTGTTTTTCCTTCATTAATTATAAGGCATACACAATTACAATCCTCACCTCTATGTGTTCTTGAATTGATTTAAACTTTTTTTTTTGGCACGCTTCTCCTTGTGACCTTATAACTTTTTCTTGTTCCCATGGCTTATTAATATAATTTTCCTCATGCACCAAAAACACCATTAAACTATATTGATGCATTTGCAGTGAAGGGAAAAAATCACATGGAATGCCATCATCCATCATCTACCAAGTTGCCTTCCTTCCATAGCCTCACACATTGCCACACATTTGGCAGTTTCAAATGAGATGATCTTGTCCTCTTACTCCTACTCATGAAATAATACACCATTGTGTTCTCTTTCTATTTTGCTTGGGTTTTGTTCAATCCTTTTGTGCAAAATCAAGAAGAATGAAATACATGTGAACAATGCATTTGCTAATACATTTGCTCATTGATCATCTTACTATTGTGAATCCCATGCAATTATAAGTTTAAGAAAATCTATAATGTGAATCCAATTATTGATTTTGCCCCCATGTGTAAACACAATAATCCTAAAGTATTACCAACAACATGAAAACATGACATAATCCATGAACAAATAGGGGAGGAGGGAGGAATAAAAGAGCAACCAGATACAACATTGTTGGAAAGTGAATGCATTGTGAAAGAAATTGACATGATTTTTGCTTTTTTTTTTAAATTTTATTTTTTAAGGTAAATTATGTTTTTGTTATAAACAATGACAAGGCATTTCTTGCAAATTGACATGAGTCATCTTCTAAGCCAAAAGAAATATATGAACAACATGCATGTGTATGACATAACAAATTGGCACCAAAAAAAAAAAACCCTTGGGATGAGGATTGTTATTTGTTGCACATGTTTTCAAAGCCATAATTTTTTTTTAAGGCCATAGATATTTTTGTGACAACAAGAGCACAACAACAAACCCTTAAGAAGCTTGAGTTATATATACATACAATCAATACATGCCATGAACCTATACCCTACCATAGAATGCATAATAATAACAACATTATACCTTCTCATAACAACAATGACAACAACAATAACAACAATAGATTGATCAATTGCAATTGATTCTAGATTGATATGAGAGGTTGCACAAGAACCAAACAAAGACATATTGTAGGTGGGAAAAATTACAAAACTTTAAAAACAAAAAGTGGCATATATGAAATTCTCATAGTGGTGTAGCCTAGTTGTTGTAATTGAAAGAGGAAGAAGTTCAAGCTCTACAATTAAAGGGCTAGTAAACAACAACAACATCAAATAAGTATGTATTCCATTGGGTATTTTTTGGGACCATTTCTCAACTTTTAAAGTCTAGTATTAAGATGCACAAAACATACACATGGGAAGAGGAATCAATCAATCTTTGTTGAGAAGACAAAAAACTTGAAACCTTAATTGGCAACAAACACGGTTTCATCAATGTTGATTTGAATGTATTCACAATTTCCAAAATCATCTTTCTTTCTATTGGGCTTTAAAGGCAATGGTGTCACCGATAGTCCTTTGCTTTTGGTTGAGTTTTTGGATTGAAAGTTGCTAAAGGAGCCTTGGAATTTGTTGCCTTCAATGATTCTCTTGTTGCCCCTAACAAATAACTAATGGATTATATCTCACCTTAATGGTTTTTTTGTTTTCATTGTTATTCTCTTGTTGCCTTTACCACACACAATTGATAGATAATAGTTGTTAGAGTAACATCCCACCCTATCATTTTTGTGTAGAATTGCTAGGTGGATGATGTTCAAAATTGTTATAGTGACAACCACTAATGAACCTTATACTTGATTCACCTAAGTCAATTCCAATTGTCATCATCATTAAAATAAAAATAAAATTTACAAAAATGGTTGTGTGAAGCGACACAAAGCCCTAGAATAATAATTAGGGTGGAAGCCAAAGGTCCTAAGGATGGCATAAGGTGCCCTCCAAATACACAAATACACAAGAAAATAGAAAGAAAACCATTCAATTGGGAAGTTGTGAAAGGTGCTCGAGCACCTGCCCCATCATCCAGTGCAAACTCATCACACACAACCAGGGGTTTCAAATTAGGGTTTCAAATTAGGGTTTCGTCTGTACCATTCCATTCGGGGTACTATTAGGGACGAAGAGTCTGACATATCGGCTGCTACTGATGCAAACAACTCTGCGAGTCCTCGGAGTTTGCAGCCGTGCTTGCGTTCTGCCACAAGAAAGAAAGGAAGGAAGAAAGACAAGCAGGAGGAGGAGGAGGAGGAAGAAGAAGAAGAGGGGAAGTAATGTGTTTGTGGGTCCAGAATTGATTTTAAAGGCTTACACTTTTTGCTGCAAAAATAAGTAACTGGGTCCTTGTCTCCCTGGTTTTTTTGTTTGCTGCTCCTGCTGGCTGCTGTTTGGCTGTTTAGGCACTGAAATATGGTTTTTGTTTTGTAGTTGGTGTTTTTTTCTTTTCATTTTTCACTCTTTCTATTGGGTTTTGTCGTGTGCATTTTTTTCTCTTCTGAAAGGAGAAAGAAGATTGGGGAGGAGGAGGAGGAGGAGGAGGAGGAGGTCTTGGTGGTGGGGCGTGGGCTCTAGTTGGTTTCGGTGAAGTTGGAAACACAAGGGGGGGCAAGAATCACAAAAAGAAGAAATAATAGAAGGAAGAGGAGAGAAGCAGGCAAGAGGTTGAAGAGAAGAATCATGGATTTGGATCAGTGGCTTGAGAAAGTGAAGGGAGGGAACCATTTACTGGAGGATGAGCTCAAGCAGCTGTGTGAATATGTAAGTTGTTTTCTTTTCCTCCTCCCCGTCCCTCTTTCCTTCGCACTTGGTTTTGCGCCTGCCATTTGTTGTTACTTCCATTGGATGTGAAGCTTTCTTTCTCCTTCCAGGGCTCAACTTGCCGTTGCAAAATGCACCACTAGCAAATGTGTATATATACAAAGAGCTTTGGGATGGAGTTTTTCTTCGTGTTGTCTTCTGTAGATATCTGTAGGATCTTGTGGCTTCAGACCCTTTTGGTGCGAAATGAGGAACCAAAGCTGTGGACAAATTGGCATCCAGTGATTTTTCTCTGAGTGAATCTCTACATTTATTAGGTCAAAGAGCTAAGGGACTAATTCGGTACCCATTGTTCAGAGTAGGTCAAAATTCAGGAAGGAAAATTATTTTCCTAGTTTGGGATGTTGTGGTTCTCATGTTTCATTGCAGCAAAATATGTAGATCAGTTGAGAACATCTTCACTGGAGATAGCTATATATGAACTTTCCTGGGCATATGATGGCCAAATTGTTGACTTACAGCAATTTATTTACAGCAAGAGATCCCGGAAAGCTCAATTTTTGAGCTTTAGTAATAGGGTTGCAATAAAGGAGTGTAGTGAAGAATGAGGTCTCCTCTTTCTGTATGAGATCAAGCTGTGCCTCCAGTGTTATCTACAAATATAGGTTATGTGGTGAACCAGGGCATGAATCACAAGAATAGTCTGCATGGTGCTGTGAAGGCATCACAACCATTCTAAGCACAGGGAGAAGTGCAAATTTCATTTGATTTTACATCTTTAGCATGTGTGCTATTGTTCTACTTGTAAGCTAGGGTTAGGCCCAGATGGAAATGCAAATCGTTTACTATCTTTAGAGTTCTATCCAAAGCTACAATTTTTTGTGTTGTCTGCACATAGCTGTAGTAACACAGAGGTGTGTTTTTGGGCAGGTGAAGGAGATATTGGTTGAAGAGTCCAATGTACAGCCTGTGAACAGCCCTGTGACTGTATGTGGTGACATTCATGGCCAGTTTCATGACTTGATGAAGCTTTTTCAGACTGGAGGTCATGTTCCCAGTACAAGCTACATTTTTATGGTTAGTATCCCCTCATATCTTTTCATGGGATTAATAAGTTTTTCTATGGGAAAAGAGGAAGAATTACGTAAGATTCCAACCCATGTTCCTGTTTGAATGGCCATTAGTGTATTATGGCCTCTTACAATATATAGACCGAGTAAGACCCTTGAGGTGATAACCTTGCAGTAGTAGGGCTGGCTTCCACCTAGAAGCAGTTTACCAATCATGCAGCTCCACAGTTCTTCCCCTTTTCTTGAAATAGTGATGGGTTCCCTGATATGATGAGATTTTAGGCAGAGCAGGAAATGTGGTATTTGAGTTTTGACTTGATGATGAAAGATTTGTGACCCTACAGCCTATCTATGTACTTGTGTTATAAGGTTGTAGAAAGGGAAGTTGATGGAACTGGGGAGAGGTGTTGTGGTGGCAGGGAGACTTTGTTGATCGGGGATACAATAGTCTTGAAGTTTTCACAATTTTATTGCTTCTTAAAGCCAGGTAACTTCTGCCAATGCCTGGTGTATCATGTGTATTAGGAGCCTCTCGCCAATACTGATGTGGCACATTTGGTCAGAGTAGTCCAAGTTTTTCATAGTCAGTCGGGTGGAGGGCAGGTATCCGGGGCACATGACATTGTTGAGGGGTAACCATGAAAGCAGACAGATCACTCAGGTATATGAAATGTCTTGATTGATTTTCGTCTGAATATGTAATGTTTTTCAATCTTTGGCAAGAAACAACTTCCAGTAGACAAAATGTTGTTTGCAACATTCAATAACTGGTGTCCTGGCTTTGTGTGTGCAGGTGTATGGCTTTTATGATGAGTGCCAACGGAAATATGGGAACTCAAATGCCTGGCGTTACTGCACTGATGTGTTTGACTACCTGACCCTGTCAGCTATCATAGATGGGAGGGTATTGTTCAAGTCCTTTTTCATTGAGTCACTTGCATTTGTAGGATAATTTCCATTTAGTTCCTATGTTCTGCCGAAAGGCAGAACAACTTAGATGATATGTGTCTCAAGTGAGAACTGAAGAGATCCAGTTAAACATGTTGCAGGTATTGTGTGTTCATGGAGGCCTCTCCCCAGACATACGTACTGTAGACCAGGCAAGCACTCTCCTCTTAACAGATTGCATTTGTGCATTGGCCACTTTTCATTGTTGCCCAGTATATGGCATTGATTGGTAACTGTGCAATGGTGATGCATTGTGAAGTGTTGACTTAAGGCCCTTTCTTATAGTACTTCTGGAAATTTGTGAACTCCTTAAGGGCTAAACATTTGAGAGCATTGATTTGGTGCAGATTAGAGTGATCGAGAGGCAGTGTGAAATACCCCATGAGGGACCTTTCTGTGATTTGATGTGGAGTGATCCTGAGGACATTGAGACATGGGCTGTTAGTCCTCGGGGTGCTGGTTGGCTCTTTGGTGCACGTGTCACATCTGAGGCAAGCAAAATTTCCCTTCTCTTCACCACATTACTAATGCATATGTCCTGAATGAATTTTGGCAGCTGCCATCAACAGGAATCAGCAGCAGACATAGCAAGCATGTGTTTGTTTTTTAAGTGTGCACCACTTGCAACTCCCAAGTGTGCACCTTATTAGGGCGAGTTCACTGTGCACACTTTTGCTTGTGCAAGAGTGCTCTTGAAAGAGAAAAATATTTCAAGGCAAATTCTCTCATTGGTTGCTTGATCCTCTCCAAATAGTGCATACACCTTGGAACATGCAATTCAAATTGTGATCAGGATCATGGGAGACCACATATCACTTTACTTTTGTGGATCATAACCAGGAAGCCCCATGAGGCAGCGCTGAGAACCCTCACCCAGTCTTGGGCTGCAGTCAAGGGTTGTCGGCGGGTTAGTCTCCTTTTTCTTGAAGGACTTGTAGTGTTAGTGGGCTGTTAGTAGGAATGACATGGGATGCCATTGTCGATGCATGATGCAGTTCAATCATATAAATGGCTTGGAGCTGGTTTGCCGAGCACACCAACTTGTTCAAGAGGGATTGAAATACATGTTCCCAGACAAAGAACTTGTCACGGTATCCTAAACCTTAATCTCTGGAACAAGTTTGTATCAGCTGTTCACTCTTGTCAATGGCATGCCTTCAAATGTAGTGCTCTATGTTGTTATTTGGCTGTGTTTTTCAAGCCTTACACAGGTGTGTCCTTTCTTGTCAGGTATGGTCAGCACCAAATTACTGCTACAGATGTGGCAATGTGGCATCAATCTTAAGTTTCAATGAGAACATGGTATGCCTGCCAGCTGGTGACATGTTGCTTTGATTTGTACTGAATGGGAAAGGAAGCTGAGCTGTCTAGGTTGGAGTGCATCCTGAAATCATTCTATCTGATGCCAAATATAAGACTGAAATCCTGTTTTCTGATGTGGGATGGCAGGAGAGGGATGTGAAGTTTTTCACAGAGACAGAGGAGAACAATGCTATGATGGCTCCACGAGCAGGGGTCCCATATTTTCTTTAGGACCCCTGGAAAGAGCTGATCATCAACTTGCGGTATGATCAAATTTGATGTGATCTCCCATATTTTTCATGTCCACCTATTCAAACTTTTAACAACTCAGGATGGCTTTTAAGGATGGCTTTCTGAGAAATTTCTGATGATTTATGCAATTGGGGATTTGTTGAGTTTAGGGTTTAGGATTTCAGTTTCCATGATTTCAGTCAGCACTCTCCTGACTGTAAAGCAGTTTGACCTTGTTATTTAGGAATCATGCAATGGGAGATGTATCAATTGTTTTTAGAGGTATTAAGGCTGCTAGTAGTTCTGTTGAAGGATCCGGGGTGTGACAGCTTGCATTGTCTCTTTCCTGCCACACCACAAAGCTATGCCACAAGTTATCACTAGATTCTGGAGGACTTTGGATGGTTGAAAGGTGTAGAGTTCTCATTGTAGAAAATGTAGATCATTGATGCAAAATAGGGTTTGAGGCAGTGTATACTGGAGAATAACCCATAGGAGGTCCACAGATTTTAGGGCATTTGGCCATAGCAATCTCTTTTCCACTAGGATCTATGCAACAGTTGATGAGGGTTTGCCTTTAGATTAGAAGATGCAGGGGATTTAATAGTCAGAGGGCCCAGGAATTCAGCCCTCATGTGATGGAAGATTTCATGGAAACTGTAAAATTATGTAAGAATTAGTCACATTACATGCTATGAGGAGTGCACATGTTCGTCACATGTCACAGAGTGCCAGACATCTATGCACCGGTTATATTTGGTAGGGTCTTCTTTCCCAATTAAAGAGAATACGAAGGGCATAGAAGGTAACTTTGTTGTGCTGGACTTGGAACAAAATAAAAAACCCAAAGAGTGTGCTGAGCTCAAAACTCTAGTCAAGCTCCTTGCAAGAGTGTGCACACCTCTCACTATTGTATCTGCCCCAATTTGTTGACCAGAGTTTTGAGTAATTTTCAAGGTTGGTTCACACGACTGTCTTATGAAGGACTATATAACCTTGTCAGGCATAGGTGTGGAAATATTCTCATGGTCAGCTCTTGGTTTAAAAATTCAGTTCATGAAGTTTTTAGTGACTAAAACTCTCTTTTGCACATGGGAAGTAGTAGTGGGTTAAAAAAAATAATTAATTAAATATTTTGAATTTATTTTTAAAAATTTCGTTCTTGTTATGAAGCTAAAGTGGTGATCATGTAAGAGAGTTTAGCCAAGCTTGCCTATAAACAGGATATGAAAGTAAAAAAGCATATGACAGCATCCTTCACAGTTTTGGTTACATGTTAGAACCAATTGAGAAATCTGGCAAATTTTCAAACAAAACTTGTTGAAATTTGGTGAGTAGAAGACTGAAAAATAAATCAGTATCCATTTTGAAAAAAATTAGCCAATTGGATACATTTAGCCAAAAAAAGGCTGAATGAAAGCGTATTGTATAAGATGAGCAATAAGAATAATTTGTTTGCATTTGGTATCAGAAAGGAACAAGAGCCACCCCATGGCAACAATGTCATCAATTTTAAATGGGCATTTGCATTTCCATGTGCAGTTTATATTACAATTAAAACCATCAAAGATATTCCCATGTTACAATCAGGATTTTGTGGATTTCATGATATCAAAAGCTAGGATCAATTTGTTCCTATGAACAAAGAATAATGCATACCTTAATTGGTATAAGGTTTGTATTTTTTTAATACTAGGCTTTCAACCCCCAAAATCTCAGTTACCCTAAACCTAATAGCTGCAAAATCGTACAATGTGCAAACAATAACAATTTATGGGTTTAGGGTTTAGGGTTTGATTTCCAGTCCTAAAGCCAATTCAAGCTTTTCCTTGTCCTTGCCCACAGGAATTTTTCATTTGTCAATTGTTGATTTAAAAAAGAACATTGAAGTAGAGATCGATAGGCCTAGTCTTTAACTTTTTCCCCTTTAGTCTTCCACATTCTTGATTACAAAACAATGCACTTCCGCAATCCAAAACCATCAATCCAAAATCTTTACAACCTTCCATATTATATGTAAAATGTAAGATCATGTAGTCATCATGTTGATTTTGGTACCTTGCAAAGTGGACATAACATTTTTCTTTTAAAGAGTGGAATTTACCGGCCGTGCCCAAGCTACACATTCATGGAAATTTTTGAACTCCCGTGGTATGCAAATTTCATGTATAACTTAATATCTCAGTTTCTAGGGTTGGTCAAATATGGATAAAATATGTGAAGCTTGTTGATAAAAAAAATGATCACCCATGTCTCCGAAGGTCAATCCGTGTGTATGACTACTTAGTCTGAATCAAAGAAAGATAGAAAATTTAATTAAAGTGTTAATGAAAACCTACCAATTGTTGGTATCGCATATTCTCCATGACTTTTGTAATTTTAAATGGATGGAAAGCATCCACTTACGCATAAGAAAAAAGCAACAAAAACTCCTTGGAATTCATCTTTATTCAAATTGGATTGTCCATGTTCAATATATTAGGACAATCAGGACCTGGCCATAAAGAACATTGTGAGTCTGGCCTAAAGCCCCAGGGTGGGGGCCATTCCCAAAACAAGAGGCTTAGGACAAGGCTGAGTCTGGCCTTGAATTTTGGGAATGTCCTCTACCCTTGAGCTTTACCCATCATAAAGCCCCAGGAGAACCAAGATTCATCATAAACCTAAACATATGTAAAGCATAAGGCCTAGGAGGTAGAATGTTCTTACACCTACTCTGTAAGAGTGGGAGGGATCTTAGGCCTTAGGCTTATCAATGTAAGTAGGTCTAAGATCTGTCCTACTTATAAGGGATAGTAGGTGTAAGATCCCTTATCTTTTCGATGAGGGTTATTGATGGATATAAGGTGCTCTTCAAATACACTTAGGATGATATTCCTTCAAGGATCTTATGGAATTGTAAGACACCAATTTTGAACAGCACAAAGGGAAGAAAAGAAGAAGAAATGTGGTGTTTAATGTATGGAAATTTGCACACATGAATTAGAGAATTGCATATATTTTACTATTGAATTGCATGATGGTGTTTGGTGTTTGCAGATAAGTTTGTGTACATTATTAGTCAACTAATGTGCTCACAAGCATCACGGGTTGATATCACAGGTGTTATAGCCTTCCTGATAATTAACTCCATCTCCTTGTATACCATATCTGGGGGTGGCACAGATGATTGCTGCACATAGAATGGTTTGAATGTGTTTATCACATCAAATTGGAGCTATGCAAATACTTTGTAAATGCAAGTGAATGTCAAGTGACATGTACATGTGTGCTCCAAAAAAAAAGGGAAAAAATCTCTCTTTTTTGGTACAACCTATTTCCAAGTTTTGAACTGAAAACCTCCCTCCAATTCCAAAGGTGTAAAAAACCTGTAAGACGAGGCCGGCTTTAAGTTTCCTGTAAAATGCAATCACTGGCAATGACTCTTTTTGAAATGTCTCAAATCTTTTTATGATGGTAGCAAGATTGTCATCACTACGCCCGCTCGTTTCACCACGTTTTAGAAGCCTTTTTTCCATTACATCTTGTGGGCACTCCAAGAATATTACCAATGTTGGTCTCCCAACCTTCAAACACAAAATAATCACCAATTGGGTTTCATGCAATCTTGGCTTGAAATCAAATTCTTGTATGGCTCTTTTACATGCACATTCGGTATGATTTTAAATTTATTTATTTTATTTTATTTGGGAGTTGATAAGCTTCTTTTATTGATTTAAGTTTTATGAAATCAACATACTGTTTTGTCAAATGCTTGTGCTTGTTCAAGTGCACGTGGGAAACCATCTATTAGGTAGCCCTTTGCATTGTTTGCATCCTTCATTGCCTTTCTTAAAAGGCTTAAGGTTACTTCTGCAGGAACAAGCTTGCCATCTTTCATCAGTTGTTCACACTTCTTCCCCAACTCACTCTTCCTTTTCACTTCATCTCTTAGCAAATCGCCCGCCGACAAGTGCAAAAATCCAAAATCACGCACTATACGCTCACATTGAGTCCCCTTCCCACATCCAGGTCCTCCTGCTCAAATTTCCCTCACAAGAGTTGCAATATAATTTGAATCTAAACTGAATTACCACATTAATTGTGTTGAGCAAAAGTGAGTTATCCATTAACACTAACTTATAAAGTGAGAATATTCTAACCAAGCAATATCAAAACAACTCTTAATTGTTTTTTAAGTCTATATATTTCTTCTTCAAACCCATTATACGTAAGGAAATGGTAGTTTTTGCAAACATATTTCCTTCTAGATATATAACTCTAGCATCAATAAGTCCCTTCAATTTTGTATTGATTTCACAATGCACTGAAATTTTAAGTACTAGTATTCTGGATCCTATTATAAATTATATTTTTTCTTCATGGATTTCAACAATTATAAGTGTTGTGTGAGCTTGATGGCTTATTACTTAATTTGATAAGTGCAAAAATTGTATTGACACATGAGTGCCAAAGTCATCAAATTGCAATTATTTGAGTACCTATGTTATTGTAATGGACCATGAGATTGAGTATGATCAAAGGCAAGAAATTACTTACCAAGGACAAATATGATGGGTTTGTTATTAGCCATGTTTGATGAAGAAACAAGATCAAGATCTATTCACTTCTTCTACATCCACACTTGAATCTGGAGACTTCATTTGCTTTCATCATTGTGAGCACCATGTAGGTAGGTAGGTATTGTTGAAAACCTTGAGGCTTGAAGAGATTAGTAGTAAGTATTGTGTGTGGACATATTTGACTTGAATTTGGAGCATCATTTGCTTTGATCATTGTACCTCATTGTAATAGCTTCTGACTACTATTCAAAACCTTTGAGGCTTGAGCACAATAGTAACATGTGAAGATTACTTGATGCAACCTTTGGGTTCCAACGGTCGTACTCTTCCTTGGAATCAAAGGACTACTACAATACCTTTCCTTTTATATTCAACTCAATTAAATTAATATGTGAAAATATTTCACATATTGTTGTACCTATCAATTGCTCATCACTTTGTTTTTTAATTTCTTAGGTCATCTTACAAACCAAAGACCACACATCAAATTTGGATGAGAAATTGGAAATATGAATATGGAAGTTTGATTCTTTTTTCTTTTTTCTTTTCTTTCTAGGTCACCTTGTAAACCAAAGACCATATGTAACATTTGGATGAGAGATTGGAAATTTGATTATGAAGGTTTAATTTTATTAGTGTTTTCTTTTCTTTTTTGGGTCATCTTGCAAACGAAAGACAAACCATCAAATTTGGATGAAAACGTTGAGGGTTGAAATATATGTAAACTAAAGGGAGCATCAAAGAGGGCTAATGACAATAGAATTATCCATAAATTAGGTGGGTTAAGGGGTTCTTAGCTTGAGTTTGAGTTAAATAGGGCACAAATGGTGGAAGAGTAGATGGATTGGGGACTAAAAACAATTTGTTTTGGGGTTTTAATGAGAAAAAGTTGTTAACTCATGCTGAATTTTGAAATTTAATCCCATACATGGGTGATTTTAAGGATAGTTCAAAATTCAACGTGAAAAGGCAAAATTTGTGGCACGCATTTTATGTGGCTTCAAGTAATGTCATGGAAAAACAAACATTGTTCACTTTTTGAAGATAACTTCTTCCAAATAAACATATTTGAACCTTGAATTTGCAACCATAAAGTATTTCCCCTTTAAATTTTGTGCTATGGGACAATACCAAAAAATTCCAAAAAACTCTCCAAAAATGATTTTAATGAATTTGGCCCTTTTAATTACTTGGGCTCTATGTGGTGCCACACACTACTACTGACAATAAACTTCTACACACATTTGGAATTGTACAACAAAATTGCAATAAACAAAATACAAAGAAAGATTTCTCAAAAATTTCAAAATTCAATGCATTTTTCTCTCTTACATTATACAAGTAAAAATTAAAAGAAAGGCCATGAATGTTGTCAAAAAAAAACCATAGCAAGCTTCCAATAGAAAGAGAATAAAGAGATTTCAAAAGATGCATGCAACAAGAATTTTTTAAAAATAAATCCAAAATCTTCCAACCATATAAAAAGTCATTATATAAAAATATCATTGTAGTAGTTACTATATGGCAAATTTTGAGTTAGAATAATTCATTTTAGCCTATCATGGAAAGGAACAGGGTAGGACAAAATATTATGGGAGCCTATTGTCATCCTACCTAAACCATATGATGAAAATTCATCGTCGCTAGAATTAAACACTTTGCAACTTCTAAAGGCTTCCAAATATATATAATCAATTATTCTATTGTCAAATTTGGCTAAGTCCTTTTATGGATGATCACTAGTCCACCTACCTCACATAATTGAAAAAACAAACCTTGACTACAACTACCATTTAAAAGAACAATATCATGATAAATAATTGGATAATTCAAATAGTTTGTCCATTTGAATGCATGAAATCCTATTGAACATTCACTAGATAATATTATAAATATAGAAAAATCATAATTCAATCATTAGGATTGTTGTCAATACCCCCCTCCCCCTTTCAACACGATTTCCCGCCTAATTTTGGGTTTTCGGAATAGTCAAACAACACCAAAAAAACTTTGATTTGGGAAAAAAACCAAAACTATCAAGAAAAAAAATCCATACTTTTTTTTATGAAGTGTATGGCATTTGAAGTAATACCCATGCATTTCATTAAAAACACATGGATTTTTAATGGTAGTGTTATTAAATAAGATTCAAAGTAAAAAATAAAATTATACAATTTTCTTTGTGCTTCTCTTCTTTCTCGTTCAACTTTATGTGTTTTCTTCTCCCTTCCAAATTATATTGAAATTGAAGTTGAGATTTAGTGAAGTCAATGTTAGCGTTGATGAGGTATCTTTGTGTTACTTTTTATTTCAATTTTTGCTATTCTTTTAAAGGATTTATTTGGTTTTATTTATTATTTTCTTCTTTTTATTCCAATTTTTTTGTATTTTTCTTATTCTTCCAACTTGACATCTTTTACTCTTTTTGATTATATGGAAATTGAAAATGGGATTTTAGTGAAACGAGAGTTAAGGTGTAACAAATGTCTTTGTGTTTATTTTTTGTTTCATTTATCATTCTTCTTCTTAAGAGTTTATGTGTTTACCTTTGTAGTTTTCTTCTTATAGGTGAAAGCACACTACAGTGAACCAAAATTGGCAATTGAGAGTCCATACAAGAGTCCAAATCTAGTGTATTTTAAGTGCAGTGAAATTAGACCCCAAATAAAGACATTTCAATGATATTAAAGTTTTAAAAATTTCCATATCCAAATTCATACCATTTTAATTTAAACATTTTTGACACAATTTCAAAATATTGGTTGCTAAAAGTTCAATTTATTTACTAAAATGGACTTTACAAGATTAAGTCAATATTAGGTCTCCATTTTAAATCTTGGAAAAAAGGGGCATTTTCTTACTTGATTTTTTCATCTTTAATTGTTATGATTCTTCAATGTGGGGTGGTCCAAAGTTATCTTGCACGTTCTTCAACCCACTAGAAATAAAAAGTCCATATGGATGGTTATTTGGATTGGGACATTGGATGTCCTTTTAATGAATGTTTGTATGGGAATATTTTTATATATATTCCCATTTCTAAGTTGAAAAAAATCATTAGAATTTTTTTTGACCTTACAAAATGTTGAACTATAGTATATGTAAAGATATGTTTAAACAATCTCCCCCAAAATGTTAGATAAATTGGTAATGTAAACACAACCTTAAACTTTTAATTTCATGTAATTAATAATCTTTGATGTAACTTGATAATGATTTGGTCACAATACAAATTCTTCCATTATCACATGTTTAATGTTTTTGTACATAATCAACTTACATAAGCTAATTACATAAGATATAAGATATACAACAGAACATCACATATAGAAGCCAATATTCTTTAAAATTTTTATTAAAATAACTTATATGCAACATGTTTGGGATTTGAAAGGATAAGAATAATGAGAACATATCTTGTAGCAAATTTTGTTTAGTGCAGTAATAGTAGCTATAATGAATATAATAATATAATCAAAGTATGGTAGCACAACTTCAAATAACTAAAATAGATACTCACATGGCCTTCACAATAAAGCTACCCATCCTAGCACAATCATGAGAAAACAAGAGTCCATTCCAATACCTTGTAGGAAAAAAAACAACAAATTAAAAGTCGAAATCCATGTTTAGCAACTAAAAGTTCAATTGTGTTGAGAATTCAAGCTCAACTATTTAGGTTTCATTAGTTACTGGAGTAGGAAAGTTACTAGGTTACTTTCACAAGGTTGAGTTACTTTCCTTACTTATTTTGGTTTGGTCATTTGTGGTTTGGTTTTTTTAGTTTAAATACCTTGGTGTTGATGGTTTGGCTCTCTTTTCTTCATTACACAAGTTTGTGTATTTCTTGTGACAAGAACCTTGGAGAGTTCTTGATGTTGTGTTTTGTGTTGTGAGCATTTTGTTGTTGTTTCCTTTCAATAAAGATTTATGTTTGCACTTGAGTAGTTCTCCTATTTGTTAACAAATTGGAACTCCAAACCATGTGATTAAATACATTGTCCAGACAAAATGATCTAATAATAGTAAATATAATCAAAAGTATGGTGGCATGACTAAATAATTGAAACAAAGACTCCCATGGCCTTCATGATAAACTTACACATTCTAGCATGGTGTGGAGAAAACAAAAATCAATTCCAATACATTGCACAAAAAGAAACAAAACACACACATTTGGAATTCCTTAAGAAGTGAAAAAATGGATTAAAGCTTCAAACCTTTTATTAATTAACTAATGTTTCATCACAAACTTGCCCCCTCTTTGTATGAGTGCTTTTACAACACCTTAACAATATGTTCAACGTTCAATGGTGATACAATCATTGATATGATGTTAAAATGACATTGTTACAACATGTCCTGAAATGGCATTGATATAATACTAAAACATTTAACATCTTATCAATATTAAATCAATGAAAAAAATATGACCAACATTGGCACAACATACATTAATAAGTCATCAAATTGATGACTATACGTTAAAGATTCAATGTTAATATGGTCATTGATACAATATGTTGATGACACTATAACAATATGTATTGAGTTAGCATTGGGATTGTTTTGACATAATTTACATTTTTTTAACACACATTCAAAGAATAAGATCTTGTCAATGCTAAGACAACACAAATTGATTAGCTATTGAATTAATGTTGTTACAACCTTCATAAAGGTGGAATTTCAATGTTGTTGCATATCATATAAAATCAACACATTAAAAATATTAAAACAATGGTACTCATTGTAACAACATTAATACAATCATATATATAAAGTCACTTGGTGCGTCTGTCTGTGTCTGCGTCTGTCGGATGTGACAGTTCCATGTTTTAATCCGTCGGCGAAACTAGCCCGGACAGTTAGATTCCGGCCCAGACAGTCGGATTCCGAGAAAGAGATTCCGAAAACGGGGAAACGAGATTCGGTCGCTTCTCCTCTCTGACTCTTCTTTCGGAGCTCGGGTCCGCCACGCACGGACGCCCGAGCTTGGCCCGGGAAAAACGGGGTTTTTGGAAAACGGGGTTTCGAGAAAACGAGGTTCAAGAAAACGGGCGACCAGACAGGGCAGGGCGGGGCAGGGGGGCAGGGGGCTGGGCCGGGCCGGGCAGGAGGGCACAGGGCAAGGCAGGCTGGGCAGGGGGCAGGGCAGGCCGGGCAGGGGGCAGGGCACTGCGGGCAGGGCAGGGGCACCCACGGGCCTGTGCAAGAAAAAACGGGGTTCTAGAAAACGGAGTTCGGGAGAACGGGCGGCCAGACAGGGCAGGGCGGGGCGACGGGGCACGAGTCCGGGCAGGGCGGGGCAGGGGGCAGGGCAAGGCGGGCAGGGCAGGGGCCAAATAAAGAGTAAAAGATAAGGAAAAATAAAATTTCTAAAACTTCACACTGGCGGCCAAAGGTCATGGGCACCCACAGGGGACTTCACAGTGGCCTTCGGCCACGGGCACCCACAGTGTCAGTGTCAATTTAACACGTCACTAAAGACAATAAGGAATCCATATTTTCCAGTTCCCAGCTTTCCAGTGATTGATTCGTAAACATGACAAGGCTGAAGCCTGGAACATTAGTAGTAAGTACCCTTGTAAGAATAAGTACTTTGTGTGGTAGGTGAGCATGTCAATTTTGGGAAGCTGCTCATGAATCTCCTTTAAAAGTGGAGGACGTTTCTGGCCATTTTAGTGTCAGTCTCCAGAGCATGAGTGTACCCTAAAGGCATCTTTCTGGGTGAAGATTGGAGGACGTCAGCTTCCATCTTAGTGGATTTGAAAATCATATCAACGATCTGAAGTTAAGCAAATGTTGGGCCCAGTAACTCACAATGTCCCTCTTCCTTTTGATGTTGTCAGCACACCTTCATGCAAATTCAGTTCCAGGATTGTTTTGCATTGTCCAGACAAACCTTGTGAGCAACGCAAGAAGAGTTCTTGAAAGATGTAGCTCAGCATACATAGATTTTGTGGACAAAGCCAGGAAAGCCAAAAGACTAAATCCGGTGACATTAGAAGAAGGTGATCTGTGCACACACTTTTTTGAAGTAATGACAATACAAAACTGATGAACTTTAGAGACAATAAAACATGATTTTGTTCACTGAATTGCTCTGCACAGAATCACACGGACCCTCCTACTAGGTTTATATGGCATGAGCACTCTAGTACCGTTCCGCGTTTTAATCCGCTGGCGGAACCAGCCCGGACCCGAGCTCTGGAAGAAGAGTCGGAGAGGAGAAGCGGCCGAATCGCGTTTCCCCGTTTTCGGAATCCCGTTCTCGGAATCCGACTGTCCGGGCTGGTTCCGCCGGTGGATTAAAACGCGGAACTGTCGCGTCTGACAGACGCACACACAGACGGACGCACCAAGTGACTTTATATATAAGATATAAACTTGAACTTTATAATATAAATAATAGGATCTAGATTGTGAAAAGTAAGAAAATAAAAGAATGGGCTTTGAGTAAAAGAATGGACCATTGTGTCCGCCATAGCCACGACCTTCGACGATGATGATCGTGTGTTCCAGCTCCAGCGTCGTCGTCGTCGATTCCTCCCGAGTTCTGCTGAGTTCTTTCGCACGTTATCTTGCGCGATTAGATCTGCAGAGATAGAATCGTGGATCTTGCTGTTCTTCTGCTTCTTTTGAGCCCTTTCAAGTGGCTATTACTGCCGCAAGACAATTGATTGACTCCTCTGGAGTGGAAGGAATGGCATCTCTTGGTGGCAGTGTCGTGACCCATTTTCTGTGGCGGCGGGCCCTAAGGAAGAAATTTCCGTCTCTTTTCTGCAGGAAGGAAACGAAACAAGCAAGCAAGGAAGCTCGTGCGGATCAATTTCTCAGGTATTTTTCTTTTTTTCTCCAACCGTGAGTTTCTTTTACGGCTGCACTTTCTGTCTAGCGTCTTTGTGGCGCTCTTGCTTTTCAGTGCGGCAGTGGCTCGGAAATCGGGGAATGTTGATGATTGCTCGTGCCATTGTTTGGCTTATAGAACTGAAATCTGTCGTCGTATCTCGGCACAGACCAAATGATTCCCCTCTAGTCTATTGTGGAATTTTTTGAAACTCTTTCGGGGAAACAGGTTGTGGAAGCTTTTGCTCTGATGTGTTGTATGTGTGACATGTCGCACTGTCCTTGACAACTGAGTCGTCCGGTGAGGTGTGGATCGGAAGCCAATACACCTTGATTTATTTTTATGTCTTCAGCATGTATTTTGTATGTCCAGTTCTTCTGCACTGAGGATTGTTGCATTCCATATAGGTATTCGAATCTGTTCTCTGTTTTCTGTTTAGAGATTTTGGCTGCTGATCTTATCGGCTTTTGTATCGAGTCTCTGGCAGAAATTCAAGTATGTGCTTTTTCTTGAATCCTGTGATCAGTTCACAACTCTGTCTTTTAGAGACGAGGCTGATCCAATGGGACATCCATTGTAGGAAGAAGAAGATTATCTTTGTTTAAAGAGCTGGCCTTTCAGCTTTTTCTCTTCATTCTTCCTTCAGAAGTGTTGTAGCTGCTGCTTATAAGGTGGTGTGATTTCAACATCAGTTGGTATGGACAATGATGATGAAGTGCCTCCATCCTTTATAATCCTTTTGATTCTCAAGAAAAAAGATGGTCTTTATAGAACATGGGAATTGTTGAGAGGCTGAGACCTGCCTGCAGCTCACTCTGCAGTCATATTCCATCTGATGCTAGTCAATCTTGTATCCAATATTGTCTCTGTAATGTTGCAAAACTGGTGGAGTAGATTCAAGGGCAATTGTTTGCATCCCTCTATTTTCCCTTCCTCATGTAATGTAATTTAATGTCAAGCGCACAAAGTTAGGTTGGATTTGTAGTACCAATTCCTTCAGACCATCTGTCAGCATTTTAAGCTTGCATTGCCACTCAGTCAAAAGATTTGCCAGTGGGGAAGACTGGAATTCATTCATTTGCAGAGGACTGGTGTTAGGGCAGAAGATATCATCTTTCTGAGCTTGTTTTTTGTTCATGCAGCAGTGGAGGGTTGTCAGAAGAAGATAGCAGATAGGGGGAAAGGGAGAATGAGGGGCCTATCTTTTTAGTGTTCACTCTGCTGCATGTGCCTGTGCTTCCTGTGCTGTCGACCTCGTTGGCGCAGGCAAATGGTTTCTTCCTCGGGTCTATACTGAGATCACTCTTTGCCTTGGAGGTATGGTTATTCTCTGGACCACATAAGAGCTCTTACAAAAGTGTTTCTCAGGATGATTTGGACATACATGTCCTGATAGAATAGTTCATGATGGCAGAGGAACTTAGTCGATACATGAGAATGTAACTTGATTTCGGCCATAAAATCGATCTTGGACTTCAATGAGATTTTGATTTTGTATGCAGGCCCAGATTCAAAGTCTGCAACAGCAACAGCAACAACATAATTCTACTTTGCTACCAACCCAAATGGTGTCAATGCCACAGCAGCAGCCACCATTGGGTGTGGTGACAAGTCCGCAGGCCCTTTCCCCAGCTTCAACACCACCAATCCCACCTCAAAACTTGGAGTTGCTCACACCCCAGTCTTCTGCTCACCAAGTCCCCAAACAACTGTCCCTTTCATCCACAACATCTTCTAATGAGAATGGACAGTAGGTGTAATCCACTGTTGTTCTTAATTTGTTAGTGGATGGAGTCTACTTCTGTACCTCTCTGTCATTGCCAAGTGGGGTTGTAAACTGCAGTGATCTTAGGTGTTTGAAGATTCTTCCTTTTTGTATTTTCAAGATGTCCCAACTGTACAGGGAGGTTCAGAACATAATGAATGACTGCTACATGATTTGCTCAGAAACAGGTGTAAGAGCTGTGGAGCAAGCAGTGCAACAGATTTCACCTCAACAAACAAAGCCTTTGGAGGAAACAAACAGTGATGCATCTGTGTTGAGTGCGGTTCTTGCTAGAAATGTATCCCTCAGTGAAGATGACCTGAAGAATACTGACACATTTGATGTTTCAGTGAGCTACGTCCAACTCCATAGTCAAAGTTATTCTAGTATTGCAATCTCCAGGAAGTACTTAGACTTTTATGCCCAGACACACAGGATTTGTATCTGAGAGATTGTGACACTAATCTTGTATGCAGATTGGTGGACCTGGGACATTAGCAGAGTTCAGCCAGCTATCAAGGGATGCAGACTTTGCACCAGGGCAAGTGGTATCATCTTTGCAGCAGCGTTCACCTGGTCCAGGTTTGATAGGGAGAAGAAGTATGACTGACCTAGGTGCCATTGGTGACAATCTGATTCCAGCACTTGGGGGAGGAAATGCCTCAGGACAGCATGATCAACTGTTCAATTCACAGGCCTTAGAGGCTGCATATCGCAAACTTCCCTTGCCAAAAGACTCTGAGTGACCCAGAAGCTACATCCCAGTAAATTTTTTGCTCTCTTCTGCACTTGAGTAGTTGCTCATATTTACTTTGGTTTCCTGTTTGAATTTTCTTTGAGCTTCTAGGTGATGATGTTCAGTTCTTATTATCCTCCCTCTGTTTCGAGCTGAATACTCAATGTCAACCAATCATCAATTCTGTGGTTGTTCTTCTGTTTGGGTCTCTCTCTTTACTGTGTTGTTTGCAGATTCTGCCATGCTTGCTTAGAATTCTTTCTGGAGAAGTCTTGCGCTCTGTTTCTAAATGCTTTTGTTGTGGTGTGCCTAAAACACATTTACAACATCATAATAAACATGAATACGATATTGATTCACTATTGAATTTCCAATTTGCAACTGTGTTGTTGCAACATTACATCACCTACCTTCAACAACACACAAACAATATAAATACAATGTTGGGAAAGTATGATTATAACATAGATACAATAACATAAACAACAAGAATACAACATTGAGTCAATATTGAATATCTAGTTTGTAGCTATGTTGTTGCAACATTGCATCCCCTATGTTCAATAATGCACATGCAATGCAAATATGATGTTAAAAAAATATGAGTACAACATAAATACAAAATATAAACAACATGAATACAATATAGAATCAATACAATAATAGAGTTTGTAACCATATTGTAACTAACATTGTATCATTTACGACTAAAATGCATATCCAATACAATCATAATACTAATGCAATATCATTACAATATGGACATAATGTGAATACAACATGGCAAACAACATAAATACAATGCAAATATGATGTTACATCAATTATCATTGAAACAATACCAAAATTAAATCAATACAATCTAAATTGTTTCAATGCTTATTTTACACGAACAAAGCACTAAACCTTGGACATCTTGTAAAAGTATTGTGAAAGCACTTAAATAACACTAATACAAAGGGGTCCCCACTTTGTGATGTTACCCCTTGCGTTCACTGCCGGGATAGGCATTGACCCATCGACACCCCCCCCCCCCCCCCTCCCTCATGTCCTTCACATTTCCCACTCCGGTTCTTTAACCCCTCGAGCCCCCCTGCCCTGTCCTTCACATTTCATCACAAAGTGGGGACCCCTTTGTATTAGTGCTATTTAAGTGCTTTCACAATACTTTTCATATTATATATATATATGATAAAAAATAGATTGAAGAATTATCTAATACCCCCTATAAATTTTCATTTGACACACATAAATCCCAAACTTTACACAAAGTGTCCCCTAAAGTTTAATCATGTTTTAAATTTATGTTAAAGAATTTTATTTTTTTGGTCTAATGTAAATGATGTAACTTGAAATGTAATTATGTTTATAACGAAATAAAATCAATCTAAATATCATGACATGGACCTCATGTATTTTACAACTTTGTTAACAATGGAAATTTCAACAACTTGACCCTCTAGTAAATTGCAAATTGCATGAGAAAAGTAAGGAGTACTAAGTCTAGACAAAAATGGCGAGTGAACACATTTTAGATATATAAATTCTACACAAGAAATGGGGTCAGGCAACCTGCACCCAAAATGGGTGTGAAGAGGTGAGATTTATACATAACAGAAATATACATTTGAACCCTTGGTTTTCTCATTTGAAAGTTTCCAAGGGTGCTTTATTAGGCTTCCAATGTGTTTCCCAAGTTCATTTGAATAGCACTACACTTTATCCCATGTCTTGTGCCCAAAGTTGTGCCTAAACCCTTATTATATAGTTAGGCCAATGGGAAGACTACAATATATTGATTTTGAGAGTCCCAAGATGGGGTCCAGGACTCAAATTCCCAGGCACCAATTTGGACTCATTTGAAGCAAATTGAATCCTTGAGTTGAACCTTGCATTGGACCCTAGATTGCATTTTGGTTCTTCAAATCATGAGCTCTCTCTTTTTGTTTTTTAAAGAAAAAGGTTGGAACCAATTGATTTTCCCCTCCAAAATGCTACCATGTGAGTTAGCCTTGATTTGCCACTTTTTGGACTTGGACACTCATCTAAAAGCTCTGGGTCCAATTTATATAGCTCTCATTGAATAGGATTGCTCTATTTCATTGGACCTTTGGACCCTAGTGTAAAGTGGCCTTAAGAGTAGCTCCGCCGGCAACTTTCACAATAGTTTTTTATATGAAGTATATATATTAAATTGATGTTGATTTGGGCTAGTAAATTTAGTCTAAAGTGGCTTTAAGAGTAGCTCCACCGGCAACTTTTACAATATATTTTTTATGAAGTATATATATTAAAACTTTATGTTGATTTGGGCTAGTAAATTTGCTTGGGTCGATACATGAGCACAAGATCAAGTGCTTGCTTGCTAAAGGCACTATGCAATGTAGTAATTACTTTTGGTTCGTCAAATATAATTATTGATCCATGTGGTTTATTTAAATGGTCTCCCACCTATTATTATTTTAATTTTCATGTTTATAGGTGGGAATTGGGAAACAATTAATAAGCCATCGTACATGTGATAAACATTGTTGACCTTAGGTGAACGAGCACCCATGTTAATAACATGGTAAGATTCAGTGTTGTGAGGGTCTCTGGTTTTTAGTGTTTAAAAAAAAAATCGGGGTTCATGGTCCCTACACTTCAAAGTCAAGGATTTTTTTGGGCCAAAATTTGACCTGAAAAATATGATTTCAAATTGTATAGAGGGTTGGTTTTTCATGGACAAAAAAATGGCCCAGATTCGCCAGATTTTGAAGGATTTCTTTTTTAAATTTTTTTTTTCAAATTGTCAGATTTGTATGATATTTGACACCCGCCTGAAACCATGATCACCGGTTTTCACTTGTATGAGAACCGGATGAATGAGAACCGGATCCACGAAAAAAAATCATTACTGAGACTCGGGTGAGGTAAAACCCCGTACCCGGGTCGGGTTCTCAAAGTACAGTGTACAAGGTTGAAATGACCAAACTCAGGGTTCAGGTGCTGGATTTTTTTAATTTTCAAGAAAAATAATATAATTTATAATTTATTTCTAATTTTTGGTTTTATTTTTTATTTGAAAAAGATAACCAGTTGATGAGAACCGGCAAATCATAAGTGGCTGTTTTCAAATTTATGAGAACAGGAATCATGAGGATCGATTTGATTCAAATTTTTTAATAAAAATATTGATACCGTGACCTGGTGTATAAGTTTTAAAAACAAATTAAAAAGTGAGAATCGAAACCTTTTGTAATCTATTTTGTGAAAACCAGAACCAGCGGGTATAAAAAAAATTATGATACCCACCCAACACTGGTGTACACACACACACACAAATTGAAGGAACCTTTTTTTTAAAAGTGCCTTTCCTATTGGAAGGATTCATAGGATTATTGTCTTTTGAGTTTGAATGACAAATTATTTTTTTGCAATGAGTTAGAAGCATTAAATGATTTAGACTACCTCTGAAGGACAAGAAGGGCTTCAATTTTGAGCTTCCCAACTCTGCAAAAAGTATGGCTGCAAACTTTAAGTCTCAATTTCATGAGCTCTGATACTTAATAAATTAGGCTGGTACAAGTTAAAGCACACTTTGTCTCCATTCTCTAGGAATCAACCGGTTGTTTCTTTTAAGAAAAATTAAATGTATCTTAAGTGGCAATCACCCATAGGAAGATGTTAAAAAAATGATGATTCATCCTTCGTATATTTTAGCCAAATCTGGCTATAAACTAGATATGAAATAAAAATATTTAATCAATGTTCTATATATTTATGCCTACACATACACTGAAAACCTACACATACACTGAAAACCAAATACTAAAACTGAATTTTTTTGCTAATTCTTTTTCTCACTTCCTGGTGATTGAAAACCCTTGCTCCTAAATCACTTAATTTTTTAAAAAATTAATGTTTGATTTTGGTGAAAAGAAAAAATGGCTAAACTACTCACCCAAAATTGTTAAGCTACATGCTATAATAAATGGAAGTCAAAGGACTTGCTTTGCTGTGGACCTACAACAACAATAAATCACATGGGTCAGTACATGGTGGGGGCATTGCATTGCATTGCACTTGCACATGGGTTGTTAAGTCACACTTGCACAGGCATAGATATCTAGCTAGCTAACTATCTATCTATCTCTACACAAAATGGGCAACTGCATGCAAAGACCAACTTTACTTACATGAGGAAGAATCAGACTTTTTGCTTGCTGCTATATATGTCAATGGCATGTGTAGAGAGAGAGAGAGAGAGAGAGAGAGAGAAAAATAGGCAGAGAAACAGCAGCAATGGTCCTGGGCCCTCTCTAAAAGAGGATGGAGGGTAGTGACTAGTCTGCAAGGAGCTGAACCCCCATCCCCCTTTTTGAACCTGATGTTTTCCTCTGGCATTGAGCTGGAACTGAAACTTGGTTGTTGATGATTAGCTACCCTAATAAGATCTAAACTACATTCCAACTAGAATGAACTCTTCTAAAGATCAAACCTGAACTAACCAGGTCAAATAGTTCTGTTATAAAAAAAGAAGATTTGAAACTGTAGCTTATATGATGGGTTTGGATTTATGAGGGTTATTTTCAGTGTTGGGTTTTTCTCACTTTTCAAAAAAATGAGAACTGTTGGTTCGGATTCTTAGAGTGATTTTCAGAATTGCCCTGGTTCTTTAAAAAGAAATCTCAGATTTGGAAAATAGGCTCCACATTTAGACCAAAAAAACCAAAAAAAATAATCCCCCCTTGGTACTGTTTTCTTCTTTCAGTGACTTTTCATGAAGTGGCAATTGCTTTTTTCAAAATGGCCCAAAAAGTTTTTTTGGGGTTCCAGATGTCAAATTTTTGAAAATCAAATTCAAATACTAAAATTTAAAATAAATTATTTAATGAAAAAGGAGGGTCAAACCAATAAAACCTTGTGATAGAACCATGTGCCTTTGTGCATGGCTAAGATTTGTTTGTTCACAAATGCACCAGACAAAACTCGTTTGGCAGAGAGTTTAATGCAATGTTGGGTGGGTATGTAAGTTGTCCAAGGATATCAATTCAGGCATAGATACGAGTATGACAAACCTTAACCAGCAAGGATCAATTTCAGAAAAAATGGATGAAGCCCTACCTAGGCAAGCTTTAGGTTTGTCATACACAACCAAAGTTTGTACCTGGATGGGTTTTTGTTGCTTGAAGTTTGTTAGATGTCCATGCCCCACGGGTTTCCCACTAGCATTACATAGACAAGGTGTTAAAAGTAGGGTGCTAGAAATTTAATGTTTAGGATTTGACAAAGAAAACAATCAATTTGCCATCAATGTCAAACATTATTTTCCTTTTTGGTCATGCCAAAAATGTTGCAACCCTAGCCTTGGGCTTGTGACCAAGGCCAGGGCTTGCAAGATTGCAAGCCAAGGAAGGAAGCTCGGGAATGAAAAAAAGTGTGAAGGAATGACCCTCACACTTCCAAGGGAGCTTCCACCTTGGGAGATGGAGTCCCAATGGACTCTTGAATGTTCAAAGAACGATTACAAGGTTCAAAACATATTGGATCGAAGAGTTTTTTATATCGTTGCAAATCTATTGAAACTTAAGATGTTTAAAATAGGCTCGCATCACCCATTTGGACATGAAACGCAAGTTATGGCCAAAAGAAAGGTCGAAAATCAAATTAGCAATTTGACTCCCGATCATTAAAAGTTGAGAATCGACCTGATTTCCTTGTGTTCAGGTGGCATGCGACATATTGTTGGAAAGTTTTTTACGAAGGCTATAACTTTGTTTTAGACCTCATCTCAATCAAAGGTCTTCACACAAAGTTATGGGGCCCCAATGTCATAGGAATCCCAACTTTGGCAATTTCCAGACTCCTATTTGGGAGTCCCGAAACAAAATGCCATTTGGATGTCAGCCTCGTGGAGAAGCACAAAGCATACTATAAGGGGGAAGGTGGTGGCTTCCCTCAAGTTCGGGTTGTGCTAAGTCTTGTGAGTTCGAGTTTGCCCATGGCTTGTCCTAGCACCAAAAATGCTCCAACTATGCACTAACCAACTTGTTATTTGGTTTTGTGCAAGTCCGCATGAGTGATAAAGTGCTTGTCATTCTTCCTAGTCCCATCCCAAAGCTTTAGTGAGTAAGTGCTTGTCATTTTTCTTAATCCCATCCCGTAGCTCCAACATGCCCCTCTACCCATAAAGTGTTGCGAGCCAAAAAAATGTCCCAATTCCTTGTTTTTTCGTTATTTTCACTTCAGACTCACGTTTGAATCTATTATGGAACTTGGGAGTGTGTCAAAAAATGTTTATGTTTTCATGATGGAATGTTAACATGGAAGGATGATTCAAGAATATGGAAGCATTGTTGTTATAGTCCATTGCGCATTGACAAAAATTACACAAAAACATATTTCAATTTCATTCAAAAAGCAATAAACATTTCAATCTTGTTTTTTTTTTTTGTGTTTTGGTACAATACTTCATCTTTATTCTGAATGTTGTGCTTTTTTGTTTAGATGTTCGAATATATTTGGTTTTGGTTGCACTTCAATTTTTGGACCTCTTTCTTATTTTCAATGCATTTTAATGTTTGATTTTTGCTGGTGTATTTAGTTATTTTGGTGCACAATGCTTTTGTCATTTGGTCCCCCAACTAACTACTTTTGGTGCATAGTGATTTTTCGGTGCTTTGACCTAATTATTGTGTTTTAGAGGTTATCAATTATGCCCAAGTTTTTTGCACATCCAAGTTGTTTTGGTTTAAGTTTCTAACATTTTAATATTTGGTATTGACGATTGTATTTAGTGCTTTTGGTGCACGATATTTCTTGGTGCTCCAATATAATTGTTGTGTTTCAAAGGTTTTTAATTACACCCAAGTTTTCTACACATCTAGGTTGTTATACTTTTGGTTTCCAACATTTTAGTGTTTAATGTTTATTGGTGCATTCAATGTTTTTGGTGCATAATATTTTTTCAATGCTTTAATGTAATTATTGTGTTTCAAAGGTTTTTGATTACACCCAAGTTTTTTACACACCCAAATTGTTATGCTTTAAATCTCTAACATTTCAATGTTTAACGTTTGTTAATATATATTTAGTGTTTATAGTGCATAATGCTTTCAATGTTCCAACCTAACTATTTTTGGTGCACAATGGTTTCCTCGATGCTTTCACATAATTGTCATATCTTAGAGGTTTTTGCTTGCACCTAAGTTTTCTACACATCCAAGTTGTGCTTTGGGTCTCGAGTCTTGGAGTTTGGTGGTTTATTTGGTTTTTGGGTAGAATGGTGAATGATGGGCATGATGGCAATTTGTGGGTAACTAAATTGCAAAGGTCAAGTACATTTGTAGCCAACTATGAGCATCTTGGAGATTTTCAAGTTGAAAATGTTAATGGTGTAGGTGGAGGGAACTTGCCCAATGACACAATAATTGGAGAGGTGGTTGAATTCATTGAACTTTTGCAAACAAGAATTACCTTGCAACAATAAAAACTTGTTCAAATGTTGGAGTGTAATTAAAAGTTTTGGCATCCATTCAATAAAACTACAAGTACACAAGCATTTTTTTAATGGAACAATTCTTCTGTTTCTATATATTCAATTAAATTTCAAAAGATGAGATGTGTTGTTTGGCATAATGTGCAACATGAAAAGGATGGAAACAATTCCGCATGCATTTGGAAGGGTTTGCTCTTGCTTGTGCATAATAAAGAACATGGCACAATTGTAATGAGTTGTTATGTATCCTCAAAGCACTCTATTATGTTGAATATTCACAAACAAAAAAATAAAATTCTTGATGATTTGTTTATTCATGCCCAATAGTTGGTAGCTAAAAAGTGAAAAAGAAACCACATCAAGCTTAATTGTTGATTATTTTGCCTCTAAAATCCTTTACAAAAAATCAAAACTTTGCTCAATAACATTTATAGGAAGATTTGACATTGTACATCATTAAAGGCTATCGACCATTGAATTCCAATGAAAACATTTGGCTATGGAGGTTAATCTTTTACCAATGTGGTTGGGTTCTTTTTTCAAATAGGCGGTAGTTAATGAATGAGGTAATCCTTAATATGGTCAACAAGACCATGGATTGCCATTTTTTCATGCCCTTGTTGAAGGTATTACAGTGATAGCCACATTCCATTTGTGGATGTCACGTGAAGGATTTGTTATTTTGGCATTGGTGGTAAATTACATCAATAGCAAGTGGGAACCATGCCATATCATGATAGGCATATTTGAGGTTTATGAAACATCCATAGTTGCCATGGTTGCACAATTGAAAGATTTACTTGTTCGTTTTGATTTGTGTGACAAGGTAATCACGTATGTAAAATATGAAGGTGCCATCTAAACACCTTCACAAATACCTTGACAAGCATTGTTTCATGTGTTTGATTGTTGTTGGCAAAGCCATTTGTTGCTAGTTGTTGGGTATGCAATGTCAAAATGTTATTAGTATGCCCACAATGATTTGAAAGTGTTTATTGGAATGAGGGAGGTTTCCATCAAGGATGCACAATCTTCTCACAAAAGATTATAACTTGAATTTTTAAAAAGTGTAAAGGGTCAACATGAGTCGGCTAAAGCTTGTAAAGATGTTGGTTGCCGGCCTCACAAATGGAAGACACCTATGAAGACCATGTTTGCATCCCAAATCATCATGTTCAAGTGATGTTTAGAGTTCAAAAATGCAATTAACCTTCATTACTCATCACAACAATTGCATTACATAGCAAGATTTTAACCTACAAACATGGTTGTGGTAGAACAAGTTAGTTGCATTGTTACCCGTATTGCCACACAATGTTTCAAACCAAAATCATGGGTATTGGTTGATGTCTAATGCACTTGCTACATCCATTTCCATGTGTTGTACAATGTATGACAACACTCTTCAAGTCCAAGATCCAATGTAGGTATGTCAATTGAAAACTTTATGTATAATTTCAATTTGAAGGTTAGTTTCAATTTTGTGATATTAAATTAGGTTTATTTATGTTGATTTATGGTGCTTGTAGGTTGGGGATTTTGATTCCCAACTACAAACTCTTGGCCATCACATGAGATCTAAAGTGATTAAAATGTTGCAACATTTTTTAACATTCACATCTTTGGTTTAGCCCCAAAATGCATATAACATGGTCCTTATGTTGGACCCTCGCTTCAAAAACTTGTAAATCATAGTAGAGTTTGCGAGCCTTGAATCAATTGTGGAAATAGTAGTTAAATATGATCACCTTGTAATGCAACTTATTTTATTGATTGTGTAAAATAGATTAACAGTAACTCCCATTAGAGTTGAAGTTGCAAGTCATGTTTTGTTGGCTTTGGGTCTCTTTGGATCCTTAATTTGACATAAAAAACTACCATGGGGCTTTTTAGAGCAAAACTATCACTTTTTCAACATAGCCCAATACCATTAAAAGTTTTCAACCCATTGAAATAGTGGGTAAAACATGATAATCTTTTCCTCATCTTGGATTCCTTGCACATCAAGTTATGGAGATTGTGGGTTCACAAATTAAAGTTGAATGAATGTTCAACATGGCTAGGGTCATCATAGGTTTGAAGCGATGTCAACTTGGTACTAAAAATTTGGACAATATTGTGCTGATTACAAAAAATTGGCATGAGGGCCCAATATCAAATTGCACTACTGGTGAAAAGTTCAAAACAATTGAGGAGTATTTGAATGTTGAAGTCAACCTATTTGAAGAAAATGAAATATGGATTGCAAATTTTGATCTTTTCTAGGTGTGAGTTGGACTGACCTTGGAACATAAAGTTGAAGTTGACAATTATGACGGTCAAATAAGAAGAATTTTTTTCATTCCTTTTGATTTTTTTGTTGCCTTACTTTTGATTGCTGAAAACATGTGTGTTTGTAGATTTGGTATTCCCAAGAAACCCATGACAAACTATATAATGTTTCTATGATGAAATAGGAGATTCAAAAGTGAAATAATTTTGGATTTTCCAAAGCTTCACATTCTTGATTGATGGCTCCTCTTTATGTTTTATTTAACTAGATGGTACAACTTCATCATTGAGGTGTGATGTTATTGCCAATATTAGAACATTTGTAAATTGTGTTTTGGGTCTGTATCTTATGGTTTTGATTACGGTTGCACTCCTTTTTATGTTTTGTTCGTGTGTTGTAGTTAGGCTACCACCATTATCAAAGCAATTAGGTCATTGTGTTTTGGGTATGTATGATTATGTTTCCTTGATGTCTTGATTTGATTAATGTTTTTTTTGTTCTTATACCATCAATATTTAAAGAATCAAAGGTGTGTCTTTTTCTATGTTTAAGCTTTTGTATAAGCTCGAACGGTTAAAGTTAATTTAAACCAACATAATCAAAAGGTGTTATTATTTTGGTCGAGGAAAAGAAAATGTTAATCCAAATCTAAGTGTGTATTTTACACCAATCTTCACAATGGTGCATGTGGTGGAGCAAATCAAACAATGGAGTTTTGATGTTTTTTCATAATCTAAAGCCTAACTACATTAGTTGTGATTATTTAGTCATCAATAACATGGGCATTTTTAAATTGGTGTAGTTTAGAATTTAAAACATATTTATATGTTGGGTGGGGCAATATTACACCTTTTCTTGCTTCATCTTACTTTGGTAGCATGTGGATAGTGACAATTTTGCACATTCTTTGTATTTGAATGTTTTTTTGCACGGAAAATTATTTTTTGGAATTTTTTTGTCATGTTCATGCTTGGGCCTGTATTTTTTGGGCATTTGATTTACCCAAAATTGTTATGCATGCCCTTAGGTGGAAAAAAAATCAATCTATGTCCATGACTGAAAGCCCTAGGTTTATAAAAAATTTAAACAAGCCCAACCCTTCATGTTTTACACATGTATAAATTTCTTAATGCCCTATCCATAGGGTATTTCTAAAAATACACACCCATCCAACACTTGTTTTGTGTCTTTTATATATTTAATTAGTCATGATATGTCATTATGAGCCACATTGACGCACTCTCAATTCGGAGGTCGAGAAGAGGTTGATTCCCGACTTTTAGTGGTCGGGAGTCAAACTGCCAGTTTGACTCTCGGCCCTTCTTTTGCCCATAACTTGAGCTACAGATGTCCAAATGACCAATGCGAGGCCATTTTCGATATCTACGCTTCAAGACCTTTCCAATGACACCAACAACACTTCAATGCAAGATGTTTTCGACCTTTCTTTCGAACTCTAAACATTCAGGAGTCCCGGAGGACTCCAAATCCCCAACTTTGGGAGTGTTGGGCTTCACCCCCGCACTTGGCCAAAGTGGGGTTGCGACACTCTCCCCCACTAGAAGAAAGGTCAATGTCCTCATTGACACTTAAAATATTTTTCACACTTGCAATTGCTTCTTTTGGATCCTTAGCCGTTGTTTGCCAACTTTGTGGCTAGACCTTGTCTCAAGCTAATTTAGGCATCCCCAAGTTTCCAACACTTTTTTGACAAGTCCAAGAGAGTCTTCTCCAAGACCCTCACCCTTTGCTTCGTCAAAAGACTAAACTAGCCTAATTGACGAAGCTCTTCATTTAGGAGGAACTTTTTCCATTCTTCCCCTCAAGAGGAACTTAAGTCAAGTCTACTCTTGACCTAAGCTATTTGACACGACTCCTTTTCCTATCTCGCGCCTTGGTCACAACAACTAAACCTTAACTAAAAGGTTTGCTTATCAAGGTACGAGAAGCAACACTCGGGTTTGCCAAACCCAAGTCCCAACTACACTTAAAGTATGTGAGCGGGGTCATGACTTCCCGCGTTGGCCACACTACCAACCAACCCTTCGAGATGCACTTAAGGCATGTGCATGTCCCGCAAGCTCACCTTGCTTGCCTCCTCTTTCGGGGTCAAGTTTCCTCAACTCCAAAGTAGGAGTCCGATTTTGATTTGAGCCTATGCAAGAAAGTTCCATTTGTCCAATGCCATTTGACAACCCTATTTGCCTTATACAAATTTCTCATGATACAAATTCTTGGAAGTTTTAAAGCCTTTTATTTCACTTGCAACTTGATGTGATACATTTTATGTGACACTCTGCCCCACTAAAAGAAAGGTGATGTCCTCATCACGTTCTATGTCTCTTCTTTGCCGGTCTCATGTGGAATTCTTCTATGGCTTCTTGGGCATGTTCCATGTCGGATTCATTCACCCAAGAAGCCTCTATTGGATGGTATCCTTTCCACTTGACTAAGTACTCACGCTCTCGCCCTCTAAGTTGCCTTGACTTGAAAACGGCCTCCAGTTCAAATTCCGGTTCATTATGAACCAAGTCGGGTGGGGGCCTTGAGTTGTTCTCTCGATTGGGCCATGAGGCATCACGGGAGACCGGCTTCAAAAGAAACACGTGAAATGTGGGATGAACTCTAAGGTTTTCCAGTAGTTCTAACTTATAAGTGCCGGAAAGTTTCTTTTCCAACACTTTGAATGGACCCGCATATGGGCCCATGAACTTATGACTTAAACCTTCGGGCAACTAGAAGTTCTTGATGTTCAACCACACTTCGTCTCCCACTTGAAATTTCACCTCTCGTCGGCACTTGTCCGCAATATCCTTGTATCTTTTGTGCACCTTTTCCAAGTTGGTCTTTGCCAACTCCCACAAGCACTTTCTTTCCTCATCAAGTTGTGTGACCATTGGCACTTCCTCACTTGCATCACTCGAGGTTCTCCTTGTGTTGCCCAAGTCATGGGCACAATTGGTGACTTGCCCGTCACCATTTGGAATGGGGTGGACCCGATTGCGGAGTGTTCCGAGTTGTTATAACAAAACTCGGCTAACTCCAAATGGTCCACCTAATCTTGTTGATCTGCCGCCACATAATTCCTCAAGAATTGTTGGATCACCAAGTTGACCCTTTCGGTTTGTCCATCGGCTTGGGGGCGGAATGAAGTGCTCATCTTGAGTTCCGACCCCATTCGCTTCCACAAGGCCCGCCAAAACTTACTTGTAAACTTCGGGTTTTGATCCGACATTATGTCCTTTAGAAGACCATGATGCTTGAAAATGTGGGAGAAGAACAACCTCCCCGTCTTTTGAGCCGTGGCTTCATCCTCTGTGGGAATGAAGTGTGCCATTTTGCTAAATCGATCCACCACAACCATGATGGCATCAAACCCCTTTGAAGGGGGCAAACTTATCATGAAGTCCATTGACACACTTTCCCACGGCTCTTCGGGAACTAGCAAAGGTTGCAACAAACCCGCTTGCTTCTTGTTGAGGGTCCGATTTTGTTGACAAGTTAAACAAGTCTTCACGTACTCCTCCACACAATCCTTTAAGTTGGGCCAATAGTAGGTCTTTTTTAGGAATGTTGTGGTGCGCTTTGCACCACCATGGCCTACAAGCGGTCCATCATGACATTCGTTCAAAAGTGTGTCCCTTATCTTTCCTTCTGGCACATAGAGTCGATTTTGCTTGTACCACAACAATCCATTTCGCAAATGGAAATGGGACTTGGCTCCATTTTAGATGCTTTGCCTCACCTCTTTGGCAAAGGCATTGCGATGGCTCGCTAGTCTAACTTCCTTTTGAAGTTCCGACTCTCCCACATACACCACTTTAAGTTGGTGTTTTCGGCTCAAGGCATTAGGGTTTATGTTCTCCATTCCCGGCTTGTGCCGGATGTCCACATTGAACAAGGCCAATGTGTCTTGCCACCTTACTTGTTTCGATGACAACTTGGGTTGAGTGGCGAAGTATTTCAAGGTCACATTGTCGGTCCACACCACCACATCTTTGGAGCCTATGTAATGGCCCCAAGCTTTGAGGCAATGTATGACCGCCCACATCTTTTTCTCATGTGTTGGCCACCTTCGCTCCGTCTCACTCAACTTCTTGCTTTCAAAGGCCACCGGTCTTCCTTCTTGCACTAAGACACCCCCAATGGCAAAGTCGGAGGCGTCGGAATGGATTTCAAACTCCTTGTCAAAGTCGGGCAACTTCAACACCGGTCCTTTCACCAAAATTCCCTTCAATGTTCCAAAGGCTTCGTCGCATGCTTCATCCCAATCATAAGTGACGGCGGACTTTTTCAAGAGGTTTGTCAAAGGGCCCGCTATCTTCACAAAGTTCTTTATGAACTTGCGATAGAATGAGGCCAATCCCAAAAAAGATCTCAAGGCGGGAACCGACCTTGGTGGCTCCCAATCCAAAATTGCCTTGACCTTGTGATCATCCATCTTCAGACCTTGTTGGGTTATCCAATGCCCAAGGAAGTCCACTTCCGTCACCCCAAATTCGCACTTCTCGAGCTTGGCATACAACTTATTTTCCCTTAGCCTTTGGAACACCTTGCGAAGGTGCTCCGCATGCTCCTCCAAGGAACTACTATAAAAAAATGTCGTCTATGTAGACGACCACAAAATCATCAAGCCATTCGCGGAAAATGTCATTCATGAGAGTGGAAAATGTCATTCATGAGAGTGCAAAATGTGGCGGGTGCATTGGTGAGCCCAAAGGGCATCACCATGAACTCATATGAGCCATACCTTGTGTGACAAGCGGTCTTCTCTTCGTCCCTTTCCTTGATCCTAATTTGGTAATATCTCGAGCGTAGATCAATTCTACAAAAAACCTTGGCTCCCGAGAGACGATCAAATAGATCATCGATGCGAGGTAAAGGATACCGATTTTTCACTGTTGCCTTTTCCTAACATAAAGTGAATGGTTGGACCACCCACACAAGGCAACTCATGTGCCTTGACTCGCACAATCCCACTTTTAGATGGAATCTAACTAACCTATTGTGCCCTTCTATGAACACATTGTTTTGGGTGATGAACTCCATTCTCAAAATGCAATCCATTCCACCCAAGGTGGAAACTAACAAGTCCAACTTTCCTCTCCAATTCCCCAATTCAAGAGGCACTCTTTTTGCTTGTAACATAGTTGGATGAGGAACCCCATCTGCGAAGTGCACCTCGATGGGTGCCTTGAGCTCCTCCAAGTGGAGCTCCATCCTTTTAGCGCTTTCTCGAATTATGAAATTGTGAGAAGCCCCTGTGTCCAAAAGACATAAAATATCCCGCTTAGAAATCTTCCCCTTCAAGAAGATAAGTCGGTTGCATTCTGTTTGGGCTAGAGTGGCATTGAGAGCAAGTACCTTAGAGCTCCCAACACCCGATTTGGACTTGGGGCAATCTTTGGAATAATGCCCTACTTCGTTGCAATTGAAACATGCTCCCTTGGGCTTTGCTCCAAAGTCCCCCTTGGGTTGGCTCCCCTTGGAAGGAGCCCCTTTTCTCACAAAGTTTCCTTTTGGTTTGAACCCCGAACCTTGGAATTGTTTGGGCTTATCCTTGGTTGGGCTTCCTTGCCCCCGATTCCACTCGCCCTCACGCCTTGGCTTCTTATGAAGAAACTTGTTGTCCTTCTTGAACCCGGATTTGTCACTCCGCCCCACATCCGAGAAGTTCTCCACTTTCGTGATGGCCTTGGATAATGAGGCGGGCCAACTCTCCTCAAGCTTTCGCTTGGCCCAAGTTGGAAGCCCCATCACAAATTGGCATACACGATCCAATTCATGCATGTGTCGAATCTCAAGCATGAGCTCGGAGTAAACCCTCACATAATGCCTCAAGTTTTCATTTGTGGCATTCACAAGGTCACGGAGTTTGCACCTAGAGATGTAGTCGGAATTCCTTGGAACAAATTCCGACTCGAGGCGTTCCTTAAAGAACTCCCATGTGTAACCATGGTTCTTCCCCTCCTCTTGTCGAACCGTCCTCCACCATGTGGCGGCATAGCCTTTCAAGTAGGATTGGGCAAACTCCACGGCGGAATTTTGTCCAACCTTGGCGACATGTAAGTAGTCGTCCATCTCTGCAAGCCAAGCATCCACAACCTTGCGGTCACGAGCACCATTGAAGTTCTCGGACTTGCCCGGTTGAAACCTTTCACCCTTGGCGGCTCCCGTTTTGAGGGCCGCCACCAACTCACCAAAGTCAGGCCTACCCATCTTGAAGAGTACTTCCAATTGTTCTTGGGTGAATAAGATCGAGCTCCTTTGTTCCTCTTCACTTTCGGGCTCATCTCGGTCCTCCCGGGGCATGGGTTCCTCTTCCCCAATAGATTCGGGCGGGGCTACTCGGTCATCGACGGGCTCCTCCAACATGGAGTCTTGCGGCGGCTTGCGGGTCTTCTTGGGTGCAATCACCACTCCAAGAAGAAGGTCGAGCTTCCTTGAGCTCTGATACTAAGTGACGCACTCTCAATTCGGAGGTCGGGAAGAGGTCGATTCCTGACTTTTAGTGGTCGGGAATCAAATTGCCAGTTTGACTCCCGGCCCTTCTTTTGCCCATAACTTGGGCTGCAAATGTTCAAATGATCAATGCAAGGCCATTTTCGATATCTACGCTTCAAGACCTTTCCAATGACACCAAGAACACCCCAATGCAAGGTGTTTTTGGCCTTGCTGTTGAACTCTAAACATTCGGGAGTCCCGGAGGACTCCAAATCCCCAACTTTGGGAGTGTTGGGCTTCACCCCCACACTTGGCCAAAGTGGGGTTGCGACACATATCATAGTTGCTCAATTTATTTAACCACATTTTTGTGTCATTTTCAACACATCCACCACCATATGTGACCTTTTGATGTAAAACAAATAAAAACAATTCATGATAAACCTTCCATAAACCCCTTATATATGTTTGCCAATTCATGTTCATATATATATCCATTTCATTTTATAACAAGTTCCCAGTTGATTCCATGTTATGTAAAATTTTAAAATCCAAATTGACAACATTCTTTTTCATATGCTACAATAAACATGTACATATACTACAACTAGAATTGGTTTGTTACGGTGTTCATAATAATGCAACTCAATTTTTTTGATATTGAAAATCATAATTTTTTGGTATTTGCATGATAATCAATAAGTGTATGGTAAATTTGCAAACCAAATATCAACAATGCCATGTCAATGCCTACATGATCGGATATGAAATTAAGTTTTGATATTGAAATTATCCTTAAAATCCTTCTCACTTTCTTCTTCATTTCAAGCTTGAGTTTGAAATCCCATCCTCACTTTTAGTTACCTTTAAAGTCTTCCAAATTGAAGACCGACCTTTTAATTAAATATTAGTCCTTTTGTCATAACCTTAACATTGGGCTTACAACCAAGGCAAGGGCTTGCAACCAAGGCAAGGGCTTGCAAGGGTGCGGACCAAGAAGGAAGCTTGGGAGTCACATTCATGCTCCTGAAAGTGTAGGATAATGTGACAAAATCGCGGCAATTTTTGAGTTTTAGTGGTTAGGAGTCAAATTGCCAATTTGACTTGTGGCCTTTCTTTTGGCCATAACTTGTGTTTTAAGTATTGAAATGGGCCATGTGAACCCATTTTAGACAACTACATTTCAAGAGCTTTTCAATGATATAGGGAACTTTTCAATGCAATGGGTTTTGACCCTTGCAATTTCTCTTTGAACATTTGGGAGTCTATTGGGATTCCAACTCCCAAAATGGGAGTTCACTTGGGAGCGTGAGGGTTCATTCCCTCACATTCTCCTACACTCCCATGAACATGAAATGTGATTATTGGGCTTCCCTCTTGGCCTGCACCCTTGCAAGCCCTTGCTTTGGTCGCGAGCCTAAGGTTAAGGTTGTGACATGTTAAATACCCCACAAAACATAAAAAATGGACGCCATACACATTTGTAACCACATGTCGACCTTAGGATAGGGCTACCCATGCTAACCATGACGCATAAAATCTTTACCATGAATATAGATACCAAAAACAACAATTGGATTTTGACTCCAAATGTTAAACGATTTAAAAACACAAAAGAATGGACCATATACACATTTGTAGCCACTTTAAAACCTTAAGGTAGGGCTACCCATGCTACCCATGGTGCATCAAATCCTTACAATGACCTTTTAGTGCTAAAAATAATAGCTTAATTAAATTTTAAAAGTTAAAACATTCGTTTATTTTTATGAAATCATTTAATTATAACTTTGTAACCACTTGGAAGGCTTAAGGTAGGACTAACCATGCTAAACATGGTGCATCCATCCTTTTCATAACCTTCATATGTCAAAAAAAAAACTAAATTTGGATTTAAAAGGTTAAACACCTTTGCTTTTTTAAAAATAATGTTTAATTACAACTTTGCAACCACCTCAAAATAATTAGAATGGGTTTCATAAATCATTAAAAAAACCTTGATTTATTCGAATTAATAATAGGCAATAACAATAGTTGTAATGGCATACCAAGACTCATCAAAAACAACAAATTTTGATGTTAGAATGCCCATAATCTAATCATGTTTATTAGAATGTCAATGGAGGCTACTAGTGAAGCAAGAAGGGCACGATCTTCTTACAAAACACAAAGCATCCATCCTATTTTATGATAAACAAGGATTCAAGTTCAACAAATGGGCATGTAACATTATCATTTTGTGAACATGGCTATTACCTTGGAGCATACCCATAATCAAGTGTATATGAAAATGGAAGACAAAATGAAATTCATAATTCAGTAGGATGTGATTCAGGCATGCAAGATTCCTTACACTACACAAATATATCACGGGAGGCCCATCTAAAACACCAACCTTTCAATCACCATATCTAAATTTGGAACATGCATTTAACTCCAACTATCTAGACCTTTTATGCTTTTAAATGAGTGTTGCAATAAAAAGGTTAGGGACAAGATTGGAACTTGAGTAACATTAAACCCAAACCCTTATTGCAAAGTTTTTAGGTTTCCTCCTTTGATATTAAAGTCAAGACTTGTCAAAATTAACCTTTGCAAGATAGCAAACCCATCCTTGGGTGGTACCATTAAGAACCACCTCAAGGAATGGTTAATAAACCAAAAGTGGCCAAATTTATTTTCCTAAGCCCTTTCCTTTAAATCTTTTCACAACTATAAATTGTTTTTCTTATTATTTTTATTCAATGCATGCTTTAAACATATGGCTCAAACTTTATTTATAAATTTTAAAAGATGAAAACTATTAAATTTTTTTATTCTTAGTTCAAATGGCCCCTTTAGAAATCAATAGCTTTAGCTTTGGATGTTCATAACAAAATTATATTTATTCAATTAATTCCTTGATATTAAGAACATCAAAATAGAAAATAATTTTGATATTATTGCAATTTCAAAATTTATGGAACCTAATAAATGTACTCATTAAAAAATTATGAAAATATTTATTTATGTGTTCCCTAAGATTTTTTTAAGTTCAATGGGTTTGGGAAAATCAAGGTGTGATGTTCCTAATTATATCACCCAAGGACGGGTTTGCCCAAGAAGAAGAAGACACCTTAAACAATTTTAAACCTTAAAGTTTTCCATTGTTTTTATTGCATGAATCTCCATTCATCAAAAAACAACATTGACCAATTTTGACCTAAAAGTTATGTTATATTTATAGGGTTTTAAACCTAGAAATTTGAAAGGTAACAAGTAAGTTATTAGGGCTATTTAATGGTTTGGAAATTTTGTATAGGACCAATATTATAAGTAGATAGTTAGTACCTAGATAGGCTACTGAATGGAATCATGATTCTTAGTGAATGATTTTGCAGTCTATTAAGATATAACAACATAAGAAAAGTAAGCAAGAAACGAAACATGTAAGACCTTAAAATAAAATAAAATCTTACATACCTAGCTTTATTGTGCATCCATGCTTACATACATCCTTTATTGACAATTGCACAACATGGCAACTTGTTGCAAAAACAGCTTTTACTACTAGTATAGGGCAACATCACATAATTTTCTTTAAAACGTCATTTTGGTAGTGTTTTCTTTCTTTCACGCATGATGTGAATAGTGAAGATTAAAGAAGGTTGGTCATCTTATCCAACAAGAACATGGGTTTAATGAATTGGAACGAAACATAGGTGCACAAAGTTTGCATTTGGAAAAACTTAAAACCATTGGATGAAAGTGAGAAAACTCAAAATTTCACATTAGGGTCCATAAATACACTTTTAAAAATTTGATTACATAAACAAAAGTTCAAGGCATTTTAATCAGGTGCCCATAGTTTTTCATTGTTATCTTCATTGATTATTTCAAATTGTTCAAATGCATTAGACCACAGTAAAAATGTTTGTAAACATTCCACTTTAAACACAAGTCAATTGTGAAGAGAATGGTGCGGTTGAGGCCCTTGCATTACTATTGCTTGTAGGTAAATTCTATTGTCTAGTTTCACAAATTATAGTGCAGTCCATGCAATGGTTTTGCCCATAGCTTTGCACCATCTTTTAGGAAAGGTTTGGAGTTTCCTCTTATGTTTTTTGGCATTGTAAAACTCTAATTGTCATTTTTTTTGATCTTGTCATCATTTTCGACCAAACATGAGGTTCCATTCTTAAGGTATCCTAGCTTTACAAATAACTCTATTGATTGTTTTAAATTCGCAACATATTTGCAGATTTTTTTTCCCTAGTTGTACTTTAGTTGTTAAGGAAAAAATCAAGCAACTTTAAATGAAACATGAAATATTACAAGCAAAAAGCAATGGTCAAATATGAAATATATGTTTGAAAGGAAATTTGCAATCGATGCTTAAAGATGCACTCATTAAGAACACGCCCAACATCAACCCTTATTTAAACCTCCATCAATACTTAGCACATCCAAGGTGCAACAATTATTTCTTCTTGTATCTTCACCCATAAATTTCAAAATCTGAATTGAATAAAGTGACAAAGCATTTTAATTTTGTCATCTGGGTCCACAATTATGGTTAACTAATTGTGAATAGTGATTTTTTTATACTAAAGTTATTGCAAGGCATTTTTAACATGGGCATATTTACCAATCCGAATTAATTTTACACCATTTGATTGCAATATATTGAAAAGGCCATTTTACTTTTGATGAGCATGGTTTAGGAACATCTTTCCATTAGGCTACTGCGATCATAGCAACTTTGCATAACTGTTTTCTATTTACTAGTTCTCACAATCATCTCACAACTAGTTCTCTTATAGGTGAAGAATGGTCAAATTTTTGACAAACATTTCTCATTTCAAAAAGGATTCGCCAAATTTTGCCCCTTTTGGGGGGGGATGTCATCACATGTCCATCCACTAGTGACAATTTTAACGATCATGTACAAAAGTGTGGATAGATAACGCAAAATTTGGCTGAATATGTCTGGGAACACTCATTAGTGTTGCTACAATAAAAAAACGAGGAAAAAAAGATTTCTCACTATTCTACTGATTGAGCATGGACCAAATGCAAGAAATGTGAGTCACTGTGATTCATCTCAAAGCGACATTTATTTATTTATCATTATAATGTGTTCTCAAAGTTCTTAAAATTGATTTTAACCACATATTTTCAACACAAATGTAAATTTTCAACAGAAAGTGCCTATCCATTTAGCAAGAAACACGGCCCTGTTCAGGATCTGACAGTCCATTAGGAACCCTGTGATCACAACACATTCATTGTGTGTAATTGAGATCACAATAGTCTTAAGATCAACTCCTTGACCCATGCTCAGTATTTGGCTCAGCAACTATATTTCTCACATTCAAGATTAGTTATTTACTTTTTCAGAATCTCACCCATAAACTGAATATGAGGTGCGAGATTATTAATAGCAACCCACCTCAAGCAATCAAACTATCTACTCAGTCATCAACGCGTGTTCTGCTGTGTTGTGCCTTTTGCCAGCCTCAACATCCCGTGCAAAAATGTTGGACCAAGACCATTTTTGCTGAACCAAACTTGCATTCTTTGACTGTTTTCCATCCAGAAGTTGTTGTATAGTGCACCGGCAGAGTTGCTCTAACAAAAGGAGACCATAGATGTTTGCCAATTTGTGTTGAGACCAATGTTGGGCAGATATAAATTTTTGAACATACCAACTGGTACTGGTTTAAAATCTTTATAAAAAAAACCATAGTATTAACCCTATCTTGGTATTAGGGTCTAGGGATGATTTTTGTCTAGTGTGTGGTAGGTATCTATTGGTATTACCTCAAGTCCTTATTAGGCAAGTATTCATATGAGGCTGGTATTACCTCAAGTCCTTATAAGGCAAGTATTCATATGAGGCTGGTATTACCTCATGTCCTTATCAGGCACGTATTGGTATGAAAGTGATATCGTCTCAGGTCATATGAGTTTAGTTGGTTTGTTTGATACCTGAATCACTACCAGTCTATATATACCAGGGTTTCAGCTTTGTAATTGCTCAACGCAGGTTGAGATTCAGAGCCTTGCGAGAACAGGTCTACTTATTTCACGCAAGAAACAAGAACCCAAATCCCCCACCTGTAAGGTTCTCTCTCCACTTTATGGTGAGTTCAAACAAAATCATGATGGAAGCATATGACATGGATTAGGTCATATGAATACAAAATGACACTGATCCCAAAAGAAAAAAAAGCAGGTTAGAGAGTACAAGATCAGTTGTCACCCACACATTGGGTTTCAAGTTCAAACTTCAAACCAACAAAATTATGGCAAAGTTCCTCCCTTGTGGGGTGGGTGGGGCCAACAAATCGAAGATCAATCGAAGATTATGCACTATGGGTAATTTACTCACATATGATGCCACCAACTAGTGACAATGTATCAACTGAATCCTAATATGCCGATGCTGGGAAGGTGAGAATGATGTCATGTTACGTGCTAGTCAATGGACAAGTCTAAGCATGTGTGTGCTAGAAAATAAAGAAGTCTAAAGCAGCTTTCCTGCTGTTAAAAGTTGCAGACATAAGCTGTCTAAATTTGGGGACAGATTATGTTCGAAGTATCTTTCCTGGAGATAGCTGTTGTTCAGGGTTTAAAGTTTAAGGTTTTCAAAATTAGCAAACATCTATGGAAGGTTTAGCATATTAATATTTTTGAAAATGTTAATGAGTTCATTTTTAAGCATTTGTTGCAAAATTCCAGTGGTGGCAGAATAGTGATTTTTTACCTGGTTCCTAGCCACAACTTATCAGTTGATTTTTTTTTTTTTTTTGATAATCGCTCAATAGCCTAACTGTTTAGTATTGAGTTTTCAAAATCTAACACTTACTTGGTTATCATCTAGGTAAGACATTAGTCCTAAAATGATAAAAAAAAATTATGATTAAAAAAGAACAGATTTCTTTACAAATTAAAGAAATTATAACTAGTGTATAATTTATGGTTATCAACCAGGTATTTGAAAACTTATCCTTATGTGTAACTGATGGTTATTGTCAAAAAATATTGATAACCTAACTTGAGACAATTTTGGAAAAAAAACTGACATGACAAATCAATAACCTGCAAAGTTCCTTCTGGACATGTACTTGAGATTTGACCATTGCTTGCAATGTCTCATGTTTTAATGTCTCATATTTTTGCTGAATAACTTTCTTACAAATTGAGGGAAAAACATACACACGTACATCACAAATTTGAAACTGTCAACACTAAAATTTAGGTTTGTATGTTGCCAATGTAGGCATTTGACATATCATGGTTGATATTGGGTTTGCAAATTTACCGACCACCTATTGCTTATTGATTATCATGTCGATACCAAAACTTAAACATTTTCAATACTCAAAACCTCTGCACCTGAATCTATGCACCCCAAAATTCTGCACCCTTACACATCAATCTATAAAACACTACCCACCATCAATGAAATTTTGATGTTTTTACTAACGAACTCCTGATATTTAGACAAGACCATGACAGACCAATTCTGGTTGTTACTTGTTATCCACCATACATGTTTATAGTATATGAAAGGTCGGAGCGTCCGCCAATCTGGATTTTGAAATTTTACATAATTTGAAATCAATTGCAAACTTATCAATTAAATGTACAAACCCAGAAAAAATTATGACTGAACATGAAAACAATCTCCCTTAGGGAAGACTGGCTCATCATCAATCGCCTGCCTATGATCAAACACTTATTTATATCTTGTCACATGTGTTTTATTTTGAGTGATTTAAAATGCTATGGGAGTGCTGCCTCAAGCTCTAGAAATCACCTTGGGACTGCAAAGGAAAAGGGGTAATGAAAAATAATAATAAGAAAAATAAGCTTTCCAACTTATAAAACACATTTTTTTTTCTTCTCTTTGAACTCCTACTTTCAAACCTAAATTTTTAAAATATTTCTTATTAATTTTAAATGATTTAAAGTGTTATAAGAGCATCACCTGAAGTTTTACAATCATTTTTGAACTCTAATAACAACAAAGTAACATACAAGAAATTTTTTGGATGCTCAAAAAGTGGCCTGTGTGATGTTTGGTGATTTATTTTTATAAGTTCTTGACCCCCTTTACTGTGGGGGGCCATAATTTTCTCATTTCTAATCAATTTTTGACGATTGGTAGTGTGTCAGATGTGTCAAGAGGAGGGGTTCAAGTTTTGTTTGGACACCAGAAACAGCGGAACCCTCCCTTTGGATCCGGCCTGCCCTGAGCACTTAAGTCTTCAGTCACTGGCCGGTCTACCCTACATATGGAGATTGTAGTCAGGGTTTTGTTTTTCAATTTTGTGATGTAGAGCCACACAGGCTATGATCCACAAACGGAATAAGCCAAATTTGATTACACGTTAGAGCGGAAAGTAAAAATATATAAGAATTGTGCTATATTTTGGCGACTGGCTCCAACCAATATTCTACATATGGAGTTTTCAAAAAAAAAAAGTTCCTTAAAATCTGGTGACTTTGGCCCTTTTTATTTTTCACAAAAAATCCTCTGTATGAGTTAGACACTAGATGTTTTTTGATCAGGACAAAAAAGATTAATTCAAAGTTTTAAAGAAAATGCTGGTTGTTTGTACTTTGCAAGCATAGTACAAACAATATAGGTAATAATGTACTGAATATTGTGCCAACTTTTTGAATGCGACAAGTGAAGCCTTTGCACACAAAACTCATGAGGTGACAAACCTCATGGAACAGGCCGTTCATCAATCTTCCAAAATTTCATGTGCCACACTTGTGCCCAACTGGTGTGAAGAGAGGAGCACATAAGTTGGCGTATGTGAGTCCCCAAAATAACACCCCCAAAAGAAAGTAGCATCTGGCAATGTTCCTATAGAAAATGTCTGTTCTTTTCAAGAGTACTTTCCTGCAAGCGATCCCAAATGGAAGGTTTGTTCTGAACCTGAAATGGATGACTAGTTTTCAGCTTTTGATTAGGGTTAAAAACTAGGCGTGCTTCTTGCATTATGGAGCATGCTCAGTACATGGTCTATATATGTGCCCTGATAGTGGTGAGAGGTGCCTGTGAGGAATTTGGGTTGTGTCAGCCAAGCTTTCCAACTGGGGCTTCAAAATGGGCACAATGGCCTTGCACCCGATATGCTTCAAAACAGAATGCTTTTCATGATTTGCACAATGGGCATGGTGGATTTTTAAAAACCATGGTTAGGTCAGTAGACCCAAGAAGAGCTATCCATGTAGACTGAAATGAAACAGAAGAGACCAAATGGAAATCATTATGTCCAGCGTTTTCTTTTCAGGGGCTGCTAACATGCCATTGGACAATAGCTCTCCAGTTATATTACGTATTTTGTTGCCTTTTGACATTTTCGTACCTTCATAAATACTTTTTGCACATTCTTGGTTGGCTGAACCTCATAATTCAACTTCTGATGTGTCCCATAAATTGTAAGAGCAACTCCACCAGGGCTCAGTATGTGACCTTGCAAATGAAAGATTAGATGAAGAAAAATGAAAAGAAGCTGGTTTGACTCAGGAAAATGGTTTGAGACCAACATTTTTCCACAAGGCTGGTGAAAGGCACAGTAAGGCCTAACACCTGCTAAAGAAGAGTGTAATAATACAATTTGACTTATTACTTATTGAGTTTTATTGATTAATCAGAATGATTGGTCCAGGTGGCTGGCTATTAGTAGTCTCCCGCCTATTTGTAGTCCTAGTTTTATGTGCGGGGTTAGAAAAACATAAATAACTAAACTTGGATGTGCGAAATATTTTCGCAGGGTCCAATTCCGAGCGCCACGAGCGATGATCTCCGCAGCAGGGCTCAAAAGTCAAAATGTGCTGGTTTGGGTCAGGAAAATGGTTTTGCTGCTGCATATTTGCACAGTTTGCTGAGGCTGATAAAGGTATAGTAAAGCTGTGCACCTGCTAGAAAAGAGTGTAATAAATAGGATCTGATTGTTGCTTCATGGTTCTAATTGGTCAATCATAATGACTGGTGTGGTTTGCTATTTGTAGTCTCCTACCCATTTGCAGTTTCAGTTTTATTGATGGGTTTGTAAAAATGCAAAAAAACTAACTTTGGATGTGAGAACTATTGTTGCAGGGTCACATACTGAGAACTGCTGGGTATGTGAGCATCTCCACTCAGATTGCTGAAGGACCTATTATACACACTATTTTAGATGAAGGATGGGTGAAAGTAGATATGTGCAAGATGTAACCTCCACGATAGTCAATAAAGGATAACGACTACTTTCAATTCACTGAACGTAATGATTGGCATACGCATCAACATTTAAATTGCCCGCACACTTTATATCATAGGGGGGCAGCTTCAGCACATGTCTGTCAAATAATTAATTAATATCGAGATTTCATTCCCAAAAATAAAATATTTCTCAAATATTTCAAAAGATTCTTCATTTATTACCCTTTCAACACATAATTCTTTGAGAAAAATATTTTTCAAAACTTATGCCAAAGCTTCCAAGGTACTATGGCACTGTCCACTTTTTCATATTTATTAGTGAGGATGGGGGAAAAATTAACACTCCCTGTTAGATGTGATAAACCTTGATCAAGACCAAAATAGGGGCATGTGTGTGGGAGTGCTCTAAGCTTGGTGGTCATGTAGAATCAGTTATGTCTAGTTAGCAAGTGGCTTGAGCATGCTGTTTACCATGTATAGTCTCATATGTTTTGATCACACATGGTATAATCGTCACAGTCTAGTCCATACAATGAGTTGTTGCCACTTGCAATAACAACATTTTGTACTTTATAAGCCCCTCAATCGAATGTTCTTTGCCATTAGGCTAAGTTGCAAATGGTGACATACAAATGTAGAAATAGAAAATCTACTTGACCATTGAGGTGATGCAATCATTTCTATTTGGGGAGGGTGGGCTGGTGTGGGGTGTGAAAATTTGGGGTTTTATTTGTTGTTTTTAATGTGTTCTCAGTAAGTTCTCAAAGGGTTCTTCAAATTCCCACTGTGTTACTTAATATGTTCCCAATAGCACCACACTTGTACCCCATGTGCTGTGCCCAAAGCTATTCTCTTTTCACCTATTTAGACAGGCCAAAAGAGAGCCACCCTATCTTGCAATAGAAACTTCTAATTTGGAGCTTTCAAAGTTTCAGTTTTTCCAAATTCTTAAGATGGTCCAATCAAAATGGCTCATTCCACACACACACACACATGTGCCTTTGCATGTCCACGTTATATAACAAAATCAGATTTGAGATTGACATAAATAATAATGAACTATTGAAAACCATATGTGAACACATGAAGGAAGTAAAAAGGGGGAGAGAGCCAAGGAAAATATTATTAAATTGATAAAAATCTTCATATCCTTTTATCTGTTTTTCTTTCAAAGTTTTCACAGCTAAACAAGTTTTTAATATGCGCCAAATTAAACACATGTTGTTGATGACACTTGGGTTGAACATGTGTGTAATCGGCACTTATTAGACCCTTCTAGGACTTGAAGTAAGTGCATCTCCCAACGTCACTGGAGAAATATAAAAAATTCTGGAAGCATCTAAACATATAGACTGAGTTTTCCAACTTATCATGTTTTGCTGACAGTGTTTGTCAAACCTTGAAAAAATATGTTTGGCAAGGATTCATCAAACACAGAATGCCATGGATTCACTCGACTCAGCTCAGCTTGGAGGAATAGATTCTTCCACATGTCCTCCAGAGTCTATATATAACACACAAAGCAAAATATGACAGGATTTTTAAGTGCATGAAACGTCACATCACTCCTGCCAAACGTCACTCCTGCCAAATTTTGCTTGCACCGAGAGCGGACCAGAAAGTTTGATGACTTTGCAAAAGGTTGATGTAAACTTGTTAAACTTTATTTCAACAAAAGTGGAACAACAAAGAGCAAAGTAGGCTAAAGCGGGACAGAAAGGAAAGACTGTGGTAGTAATAAGCTGATTCATTGTGGTCCAAATCGTAGTTTGAATATTGTGGTTCAAATCTTGTTGACGGCAAGCCAACTTAAGAAAGTGTTTAGAGTTATTCCACTCAGACTTAAAAGGGTGGGTTTTATTTTGCATTGTCAGTTTTTTTTTGTCTAATCATGGTGGAAGACATTACTTTTATGTACAATTTTGAAGGCCTTTGCTGAACCAGCAGTGACACTGCTATGATGCTAAAAATGGCAAATTTTTTTGTGGTTCCTTGGAAATGCCTTGGGTGAATCAGCAAGCACACTGGTACCATGGTAAACTAGTGTTGTGTGGTTCTCACACCATTGGTGATTTCCCTATTCTTATAGAGTTGTGAGAATTCTTACATATTTACAATTTCACTTTTGGATTTAGAGAAAAACTAATCCTATATTCTTGGTCTTGTGCTCATTCCAACGAAAGGGTGTCAATTTACAACAAGAACATGGACTTGGACCTTACAAATTAGATATTTTCACAACATTGATAAAAGCCCCAAATTTTTTCGAGTTAATTCTAAACATTGTAAACATGATAGCTCTAAACTAAATCAAGGTCTTTAAGTCCAAATTTCACATTTCCTTTGTTAATTAAGGGATGTTACTCAAAGAAGGTAAAGGTATTGGCGATTTTTTTTGTGGTGAATTTTTGTCATTTTGCAAAAAATATTTTGAAAACAACTTCCAAAAAATAAATCGATTGTCACAATTACCTACAACATTAAAAGGTGCTGAAAAGGTGCTCAAGATGTGTATACTTTCATATTTTTAATATTGCCAAATTTTGCTAAATATTTATGAATGGTCATCACTTCGACAACATCACAAAATTGAAATAAAAACACTACTGGGTGCTAGTTCATGTTGGCCCATTGCAAATAACCAATGTTGTGCCATTCTTTGATTTTGTTACTAACCTAACACACTGATCTTTTAAAAAAATAAAAAATAAAATCATAGAAACTTAAGTTTTGGTTTTTCAAAAATTGTCAAAATCAAAAGAACCTCAGCTTTTGGGGTTTTGAAAACTTTCAAAGAAATGGTAGTTTTCATGGACGAATTAGCAAATAACCAGCTGTGTAAGGTAGGTCCTTTGACCTGGTCTTTTGAGAAAGACACTAGACACCTGATAACGAGCTTTGTTTAGGTGTCCTGGTGATGCGTCAAGTGATTTTGTGTAGGGTTTGACAAATGTTATAAAATAATTAAAGTAAACACAATAAAATACATTATTATTATAAATTCCAGGAAACAAGCTATTGGTAGGTCCTAATTCATGCTTCCTCAACAATGTGGGTACAACCTCAACAGGGAACAACAAAACATTCAAATTTTTGTTTCCTCTTTAAATAAGACAAGTATTGATAATGGAGCACAAGACTTGTGTGATGCCAAAAACCAACCACGCAGCAATGTATAATATAGGCTTCAAACAAAGCTCATAAAAGGATACAAAGCTCATAAGGGATATAGAGGGGCTCCGTTCATTATGCTGTTGTGATCATAGTTACACCGAGTGTGCTGTAGTCTTTCTTTTACTGGCTATATATTGCTAGAAAAGTGAAATATAGAATAAAAAATTCGAAAAAAGTGATTTTGAAAGATTTTAGTCAGTAAAAGTGAGGAAAAAAAAAGAGTTTATATCAGAAAATTCATATATATGATTTTCATTGCATGACCCAAACATATAGAAGGATGATTAAACATTTGTACTTCGTTTCTGGTTAATAGCCAGATTTTGCTAAATCCATGTAGGTACAATTGCCAGCTTCAGATGAACGATCATCATCGCTTTAGCTACAAACAGAAATTTCGAAACAAACCACTAGAAATATCAGAACAACCTAATGGAAAGCTGCTGACATAGGACCGTGTTTCTTGCAGCAAGGATATGCACTTTCCATTGGGTAGCCACAACTGCGATAAATTATGTAATTAATGGACGTTCAGAACTTTGGGAATCCCATAAAAGAGAGATGTCACTTCGTACAAGGGTCACACTTTGACTCGGAGCATCTGATCAATGCTTGACTTGTAGTTAGAACTGTGAGGTGACTGTGACCATAGTAGTTAGAAAAAAATAATGCAAAGCAAAGCTACTGTGATCTTTGGGAATATTGTCTCCCCTTCTTTTGATTTTTGGGGCCCTTGTTAAAAAGGGGTCAAGACAGGGTTTTTATGATTTTTGGGAACCACTGGCCAAGGGTCCAATACCAGACCCTTAACCAATTGAAAAATTAAAAAAACTGCTCAACAGTGGAAATACTGTAGCCTAGGGTCAGTTTCCATATTGACAAAACGAATAATAATTTTTTTTCAAAAAATGAATTCGGTTATTAGTTTTGAAATTATTATCATTTCCATCATTATTTATTATAAGATTGTGATATGAGTAATGAAGTTATTCAGAGTATGATAATTATGATGATTTTCAACATGGCACCTTCATATTCTCACAAAATATCATTTCCCTGATTCAAGGATTATTTAATGACGAAACTGACCTTAGGGTAAAAGGTAATAAATAGCCTATTCTGAGACAAAAAATAATAATCAAGGTCTCATCTTTTCAGATTCCAAATTTAACATTTGCCCACATAATGAAGGGGCTAAGAAAGAAAGAAAGAAGGTCCATCCATGCCTTGGGTGAACCAGCACATACCTACATTGGCACCATGGTAAAAACCTGAATCTTCCTTGGGTTAGCCAACTTCTAAACATCACGTCCTAAAACTAAATCAGGACCTCAATATAGCCAATGCGAGCCTCTACTTAAAGGGTTAATTGTTTCCTCAACCCTTAACTATAATTCATGAAGGATTGAACACTAAAATCTTGAGAGAGAGAGAGAGAGAGAGAGAGAACTCTATTGATGGGCCATGACTGAGCCAATTATTATGGCCAACCAATGAGAAACAATTTTTTTCTTTAAAAAATTGGGCCTTCTGAAGACCACTATATCTTCTTTGCATTTTGTGTGCCCATCTGCAGGTCTCAAACCCATTTTAAGCTATGTGATGGCCAAAATCTAGTTTTCGTTTAGGTACATAATCCAAAATACAGGCCGTTTTACACCTGATCTTGTAAGAGTGGCCTCTCCCAGGAAGGTTTCTGTATTGTCCAATTTTTAAGTACTTGTTATTTTGTACTGTATTGTCCACTTATTGTAGTTTATTACTCTTGCACAAACACGAGGTGGAATCCTTCCCTTTAAAAAAAGAAAAAGAAAACCTTCAATGCACAGAGTAAAGCCTAAATGAGGCCCCACAAGAGGTGGGAGCTGATCACATGCTTGACTCCAGTAAAGCATGTGGCCAAGACTTTCACCCAGTAAAGACGAGCATCCATTTTAAATCTTTTTCCCCATGATACCTGATCAATAATGAAAGTGGGCACTTTTTGAAAAATGAAACACCTGTATAAGATTAAGACTACGTATGTTTTATGACATGCCCACCCTTTGCAGAGGAGACATTTTAGCGGTAACGTGCCCTCTGACTACACTCTAAAATCAACCCTCCCTCGCAGGTCTTTACTTTCTGTTTTGTGTATATTATTATTCTGGTAGGCATAGACTTGGTGGTAAAAACTTGAATTGGGTTTTGTCCCATGTACAACAACAACAAACAACCTCAACAACAAACAACCTCAGCTTCCCACGTTACTTCACTTGTTGGTGTTTGTTGTGTTTTTTCAGGTTTATTTTGGTTTATTTTATATTTTGCATGTTTTACGGAGGTGGTCTAGCTTCCAGGCTCCACGGGTTCCCTTGGGAGATGGAAAAAGACAAGATTTTTTGTTCAGCGCATGCATTTATTTCCATCCAAGACCCCAAGTGTCTTGTCCTGCGATATTTTTGAAAAAAACATTTAGCCTGACAAAACTGGTTTGTTTAGCAAATTTTTATTTTTGTACAGAGTTTTTCTTTGGGGGTTTGTTTTTAGTTTTTATCCTTGATGAAATCATTGTTTGGGTTTTGTTCGGTTATGTTTTTGTGAATTATTCTGCTGAAATGATATGACTAAGAAACTGCTTCGTCTTGCTTGTTTACGCGGTTTCAGAGAACAAAATTTCTGCAGAGTTGTTTCAATCTGCCTGACTTCTCTTTACTTCTTTTTTTAAGAAAAAAATATTTTTTGCTTCCCTCTATGGGGGTTTTCAGAAAGAGCTTTATAACCCTTTTTTTTATCTTCGATTTGGTTGGGGAGGTCATTATGGTGTGGGGAAAGACCTTTCCTTTCTTATAAGCTTTCTTCGGTTTCACATTCGGATTCTTTTCTCAAGCTTTCTGAGAAGGAGGAGGAGGAGGAAGAAGCCTCTTGTTGTTTGTTTGTTTGCTGTTTGAAAGATCTCCGACTTCTAAGGTTTTTTTAGTTTTTAATAAATTTTTGGGTTCGGCTTTTGTTTTGCAAGAATAAATAAGTAGTAGAAATTTTGAATTTTCTTCTTCTTCCTCTTCTTCGAGGTTTTAATTAATTTTTTGGGAGTACCTACTTGTGTGAAGGATCTTGCTGGCCGGACAGACAGTTTTCGATCTTTTCCGCGTTATGTCTGTGTGCGGCATGACGAAAAGTTTGTCTGGGCAGGGAGGACGGAGGCCAAAGGACTCTTCTTGCCGAAGGAACTACTTTGTGCTTCGTTTCTGAGGTTGTTTGTTCATGGGCTGGAAAGCTTGTTATGAAGCTTTCTAGATGGTATTCTCACATGAGGAAGTGGGACGGAAGAAAGCAGCAGTTTCTTCCTAGTTTAGAACGAATTGATAGGCGAACAAGATTGGTCTTTTTCCGGGTTATGGTGGGAAACAATTATCTCTCTTGTTTGAAAAGCTCCTAATTTTGCGCTCACGCGTCTTGGGCTGCCGTTGGTTTCTGGAGAACCTTTTTTCGGTTTGAAGAATTGCTGGTCCTCAATATCTCCTTCTTCGTTTGAGAATCATTATTTATTTGGGTGTTGCGGAATTCTCAAACTGCGGGTTTTGTTTCTTTATGGTGCCTAGTACCCAAGGGGGCCTCTACAATTTTCCTGGGTTGTTAACTCTTCATTCGCATTTTTTCTTGGGATTTCTCTAGTTTGATTCCCACAGCAAAACCCAAAAAGGTTTTCTCTTGACCTAGAACAACTGTTGATGAGAGACACACACGCACAGATTTTCCTGAGCAATTCGAGGTTTTAGTCAAGAATTTTTTCCCCTTCTTTCTTCTTCTTCTCTTTGCCGTGATCTTCACGCGGATAGTCACTCTCTTCGGTCTGGACGAAGAAGAACTTGATACTACTCTCTTGGGTCTCTTTGGTTTGGACCAACTTTTTGTTGTTCGTTCGTTGCTCTCTCGGGAGCAGGAGGAAGGAAGCGGCAGCAGGCTGTCTAGTTGGTGGTGGTTATGTGGGGGCGAAGATCCAGGGACTGTTGCTGCCATAAGAAAAGGTCCATTACCACCACCACCCATCCATCAAAACCTGAAGCTGTTGAAATTGGATTCTTATCATGGGTGACATTCCATTCACAATTGTAAGTCTTCCTCCTCCTCCTCCTCCTCCATCACTTATACCCTAGCTAGTTTTCCTTTGCAGAATGATTCTTTTGCAACATCCCACAAAGCTCCAGTGGATAGATAGATAATCCAAAATTATTCTCACATGAAGCTGGAATTCTGTCATGCAGCTAGATGTGAATGTGGTACAGAGACAGATCTCTCAGTCTCTCTGTCAGTTGCCATAGTTGAAGTTGAAGTCTGACAGAGTTTCAAGTAGATTTTTTCCTAGTTTTCTTGTGTGTTGGTATGGGCATCCATTGCACCAATTTTGTTCTTCTTCAAACCACGAGGCAAAAATGTGAGGAGGGGATGAGAGTTCTAGAGGATTGTTATCATATAGCACTCACTTGTGTGTATTATTATGGTCCTCTCCAGGTATTACCACAACATCTACAGGAAGATATTGTGAATCGGTTGGAAGATGCAGTCCATATTGCAAGAGTGAAGTGTGTTTGCAAATCCTTTCAATATGCGGCTAATCGTGTTCGATCGCTTCGGATTATTTGCAAGGAAGCATATCATGCTCGTGTTCGAGAGCTCCCAAGAATGGTACTTCCACCACCTGACCCCAAACGCCGCCATGGAAGAGGTGGAGATCGAGGCACATTGAGTTCATCACAGGCAGGAGCAGCGGCAGATGGTTTGGCTCTTGGCAAACAGAGAACTGAGAATGATTTCACTCCTAATGTACCCCTGCCTCCTACTACTCAGAATTCTGCTGATACCCCAGGAAGTGGTGTACATCTCCAGGAGTCCCAGGTTGACAGCAAGAACAACAAGCATCCTCGAGAGAAGGTTGCTGAAGTGCAGCATGCAGATGCTCTACATGAAGTCATCCCCACAGGCATCAATGTCAGAAGGCCTACAGCTCGGTGTCAACAAGAAGAAGATCAAAGTGATGTCAAGATTTGCAATTGGCAGCAACCAAGCACCCAAAACAGTAGTGATCAACCTCTGCAAAATACTTCTAGTAACTTCGTTACATATAAGGAGGGTCCACAGGAAACTCTAAGGGATGACAATGGCAACAGAGTACCACTTGGGAGTACTAAGAAATGGAAACTTCAGAGGGATTTGAGCCTGTTGCAGGCTGGAGAAGCCAGTACGTCAGTGACAAAGGAGGAACCAGACACATGTAAGGGGCAGCATCTGCAAGAAACCCTAAGGGACAATAATGGCAATCTCCTGGACAGGTGTAGCAAGAAACTCAAATGTGAGGGGCGGTTTCAAGCTGGGGATTCACAGGCTGGGGAAGTCAGTATGTCTGTGATGAAGGAGGCACGTGATACATGTAAGGGGCCTTTACAAGAAACCCTAAAGGGTGATCATGGCAATTTCTTGGACAGGCGTAGCAAGAAACCTGAACATGAGGGGGAGTTTCGTCTTGGAGATTTGCATTCTGGGGAAGCCAGTATGTCGGTGATGAAGGAGGAACGAGACACATATGAGAAGGGGCGTTTGCAAGAAATGCTAAGAGATGACAATGGCAATTTCCTGGATGGGAGTAGCAAGAAACCCAAACATGAGGGGGAGTTTTGTGGTGAGGATCCATGGGCTGGAGAAACAAGTACTGTGGTGGCAAGCAGGGAGCCAATTAAGTTCCGCCGTATTGTGCCAACAATATTGAGGGAGACAGAATGTGTTACACAATTACGACTTGAGATTGAGCCAAACCTCCAAATAAAGGTGGTTCCACCTTCAGAACGGAAAGAGACCGATCATTGGCTCACAGATCCACTGTTTGTGAAGACTTGGATTCCATCCATTCAAGCCACATTACAGCATTTGTGCATTGTGGATTATTACCAGCAAGCCTTTTCGAGGAGCTCCAACCTTGTCACAATTCTGTCAGAAACTTGTGAGTGTTTCACTCCCTGTTTGTTATGATATCAACTTTTGATTGGTGACATGGGCACTAGGTGTAGTATTGAAGGCCCTGAATCTTTGGTGGTCTAACACATGCATTGAAATTATTATGTTTCTGATTGATGTGTTGTTTCTGATTGTGTGGTGGGGTGATTAGGCTCTGTTTTGAAGACACTGGACTTGAGTTACATGAGACTAGACATGAAGGGGTGCAAGGACATGCCATGCCTGACGAGTTTTACACTTCGCCGTGTATTAGTGAGTGGTGATGCACTCCAGGAGATTAACACCCGGATGACAAATTTGCAAACTTTGGCACTACTTGATGTTGGGGGGGTTCAAGAAGGCCACTTAACATTCCCTGAACTCAAAATCTTGTGTCTTTGGTTGTCAAAAAAAGCAAAACTAGTCAAAGTTGACTTGCCAAATCTGACGACATTGCAGTTGAAGATGACATGTCCAGAAGCACTACATTTAAATGTGCCAACCCTTAAATTTATGGTATTTAACCTTGAGGTCCTGGATTGCAAATTGGTGGGATTTGAGAAGATCCGAAACCTTAAGGAGCTTCTTTATAGTTCTTCAAATTTCATGACACTTTCAAAGCTTGTGCCACGGAATGTGCTCCTTGACACAATGTTTCTGGACATACCATGCCTGGTGTTTGGTGAGGATGGAAAGTTGCTGCGTGTGTTAAAAGAAGTCTTCCTGGATGTCCCTTCCTTTGAGACTCTTCAGTCAGAGTGCCCAGATTTGCGAGTCCTAAATGTTGGACCAGGGCTTTGGCATTCAATGGAGACAGCACATTACCCCAGTTTGGTGGGAGTTAAGGCTTGGCCACCAATTACAAGGCTCATCTTGCACATGATTCCACACACACTTGCGGCATCTGTTGAAGTTTTGCTTTTGTTTGTAACAGTAATGCCAAAGCTACAGATTCTAGAAGTAAAGGTCCACACAGATAGTGAAGTTGATTATGACTCTTTTATTAATGCCATCAAGAGCCATGTAGCACACTTGAAGTTTAGGCCTGGGAAATGGACTAAAACTGTTAACTTCTCTTGTTTTAGCTTCTAGTGGAAAATCACTAGTGGTCTTTCTGTGCCTTTACTTTAGGTGCTTCCGTTTTTTAAGGGGCAAGCTAAAATGAAATGAAGTTTTCTCTCACAAGCTTGCCACAGCTTGAATGAGGATACTAATGAATTTCTGGTCGGCTATGCTGCTTGAGTCCTAACGGGTGACGTGACTAATTCTTCCTGTTGCTTCTGGTAATAGTAACAGAGGACAGAGGTTGTTGATGTAGACTTTGGTTTCATCCTCAGTTTTGAGCAGATCACTATGTACTTGTACATTGGCCATAGGAACTCATGGCTCAACAAATTGCAACTTGTTGTTGCCATTCATAATCAGATTGTGGTCTTATACTTTGTATGTTGTGTTCACATGGTGATGACTGCACACATTTTGCATGTCATGTTTTTGTTTGGTTTTTGGAAATGATGTGACATTTTTTTTTTGTGGAGTTTTTGAGTGCTTGGTCATGTTAATATTTTAGCATCTAGTCAAATACACCAGCCCCAAGAAATTTTACACTAAATTGTTCATGTTTAACCACTAAGTCAAGGTTGATCACGAGGGCAAAACTGGACAGACAGTAAAGCCATTCTGTAGCTTCTACTCTATTCTTGTAGTCTGTCATTTGAAGGAAAAGCTTCTTTCTAGACCCTTAGGTATGGAAAAAACAACATGCTAAAATCCAAGAACTTCCAAATATGTGGGAGTTGCAACTCATAAAAATCCAAAATTTAATCTTTACTCCGATCTACACATATGTTTACTATTCACAAAATCCTAAACAGGTCATCTGGAGAGAAGTAAATGAACCTTCAGAGCCTTGTAAGCTCACAACGCTCTGAAGAGCCTCAGCAACAGGAAAACTCAGATTTCAATGTCATCTCTTATTAAATGAGTCCTATTTTGATACAAATATTTGTTGGTGCACATGTTTGAATAGCAAGTAGCCAATGTCAAAGTCAATTTGGAGTTGCTTCGTGACATAGAGATCTAATTCATGGGTCTCTCTTGCATTTTGCCATGTCATGAGTGTGTTCAAAGTCTTTCAAAGTTTTGTTCAAACTCATGATATTTTTATTTGTGATTTTGTAGTTCAGGTTTGTGAGGATGATTTGTATCAATTGTGTGTGGATCCAATTACGAATTGAATTATGTGGTTTAGGATGGTGTGTTCCAAGCTTTTGATGATATTATGGATCATTCAAATGTACACTGCATATTTCCTAAACTTGCTTTAGGTGTCAAGCATGCAACATTTTTCCGCAACAGTCCCAATTACATGGTTTGTTCACATGTGGGATGTAGCCATAAAGGGTTTTTTATTGTTGTTTATAGGGTTTATTGGTTCCATGCAATTGGATCTATCAAGGAGAAGTGTACATTAGTTGTTGTGGACCCTGTCAAAGAGCTTGAGCAAAGGTTTAGCTTGGCTCAAGACATTATGAATATCACTGGGGATTTATAGGCTCAACAAAAGGTTTAAGCTCATGTTGACCATGCATTTGTGGCAAACTTGACCTTGCATTTTGAAAGTTGATTACTACTTTGGAAAGCCATGGGACTCAACTAGGTTTTCATCATGCCCTTGCTTGATTAAGCACTCTTAGAACAGCAATCATCCTTTTTAGGATCATTATGGGTCTTAATTTGCTTGAGTGTAAAAATGGTAGTGTATTCTCATTTCTCTAGTATTACATATTTTCTTGTTGTGGTTTGATTTTATGTAATAATTCTCTTGTAAATTAGTGGATCAAATGAATGCTTATTAAAAATAAGCACACAAATCTTGGAGTTTTTGGCACAATGGGGTGTTTGTGTTGTTTATAAGCTTGTTAGGTTTTGCCAAATAATACCCTTCTCCCCATTTCCTTTTGGTATTTAGTAATACTTCAGCCATAGACATACCCTACACAACAATTGAAAAAACACTCCAATATCATGTTTTCATGAATAAACTTCATTAGGCACTAATATAAGTCGTTCTTAAGGTTTTATAAAGTGGTGTGGAAATGAGAAACATGTTTCTTGACTTCCAATTTCAATCTAGATATGTTGATAAATATGCTTACAATCCAACTAGATATTGTTGTTAGGATGTATGCACAACATTTAAATCCCATGAAAACCTTTCCTTTTGCTACAACAATTAGAGCTTAGAATGGTATCAAGGTCCACCATGGAACATAAATGTAAAAGTGTCCACATGTACAATACCAACCACATAAACATAATAATTCATAAACCCATTTTCTTCTTCCAATTTCTTTCTTTCAATTTTTGTCAATTTGTTCTGTTGATTTATTAATGTTGTATTTTAAGGTGCAAATGCAAATCCATATTCAATTGGATCAATACACTAGAGGTTGATATGCAAAATTGTGCATGAATCTAATTTGTCATCACACTTGCACTTGGTTCTTACTTTTGAAGGTGTTCAATTTTGTTTTGTATTTGGGTAGGTACATATCTTGTTACATTGGGTAGTGTCTTTATTGTTGGGGCTCAAATCTCCTTTAAGATTTCTAATGTATCCTATTTTTTGCCAGTGTTTTATGTTGTTGCCAATTTTTAGCTTCAAGTTTCAAATGGTTACCAACTTTTGTATTTGAAGTTTATTATTGGCCTTTCCCTTTAGGGTAAAAACCCGTGTTGTGCATGTATATAAGGGTAGACTAGGGTACCAACTCTAATATGAGCCTTGGTATTAAAATCTGTATTTGATTGGTGTAAGATCTTGCCAATACCCAGGCTCATAACATATTCTTGTTTTCGCATATGTTATACCCCAACTTGTAACAAACTAGACTAGTTTTTTTATAAATTATATTATTATTCATACTTAAAACTTAGGGTTTTTTAAAAATGTTTCATCGAGGTTTTAATATTGCGCTTGATATTAGGAATTTCAATTTATATGCACAGATGGGTCATGGGTCTTGGATATGGCACTTTAGGTTTAAGTAATAAGAAAGGGGCAAAGGCATGGAGGCGACAAAATCTTGTACCCCAATAATGAGATTGGAACTACAAACTTGCAAAATGAAGATCTATTGGGAGGTGTGTTTCACAATGACAACATCAAACAGTGCTGAAGAAAACCAGTAAGCTTTTTGACATTAACTTTATATTATTTTTTTGTCTACATATAAATGAACAAAGGTTTGGTTATACACAATCATCATTTTGTAGTTTTTTATCTTGTGCATACGATGGTTAGTGTCAACACATGTATTTAATTGATTCTAGAATAAAATGTTAATTCCAAACTTAACTCAACATGGTGAATGCAAGGAGGGCCACTTGGTGGCTCTATGCCAAAATGTGGAAAATAAAGACGCATAAGTGACTAGTGATGTAGTCCTAAATCACATACATGACTGCTAGTCCATATGGTCCCATGGTATTTACCACTAGTTGCAAAAAAATGGCTTAGTCATAAATGCCATTTGCAACAATGTCCTCCATGATTGCAGGACATTTTCAATCGCCAAAATTTAATTTAAAAAATATGACTATAATTTATTTTGATTAATGTCTTGTTGCCATGTGGTAGTCTAGACCAAATTCACAATTTTATTAACCATTTATGAATGGACATGTGGCAATCTAGAATAATGAAATTATTTTTCCTACTCAATTATATGATGCCACATGGCAATCAACTTTTAGTCAAATAATGACACTTGGGACCTAGCCTACATGCCAGGCTAGATTAGACGACTGAACCTAGGTTTAAAAAAAACCTAGGCTATACGTTAACCACCTAACCCTACTCCTAGGGAATCTACCCCACTAATATTCCCCTAGGAACCTAGGATGAAAGCAAGAGGACTTGAACCTCTCACCTCCACTTTGGAAGGCAAAGTCTTTGCCATTACTTCATCACATTTTTAATGCAACAATTGAAGGTATCACAAATATATAAAAAATAAGTTTTTCTAGCGTAGATTAGCCTATGCCTCCTTAGGTTGACCTAGGTTAACCTAGGCCACCCAATAACCTAGCCTAGGCCTCCATAAGTTGTTTTAAACAAACTTAGGCAATCAAGTCTACCTTGGGGCTACTTAAGTTAGGTTATTTAAGTCTGATTGAAGTTAAACTAGACTATATTAGGTTAAACTTGGCAATATTTAATTATATTTGGCTAAACTAGGTTATATTAGGCTATATTATGCTAAACTTGGCAAAAGTAGGTTATTTAGGTTAAACTTAGATATACTTGGCTAAACTAATTTATAGTAAGCTAAATTTGATAAAAGTAAGTTATTTCAATTTAACTTGGCTATACTAAACTATACTTGGTTTAACTACATTAGGTTAAACTAGGTTATATTATGCTAAACTTGGCAAAATAAGGTTATTTAAGTCAAGCTTGGTTATACTTGGTTAAACTAAGATGTACTTGATTATATTAAGTTAAATTTGGTTATCTTAAATTATATTTGGGTAAAGTAAACTATACTAGGCTAAATTTGGCAAAAGTAGCTTATTTAGGTTAAAATTTGATTAAAGTTTGTTATACTTGATTATACTTGACTATATTAAGCTAAATTTGGCTTTACTAAATTATATTTGGCCAAACTAGGTTATATTAGGTTAAACTTTATATTAAATTATATTTGGCTAAAGTAAGTTATATTAAGCCAAACTTGACAAAAATAAAATATTTATGTTAAATTTAGCTAAATTAAATTATATTTGGCTAAACCTAGTTATATTAAATTATACTTGGCTATATTAGACTAAACTTGGTTATATTAAATTATACTTGGTTAATTAAGGTAAATTAGGTTAAATTTGGCTAAACTAAATTATATTTTGCTAAATTAAACTATAATGGGTTAAACTTGGCAAAAGTAAGGTATTTAGGTTAAACTTGGTTAAACTAAGTTATAATTGGCTATACTTGGCTATATTTAGTTAAATTTGGCTAAACTAAGTTATACTTTGCTAAATTAAGTTATATTAACTTAAACTTGGCAAAAGTAAGTTATTTATGTTAAACTTGTTTATATTTGGCTACATTAGGCTATACTTGTTTGTATTAAATTACACTTAGCTAAACTAGGCTATGTTAAGTTAAATTTGGTTAAAGTAAGTTATTTATGGTAAACTTGGTTATAATAGGCTAAACTTGGCAAAAGTAATTCATTTAAATTAAACTTGGCTAAATTTAATTATATTTGGTAGCTTGGCTAAACTAGGTTATATTAAGTTAAATTTAATTAAAGTAGGTTATTTATGATAACTTTGGTTTATAATTTGCAAAAAGAAACCATCTACATAATCTATGACTAAAAACTTGCTACGTTTAGATCTTGACATTTCAAAGCAATTTTCATACATTTCATGGGATTACATGGTGGCCATTTGGTACAACTTGTAAAAGCTTTAATTTATCAAAACATTAACAAATAACACAATTTGGACTTAGTAAAATAAGAGGACTAAAACTCAAGTGCTACCTTTAAATCTTGACATTTCAAAGTAATTTTCATACATTTCATGGGATTGCTTAGTGGCCAATTAATATAACTTGTAAAAGCTTCAATTTATCAAAACATTAATAGATAACACAATTTGGACTTAGTAAAATAAGAGGACTAAAACTTGCTATTTTGAAGTTTGGACATTAATAATTTTCATACATTTCATGGGATTGCCTAATGTCCACTTAGTACAACTTGTAAAAGCTTCAATTTATCAAGACATTAACAAATAACACAATTTGGACTTAGTAAAATAAGAAGAATAAAAGGGCCGATGGGTCAAAACATGAATCAAGGAACCAAAAAGGATGTCGAATAATGGTGAAAACTATAAACTGTTACATATGTTTATATGGTCCCATTTAAATGTCATGTTAATCATGTTATTTTTGTACTTAACATTTAATTTGGATGTGAAAAAATATAAATTGAATCACAAATGGGCCCAACTTGAGGATTTGTTTGGATCAGATGATGATTGAAGTTGGGTAGGCTTAATGTTAGATATTTTCAATTTATAAATGGCCCCTTAATTTTGAAAAATAAGAACCTTTTTGCAATGATTTTTTTCTGGGTGATAAGGAATTATTAAATAGACTTTAAAAACACTCAAAATATTAAAAACCCATAAGTTGACTTTTTTCAAAATTCAAAGCCTATTTGAATTTCAAGAGTCTTTTGTGACATGCAAATGTGATCCAATGTACATGGTGCATGAAGCAAAATTGCATATCAAAATATCAAAAACTTACATACATATGAAGTTAAAATTTTATTTGGGCACAATATGACATTTTTTTAAACGCTTCTCAAAATTACGTGTAATTTTATTAAAGAAAATCTCCAAGAAATTTGCATTATGCAAGTCATTAAGGCATTGGTGACAATGCCCAAGCTAATTGAGTTCAATTTCCAACAAGTCTCACTTAAAAATTCCATTTAGGTTGCATGCACCGTTGAATCAAATGCAAGGAGGTGTTGTTTGGAACATCCAACAAAAAATTCAACGGTTTTCATTTGAAAAACATGGATGCACTATGAGTGATGTCCATTTACTTTTCATCCACCATCCAAAATTCTGAAGTGCCATCTTCATCATTCATTTGGATATAATGGTTCAAGGAATTCTTTTTCAAATCATGTTTCTTTCCCCTGTGCAATGATTATAGCATGTGTTTGGAAGAGAGATCTTTTCTCATGACAAATCATGTATAGTACAATGAAGTTTTTTCCTTTGATGCCATTTGTTGCAAATCATTGTTTACTACTAGATTTGCCAAAAGTGATCATGTGCACTAGAGCTTGGGTAGATGCAAGCTATGTTCGTTCAAAAACAACAAGAGTCCCAGTCCCAAAAGCCCATATAAATGGAAAAATTAACACTAGAATGGGAAAAAAAAAAAGTTACAAACCAATGTTTAATGGGCCTTATGTGGTGATTGATAAATTAATAAAGTCCATATAAAAGGCTGGCCATTTAATTTTTTTTTATTATACATGTTAAGGGAAAAGAAAAAATCAATCCAACAAAAAATGACCAAGATTGGGACTTTTGAAAATATGGCCCAAATTTGGTCATTCAAAAGTCCATAGTTATTTGTTTGTTAAAGTTTTTGTTGTAATTTTTTAAAATTCATATATTTTTTCCATCATGTATCATATATTGAATCCCTATTAAAAACATTGAAATGAAATCATAACAAAAAATGCATTTGAATGCTAATGCAAAACCCAGATTAGAGTCCATATGTCCATTTTAAAAATCCATTACTATATGATTGGTGTATGTTTACTAAATTTTCCCCCTTAATAAATATTTTTATTCAAGTTTGCAATTTTAATCCATAAATATTTTTGTCAAATTGATGATTTTATAATGCATTTATGGCTTTTGAATAAAGTACATTATGTAGAAAGTCCATAAGGTTACAAAAAGTGAGCCGTAGCTTACATCTACTTGCTTCCAAAATATGGCCATTACGTTAACTTTCATGAAGATGCATACTTGATAGGAATGAATGGATGTTTTTGAAAGGTAAGAAGGAGTGGGTGCACTAAACTTTGCACATGCATTTGTAACATCTACTTTCACTTGCTTAGGCCAAGAAAAAAACGTGTGCATTTGAATCGTTGTCTACAAAGAGGGGTTCGATAGCTAGCAAACTTGGCCATAGGAGAACATCATTTTGAATTTCAAATATTGAACTCCTATTTCAAGCTAGCTATAACCTGCAAAGTTCTATATTGTTGACATTGGTAACTTCTCACCAACCTCCAAGACAAAGGACTTGATAGACTTGACATCTTATATCATAAAATTACACCAAAATTTTGAACACAAAAAAATTAATCCCATGCATTTTGACATCCAATTTGACATTTTTTCATAGGTATCATAATTTTTTAAAAAAAAACTTCATGCTATGATATCTGATTTAACAAATGATTATGCATTTGTAGAAACTTTGATGTTGATCTTACAAGTTTTCTTGTTTGCAACATGTAGGATGGACCCTATCACTACATGATTTGGGAGGAGTAGTTCATGCAAGCTTGTGCAAAGGTGTGAAGGATTGGTGCATGAAAGCTTTAGTGCATCAAATCAGGTAGCTTGGTGCAAAGGTTTGTGCATCAAATTGTTGAACTTGTAACACTAATGTTGATGTACTAAACATTTTGCTGAAGTTGTAATTAAACTAATTTGAATATAACTAGTTGTTAAAAAGCTAATTTTTAGTCCTATGTCATGGATTAATTGTAGCTAGTTGCATTTCAAGGTCATTGTGTAACCAATATCAATTTTGTGCATGCTTGAGTTAATGGCATAATTAAAAAGACTTGCACTTGTCAAATCACATTTAGATTATTAAGACAATGGTCTAATTTAAAGTGGATTGTTTTTGCTTGTAGGTGGTGTTAGTTTTATTTTTGGTGGATTAAGTCATGGCATTAGATTTTTTGCTAACACATGTACTTTGTTCATTACCTACCATTGCCTTGGACAAATTTCTATGCAATTCCTAACCCACATTTTTTCCATTTGGTTTGCAATGATAGGGCTAGAAATGTGCATGCATTGGATTTGCATGGCCTTGATGTAATTTATAAGGTTTCAAAGAGAATAATAGTTTATAAACTTATGTTTTTTGTTTTTTTTTCATTTTTATTATGTTTACATCTATTGTAATGGTTGTTGTGATAATCAAGATTAATTGCTTTCTGTCCATTAACACCCACACTGGGTCTTTCACCTTTTAAGGTGGGTTGTTCTAGCATGTAGGTGGTGATTTTGTGCTCTTGGAGATGGATTTACAAACACACTTGTCAAGGGTTGGTTCAATTCACTACATCAATTTTCTCACAAGCAAATTTGAATGTTTGACTTTGTAGATGGTATGTACAGTGTTGCCTTCCACATTGCAACTTGCATCGCCATAGATATCCATTAATTAAGCTTTATTTACTCTACATTTAACATGTTCAATTTTTGTGGCCATTTTTGTTTTCATTGAATTTGCAATCAATATTTTCATACGGGTAGTTTGTCGGTATGTGGTGTGCATTTGGTTTTGGTCCTTATTTTAAATGTCATTCTAATTTCAAGTGATATGAATCCTTTATCTACTAGCACAAGTTTTTAACTTAGCACTCAAAGTTGTGACCTAACATGGAGAGGTATTGTCATTCACCAAATTGTTCATTTCTCACCAAGTTGGAGTCCTTGATTATTTAGCTAGATTTTAATGTATATGCATGTATGGTCCAAAGTCCCTAGATTTATCATTGAAGTCCCTAGATTTATGAATTGTATTAGGCATTCAATATTTAGCTAATTTCCTTGGCTTGACACCTATATACTTTGTCATTCCATTAGGTGGTCCACTTCTTTACTAGTAGTCCTTTGTGTTCCATGAAACCATTGCCACCACCCACATGCTTGTCCAAGCGTTGTGGCTTCTTTCCAAGCACCCAACATCCTTTCATTTTTGTGGTCCACCATTTTCTCACTATAATACATGTTATTCCTATAACCATTACCACCATAAGGCTTGTCTAAGCATTGTGGTTTGCTTTCGTCAACCTAACATCCTTTTTGTTAATGGAAGTCCACTATTTTTGTATTAGTCAATTTGCTTCTTAAAACAATTGCCAACACCCATAGTGCTTGTCCAAGCATGACAACTTCCTTGTAAGCACCTATTGTTCTTCCAATAGTTGTTGTGTTTTTTAAGACCAAGTCCACCACCCACAATGTTTGTCCAAGCATTATGGCTTCTTTTAATCCCCCATTATCTTTCCATTACTACTATCCACTAGTTTTGTAGTAGTCATATTGCTTCCTAAAATCACTACCACCACCCATAGTGATTGTCCAAGCAATGTGGCTTCTTTTCAACCATGTAATGTCTTTCCATTAGTGGTGGCCCATTAATTTATAGGTCATAATCATTATTTTCTTTGAAACTAGGTCCACCATCCACCTTGCTTATTTCAACACTGTTGCATTTTCAAACATTGCATGTCATTCCATCAATGGGTGTCCACTTCATTTCAACAAGTCATATTGCTTCCTAGAACGAACATTAGCACCCAATATCATTGGATGATAATTGTGGTTAGTTGTTTGATGCACCTAGAGGGTCATTTTTCATTTGCTTAAATTAGCAGATGGGATTGGGCATGAAACACAATGCAATTTAGTTGTGAGGTTGCAAACTCTTCTTGCTTGAAGTATGTTGTGAATAAAATGTGGAAGTTACATTGTGGGATGTGATGTGTTGAAAATTCGATCTTCATTTCTTGTGTATTTGTTGCTTATAACATAAATCCAATGAAAACAAGGTTTGTTGCAAGTATTGTTGTCTTTTCCAAGAGGCTTTGCAATATATAGATGTAATAGTTAACATTTGTTATTGCAAGCAATCTTTGCATTTATTAGCAAGAATGCCTAGTGGATTAATTAACTTGGGCCACAACACAAGTTGTGGTCGATACTTTAAAGCTAATTGTGAAGCAATGTGTTTTAAATTAGAGAAGAGACTATTGGCTCCTTTTTGATGCTTTGAATGTTGACATTACCATATGCATGAAACTAAAGGTTAATTATAATCATCAAGTTGTGCAAGTACCCCCTCTTGCATATGACACAATTAATGATGAATTAGAAATTTTGTATGGGCATATGGTTGTAGAGAAAGTGGGCGTGTTGGCCCCTTTATTATTATTTTTGGAATCTATTACAACTATAAGTGCTCACAATAAGTTGGCCCTAATGTTAGATTCAAGATTAAAAGGGTTGAAACATGTCATTGATTTTCTTAGCCATGAAAAGGCTAAACTTTAGGTAGCAAAATATGACAATAAAATCTTGATCCACTTGCATGTTGCAGGTATTTGTACTTTAGATGTAGATGGCCCATCAAATTCTTTTTTTGATACTCCAATTTTAGGTGCAAAGGCAGATGAAGGATTACTTTCAACTAAGCTGTCTTTATTTCCTTGCTAATATAAACTTGAATGATGATGTAAGGTCACCTTTGCTTTGGTGAAAAGATTATGTTAGTTTATATCCCAATGTGACCTTTCTTGTTAGACAAATTTTGACAATTTTTAGTTCGTGAATTGAAACAGGAAGGATATTTCTATGGCTAGAGTCTTGATTAATTTGTGTTGATACTTGGGCTCACAAAGTTGAATGCCTTGGTCATGAGATACAAGAATTGGTTGGAAGATGCAAAAAAAAAGGATGTTGGGGAGTTTTTTACTTTTGATGGAGATGTTCTTGAAGTCCATGAAGAAAAAGTGGACCAATCTAGTTACTTTGAGGACGATTTGTTGCAATATATTCCTTATAGACATGGATTTGATTTTAACTTGTCTTTACAATTTGCATTTTGAATTTTAACTTCGCACTTTGCATCAATTTTGTGTAGTGTTCAAATTTCACATTTGTAAAATTGTACAACATTTTGGACTTCAAACTTTTTAGATTTCAAATATGATCTCAATTTTCAATCATCTATATATGCTTGTGCATGGTTCAATGTACAATTGGTGCCAATGCTTGTTTTTTGCTTGTCTATGTTAGTTCAATGTGGAACATTGTTTGTCTTTGTTGGTTCGCTGTGGAACATTGTTTGTCTTTGTTAGTTCCCTGCGGAGCATTCAATTTAAGGTTTTGATTTTTTCAAACTGTCTTGAAAATATACCATGACCAAAGTTGATATCCATTGTTATCAACTTAAAAAAAATAGGATTGATACCAAATTAATACTTAGTCTCATATTTTAGGTTTTAATACCAGATTTACACCTAATTTGATCACTTTAGTTACATACCCAGACCATATTCATACCCCCCCTCCATGATACTAGACATACAAGGACCAATTTGGCATGTGTAAATGTATGTACCCAAACAACACTCATAGAGAAACTAGGATGCATAGAAAAGGGTCAAATGTTTGTATCCCTACATTCTAGGGTCATGTGAAGTCCTCTAAAGAAGCATTTCCAGCATAACTGAAGGATCCACCACCAAGTGTTTCCAATTTAGTATGTTAAGTATTTATTGTCCTTATGGATGTGATTTCAAGGGCATAGCCATTGTGCGATGAGCCCCTTGGTAGCCTATTCTTCACACTACTCCATTCTAAGTACTGGTTTAATCACCCATAAAAGAACACAAGCTGACTACTTGTCCAAGGCCAACAACCAACTGGTTTCAAGTTACAACTTGAGTTACATCCAAAAATTGAAAAGAAAAACCATTGTTCCGCTACATGTGTCTATCACCTCACCTACAGAAGCTTAATGCATTTTTGAATGTCATGGTGTGCACAACAAAATCACAATTTTTTTTGCAAGCAATGGTGTAATCTAATCATGGAAACTATAGTCCCACTTAAGCAATGGGGAGTACAAAACCTCTGTTGATACTCTGCATCTTCTTTCTTTTGTGTATGGTGGTTAAAGTCTTCCCATATATTCTAGACAGGTGGGATACTAACCAATATGTAAGGCTCAAAGAGTAGGCTTTCTGAAAATGATGGCTTGCCATTTGGGGTAATTTTTTGTAATTTCCTGCAAAGTTGCAATACTTGCAACAGAGAGACTGAGCTCTGTAAGTACCTTGTCAAAAAATGGTTAGGTGTGGATCAGATTTCATAAGCAGGGAATTGGGAGTTGTCTGGTCTTGTGACATCCAACCACAGGCACACTGTACCTGCCAAGCCTTCAAACAAAGAGAAAGGATGGTCACCACCATTCATCTCCCCATTTGCTATCAAGTGATGTGCATGCTTGTGAAGGAAACCAGCAAATTGACGAGCACGAAACAAGTGTTTTTTGCTCCCAAACTGCCGATACAGTGACAAGAACACATATGCATTACCACTAACACCATGGCAAAGTCCTAGTCGTCTTAACAAGCCTCGTTGCCATACCACCTCTGCCGCATCAATTGCTGCTTGTCGAAACCCTTCTTCTTCTGGATATACCTGCCATGTGTACAATTAATGTCATTGTGAAGGTTTGGGAGCTTGTGACGCACAGATCCAATAACAACCCTGCACCAGTATGTATGTGAATGCTTTCACAGAAAGCATGCTGGAGATCATGAATATGGCTCCCCAGGTGTGCAAGCTTAAAACATCATTTTTTTTCCCCCTGACCCTGAGTAGAAATTTCTATGTGAATGGATCTTGTTGGTGTAGTGATAAACCTCAGCAGCCTTGCACAATGTGATAGCAACACCTGGTGCACCATGACACCAGTGTACAAGCCGGTCACCTCTTGTATTGTGTTCATTGGATGGGTAGTTTCCTCTGAAGTAACGGGTTCTGAGTAGATACTTAAGAGCCCCCTTCACATCATCATGATCTGCTTTATTCAGTGGAAAGTGCATTAAGATGTGCAGGATGCCTGCCAACCCATGTGATGCACCCAAGTATCGAGTCCCCTTCCATGTGTACATTAGTGGGCTTGATGTGAGTGTGGCTCCAGCTCGTCCAGCTGCCATCACTGCATCCACCACAGGTCCCTGCGATATAGAGGGTATATTTCTGACTTTTAAAAGGTCAAACAAGGACATCATAATTATCAGCTAAAAGATCATGCTGATCTTCTTGAGACAAGAGATGGCTGATCTTAATTACAACAACCTTTCCTTAATTTTTTCGCCTTGCAGTGCAAAAAAGTTTCATCAGTCACTACAAGTAGTCTTTTGAGTTTTGTTTGTTAACAAATCCTGAGAGGAAGAGAATGGGAATTAGAATGGCATAAGGGACATGGGGTGGTGGTTTTGAGACTTACAAGAGTACACCAGGGGACAGTTTCCTCTCCTATGAATCTGTTGATAAACAATGCAGCATAAAGAAATCCAACCCGCCCAAAATGAAGCTCATATGTCAAGCCATGGCCAGCCTCAGCAGGACCTGCTGAGAGAACCCTTTGGCTGGCAACCTGAGATGTAAACAAAGGTCAGTGACATCCATTAGGCCAATATCTTTTTGAGAATTGCCTTGAACAACCAAATTGTGTATCTATTTACTTTGTGCCCTCTTGGAGAATATGAGATGCTGGCAGAGAAAATGAGAGAGAGACCTTGTCAAACAGGTTGAGAAAAAAGTTGAGGCGCTTTTCATCGTGTCTGCATTTTGCAGCTGCTGCTCCTAGTGCATAGATTCCAGGTTGGCCACGCAAAAATGTTACATTCCTGGCTCCTTGCCACCAAAAAATGACTCAACTTGTCACTGGCTGAAGGAGCTTTCTCACTCAATCCTGAAAAAATCTTGAAAAGCTTGGGAATGATCTCTCCTATATGAGCTTCAGCTATGAAATGGAACCCAGACTACCCTGCTACTGTAAGAAAGCTACAACATCACAATTGCCATTCAGGAAAGTATGATCAATCATCCTGCATACTATCCAATATGCTTCAATGCTTGGGTTAGGGTTTGGAAACATGAGAAATCAAGTGAGTTACAGTACTCACTGTTCCACAGTCATGGCTGCAGCACAGCAGCTGTCTACAATGTCACAGCAATCTATGAGATCTTGTTTGCTTCCTGTTGTTAGATAAGCTTTGAAGCACATGAATGCTGTCCCAAGTGTCCCCACATACAAAGTGGGGTTAGATACTCTTGGGCCATTCTTCATCCATGTAGCTTGTATCACCTGTAAATTCTTAAAGTCATTCATTCGAGCAAGTCTTGCCTGATATAATTGCTGCACACATCACAAGAAGAGCTACACTTCTGGTGTCCTAGACACTCAAGTTGATCTCAGATACTTCTGCAAATTTTGTCTCTCCCCACATGTTATGCCAATGGCCATCCCAATTGCAATCCAGATTGTGTGCAGTGTCACATACATCATGAGCTGAAAGAAATCTCTGAAGCAGGCAGGGAACTCAGGCATCACACAAAGGCAGTTTAGAACCACTGAAGCATACATAGAAGGCTGAGAGTAAATTTTTCTGACCTCAGCTTTGAGAGCAAGTGCGGACTTGAGAAAGTGGTGTGATCTTGGAAATGAATGCTCTCGCAACTCAAGTGGATACTTCAGAGCCACGAGTGGGGCAGTTATGTGATTCAGTTCTACCTTCTGAGACTCCTCAACCTCTTCCTCTGTTCCTCCTATGTTCACCTTGTAATCATTCAGATTGTTTGGAAAAGTGCGAATTTCTTGCCATGGAAAATATATGTTGTGTGTAGAGTGTTGGCCAGGTTTTTCTGGAAGGCAAATTTGTGCCATAGTGACAATTTGTTACTTCAGCAACTGGACCACATTATTGACATGATTGAAGAGTTTGTGATAAATGATGAATCAATGTCCCCCACACCCCATGCTTCAAAATGCACAATTTGGATTACTAAATGGTTCAACAGAGTTGCAACACCTTGAATCATCTACTTCAAAAATTACTCTCAATATTGAATAGATGTAATAAGGCTGGAAATAACATGTGGAACTGCAATTTTATGGATCAGTATCCTGAAATAAATGGGCACCCAACTTTTTCCTGTAGCAAAGAGTTCTCCATGAAATCATTGACATCACACTTCTACACTAAAATTGTAGAAATAGGCAAAGATTTTGCACTTTCAATGAGGAAACCAATCTTGTGTATGGCAATAAAAACATTCTTTTGTGGCACTGATGAATTCAGCATGTGCTCCTTAAGGAATGTAATGACTTGGCCAATTGGTGAAATGAATGCACATGCCATTATTGATTGGCACCTAGACACAAACTACAAAACTCAAGAATTGTAAAAACTGAGAAAAGAAACTTGACATTGGCAACCAGATGTGAGAATTTGTATTTTGGGTGTACAAGATCAAATTTTGATCACAAAGATTCTGATACCCAATAGAGTAATAGATCTGGGTAAACCTTACTCTCCAAATCACACCCTGCTTGGTAACAATGGAAAGAACAAACAACCATTATTATCTACAGGTACAACTTCAGATCTTGCAACTCTCCATTGTATAGAAAGAGCTATAGAGCACATGATTGAAACCCAAAGGGTAACAAAAGATTAGCACTAAAAATAGACTCCAGGAAATTATGGGGACCATAGTGAATATGTATACAGGCCAGACTGAGTCTTGTGGCACCTTGTCAGTTAGGAAGTTAGGAAGTAGCCTCTGCTTGCCCTTTTATGGTGCTCATCTGAATAGGTCCAATTGTCATCTATTGAACAAGACCTGCCATTTCACTTTGACAGGTTTCATGGCTGTCAGAAAAGTCCTTTTCTCCAGAGCTTTCTTATTAAGTTTTGACCCCTAAACAGTTGATTAGCCAAAACTGGTTTTTAAAAATTTGATGCATCAAAAATTTGAAAAGTTCTTTTTGGGCCAGGTGGAGTGTGGTCATAGTCTGTGAATCTCATGTTGACAGGGGAAGTCCATGTCAATTTAGTGGGGTTTCAATGAAAATAAGGCATGCAACAAAGCAAAAAATTGTAAAAGGAGTTTAATGCACTAGTTGTAAGGTTTGGTGTTCTTATATTAGCCTATGCACAATATACACATAGTTTACCTCCAAGTTTCTATATGCACGTAACTTAGACATGTACGGCATACTAGTTTGAACTCTGTGCCTAATGCACAGGTGTGTGTATTTGACAGTACATATTACAAAATTACAACTACAAACTACATTTCCAAAACCTCTCTATATACCACATTCCGCATGTATTTACCGGGACCTTGGCTGCTGAAAATCTTGATGTTTGCACTGCTTGTGACCCACGAGATAGCAACATACAGCTGACCATGGTAAAAGACCGAAGATGGCAAATATACCCCAACGTTGTTCAGTGTCTGACCTTGACTCTTGTTGATTGTCATGCACAATTTTTATAAAGTACTATGGACCAAGGGAGGCCCAAAAGGAAAAAATCTATACCATGGGATATAAGTGAATTGCTAATTTTTAATAAATGATCAAAATATTTCAATAAGTAGCTTATGACATTTGTAGTAGAAATTCTTTGTTAAAATTCAATTGTGTTTAAACGACAAATCAAAAGTTGTTTCAATTTTTTGAATTAAAGGTTTAATAACGAATACATATGTGATTGACATATGATTTTTTGGTTATTAATATAGTGTATATGATATACCAAAGCATTTCCATATTTTCAAGATGAACATTAATTTCATAATTACATCTACACTTTTAAACCAATTATTTGAAAATTAATTGGTTCCCATTGTTTAACCAATTATTTGTTCTTCATATGTGAAGTAAGTTTGCTTATGTGTCAAACTATGTTTTTGAAATGAATGCAATTTGGAATCCATATATATAATTTTTTGTTAAAACATATGTTGGGTTCGTTGCTGATATTGATATCAAAATCCTGGGGGTGCCCCCTAGGGCCGGGCATGCCTTTCCTAGATAGCGACACATGCACGAAGAGAGGGGGGTTATTTATTTTTGCCAAGGTTTTCTTCCTTGTAGGATGCCATCCATGAATGGATGATGGGACGGACGAATGGATGGATGGATGGGTCACGTGATGAAAAAAGCTTCACAAAAAACGACCACGACGTCCTTTACTATATGTAATAACATTGGGCATGCACGATTGTGGATAATTAGATTCCAAGTTTCTAAGGTAGGATCGCCATAAACCATGAGTGTATCATAAATTGAGACCTAGGCTGGTCTCAAAAAATGTGCATAATTTTTGGTAACATAATGATTTCAAGCAATTTAAGAATTTATTTTTAAAAAATGGGTAATCTTGATCTCACCATGTGATTTAAAGATAGCATGCTACTTTAAAGGTGCATAGGAAAGTGAAACTAAATGCAACTTACTCCTCAAGGGAGGCAATGCCACAAAGTGAGCCTTAAAAAGGGAAAAGATCACCTCACAATTAAAAAAAGTGAAGCCTTGGGACTTTGGTTTTTCCCTCCCCAAGTAAGCATTTATGTCTTATTCAGTTTTTTATAAAAGAATTAGTTTAAGTATTTTTTAAAAACATAAGTCAAGTTCATTTTAAAATTGTTTTTTGGCGGCACTCATGGGACCTTTGTTAGGAACCTTGTTTGTTAGAGACTCTGAATCTTCAAACTTTGACTATTACAGTAATCTTTACACACAAAGGTAAGATCCTATTTTATGACAAGGTGTGCAGATCAGCAAATAATATTATGAAGAACAACAGCCACATGAGTTGTATTACATGTGCTCTCTGGACTCTAATGTGTGCACTGATCTTCTAGTTACATTAGTGCATAAATAAAACTAGAGGATAACAATACCGTTGCAGCCTACAAGTGGCAAGCCAAGTATACTTACACACACACTCATGAGGCACACATACAACAAACAGAAAAATACTAAACTAAATATTTGAATGACCAGAATATGCACTGGCACAATCACTCAATGAATAATAATCTGGATCCTAAATCAAAGGAGATGAACAAGCTAGGGGTAGGCGAGGAACTAGCTTGGAGTATGTGAAAACTTAAGTACGCATTAATCTAAACATTTGTAAACACGAAACTATTGGAGGCCACAATCCAAAATTACTATTTTAACAAACTCAAGAATTTAAGGTTCTTGAGTGTCATTCCATGAGTGCTTTAGTGTCAACTTTGGGCTAACTTAGCACAAATGTTTTAAAATGAAATAATGTGATTCCAATTAGATTGAGTTTTGAACAATTTGTTTTCCAAGGAAAAATAAGTGCATGAAAAGCCAGATCCCTGTTTTGGTCACATTGCTTATTTGAATGGTGCTCTTACCTTATATGCATTTAATTTACACACATATGCCACTGGCTTGATTTTGTTTCACTATTTCAGTTTTGAAAATTCTCACCTTGTGTTTTCCTATTTAACAATGATCCCCTCAGGAAGAATTGTCTTTTGGGGGCCATACTACACACAAGGGTTTGTTGCTTGACTTTTTGGCCAACAATCTTAGTCAATTCAGTCACTAGAAACTAATTTGTAGGCTATAATTAAACCAAATAGCCCTCAAATATGTTGAAGCCCTGTTGGAAAATATGTTTCCACTTTTTGCTTACATTGGTGCATTGATTGAGAGCTTGTAAAAGTTGTAAAAGGTAATGCTTCATTAGGATTTTCAAACATCCAAAACTTCTATCAACCTCTTGGTATATGCACTCCACCAAACATCATTCCACATATAACACTGAGATTTTTTAAAGAAACAACACACATGATCAAATTCATGAATGATGGTGCATAGAGGAGGACAATTGATTCATACCCTGTGATGTCAAATCCATGGACAATAATTTAGGGCTGAAGCCGAATTGAATGAAGGATACATTGATAAACGTACTTGGGCTTTGTACTGTTGTGCACTATTAGTAATGATCAATAAATGGAAAAATGAATTGATTCCATGGAAATCAAGTTCCATTTGAATGAAAGTATTGAATGATATTGCATGCAAACTGAATTGAATTGAATTTTTAAAATTTATTTCAAATTGAATTAAATTGGATTCAGATTCAATTGAATTGAAAAAAAAGGGATGCAAATTAGCATAAAAGATATTGAAAATCTATTCATCTATATGGTGTTAAAAAAACTCTAAAATGACAGATTAAAAAAAACATCATTTGCCTTCTTTCTTGACCCAAATTTGATGACAATTGTTGTATTTATTTGTTAGTTATATTTATTAGATGGGGTCTTGACATGTTTTTTCCCTTCTTCTCTTTTTGTAATGAGTCAGTTTGATTGGCCCATAAAAAAAAATTGTTTTGGGGCTCATTAGAATAGAAGATTCTATGTCAAGATGTAATGCCTCCCCTTTGCCACTGCTTTATAGGTGAAAAGGAGAGAACTTTTGACAAATTGTATGGGATAGAATTTGGTGATATTGGCAACAACCTTGGGGAACATATTGGGCAACTCAAGGAACATCATTGAAAACACATTGGAAACTTGAGGAACATGTGAAAACACATTGGGAGCATGGTGAGAACATAAAACTGAAAAAAATTCTATGTTCACATCCTGCTACCTTCAACCCAAGGAAAATAGTTGTGTTAGTCTCATCCATGCTTGATAAAACCTAAAATCACACATGCATATCTACTATCTTAGGGCAATAATAAATGTTTATAACATAAAGTGCAACAACAATACCAAAAAAAAAATCAATTAAAAAATAATTTCATTATGATTTTTGTTATTAAATCTTCATAAAATCCTATTGAACTTTTAAAAATAACATCAAATCAACTAGAAACATTTATATATCAAAAAAAAGTTTTATACAAAATTTTATAGTTATTCAAAAATTGATGTGTTCTATTTAATAAATTCTTTCATAATTTTTCAAATCTCGTTTTAATAAGATTTAAAGGAATTGAAGCTGATTATTTGTCTGTTTATCAAACAAATTTCATTTAAAAAATTAATCATACGAATTTTTAAAAATATTTTATAATGATATGAAGCCTCATGATACAAAAAGGCAAGTGACAACCCAAAAAATAAAATGATGTAAAGACATGATTAAATCAGTTACCCAACATTCATGTTTTGAGAAGAAACCCAACATGTAGATCGGTGGACTTCAATACAACCCATCAATCAAATGGGTGCACCCAAAATCTACACATGCGTATCCATTAGTTTGGGCCAATAAAAAGATGAGCCTTCCTAAGTGCATGTTTAGCCATCTCATTGGATGCATGCAAATTTTGAATTCACCATTCTTGGCCTGAACTAATACCCTTCTATAAAGGATGGGTACCTTTTAATTGTTCCCTCTATTTATTAGTTCATGGGTGCCCTCACAATTTTTATTTTTTTTTCTTTTGGGTGGTGGGGGGGGGGAACCACATTGATAATTGGCCCATGGTTGGTTGATAGTTGGGGTTCCAAAAAGAGGAGTAAGAATTCCAAGACTTTTTAAAGGCTACTTCTTACAAATAATATCTACATGGAACGAATTTGAATGAGAAAAATTAATTAGTCCAAGATACAATAATTTGTATGTGGTGGTGGTGATTTTTCATATGTGTACATAATTATGTATCAATATATTGGTTTATAGGTTTGCAAAAACACAAAAAAAGTCAAAATGAACTTCTATGGACAATCAAACTTTGTTTTTTTTTTTTTTCCATTATTATTTCACGCACATGTGACCTTTGCTTAAAGCTACCAATTTTGAACCTAATGAATAAAAACAACTAACCAAATGATTAAATGTTTTTCCCTGTCTTGTAGCCACTTTTTCCATAATTTCAAATTTTCTGAAATTTTCATATAATTTACTTTTTCATCAAATTAACCCAATGAACATGGACTTGCATACATGATAACATTTTTTTCTTGTACAATAAGTTTGAAATCAATTGCATGATTTAATTTTTTTTGGAATGAAACAATTAATATAATTATTTTAAGGAGTCAAAAAACATTTACATAGTATCCACAATGTTTTAAAACATTTTATTAATTTAACAAGACATTATTCTATCTATTGGCATATAACAATCCAAATTACAATTCGATCAAAATAAAATAAAGTATATAAACAATTTATTCACTAAAAGAAATCCTTAAATCTATGATTCCATATATAATTGATAATTGATTTTGTAATCATGTACTAGATATTATAGGACTAAATGCCTTTAGTTGTAATAGACAAGTGCATGGACAAATAATCATTGAATGTTCGACATGACATTTTTCATCCTATAATCATTAAGGACGAGTTATAGAGGACAAACCATATATAATGTTGAGGTGTTATGTAATGAATGATTAGAATGTGATTGGCAAACATTGCACCATTTGATTACTTGAATTTATACTTCGATTAAAATCATTTTTTTGGATTATTATAAAAAATATTTTGAATAGGAAGGTAGATAGGTAATAGGTTTAGGTAGGTCAAAAAAAATAGGTAGGAAGTAGTTTGACCTACCTAACTTGACCTATGTAACCTACTTATTTAATTTACTTACCCTAGCCCTTTAGTAATGCATATAGGTTGCAAGTATTAGGAATTAAACCTTTCACCTTCATAATGATAAATGAAGTCTTTACAAACGGATAACAACGTCAAAATGTGTCCAATTTTGGTGAAATTTTTTATTCACAATGCACATGTTTATTTCATATCATTACAAGACTATGAATAGGTAGCAAGTTGTAGATTGATAGGTAGGAGGTAGGTACGTTATAAGAGATAGGAAATAAAAATAAGTAAGTAGGTTGACAAGGTAGGTAGGTAAGTAAGTGGGTAGGTAAGTAAGTGGGTAGATGGATAAGAAGATAGGTGGGTGGGTAGGTAATAGATAGGTTGATAGATTGGTGGGTGGGTAAGAAAATAGGTAGGTCGGTAGGTATGTAGGTAGGTGGGGGGGTAAGGTTGTCTATGTCCATATCAAATGAGTTATAGTCATTTTTTAATCATTGTAATGAGAATTGAACATTCACATCATTTTGTCATTAGTCATGGATGGCATATAGATGAAATAAAAGTGATGAAAATTGACATTCTCCATTTTGTTATCACTTCATCATTTACTAGTCACATGCCCCACTAATATATGACTATGACTTTTTACACATAGAATTTAGAGAAATAATATATGACTAAAATCATACATATAATCATTTAGGATTTGTAATCATAGATTTCTTGGTTGCAAAGGACATGATTCCTTTTAATGACCTTTGTAGTTTATTTGTAAAGTTGATAAAATGTAGCAATGACATTGAAAATGTTTCTACATGAATGATAAGTAACAAGATACTTATTCATTATTGTGCATTAAATTTCAAATTTCACATTGTAAAATTACATTGAAAGTATGTTTTTCTAAATGTAAATAATGTTTGAAGTTTATCTTTTACAATGTAACATTTGTTTCAAACATGTGTCAACTATGTTTCACACATGAACATTTAGGAGTCCACAATAGAAGCGCCCTTTTGGCCCACACTCCCCATGCTTCCTTTTTACCCTACCCCTACCGCTTTACAAGTCATATACATGAAAATTGAGCTATGCCCAAACAATATGAGTTAAAATTGAGGTGCTATTGGGAACATCTTGCAGAACACTTGAGGCATTTGTGGAACCCATTGGGAACAAACAGAAAACAAATAAACCAACCCTTCCTGGACATATGTGAAGCCTGCAGTTGAACGTGCAGCTACTCAATGGAAAGATGACTGAGTACCACATATGAGAATATTAGACTTACAAGCTAGATTCAAAATGACCGCTCTGAATGAAAACGGTTGGATCCATTTCACACACCAAATCCAAGGCACATGTCATAATTCTATTTGTCTTTCTTTCCATTAGTGGGTGCTCGTGGCCGAAGGCCACTGTGAAGTCCCCGTCATCCTTGACAACATTTACCAAAGCATATGGGATAAAAGTGAGGTGCTTATATGCAGAACATGTTGAGGAACGCATTTTCAATTTCGAGAACATATTGGGAACCCATTAGGAACTTAGAAGGAACATCGTGAGAACACATTGGGAAAGAGGGAAAATGGAAAAAAAATCCTTCCCGCCCCCCCAAACTTAAAAGGAATAAAAGCAAGGCACCTTGGGCCTTCCCATTGGCCGAAATTCTACTGTCCGTTCGGCTTCGGCAGACCTGCAGGGACTCTCCCGTGCCCAGCTCGCCCGTGCTGGCCACCGTCACAGCTAGTTAAACCCTCTCCCGTGCCCAGCACGCACAGGACCTGCAAGGATTCTCCCGTGCCCAGCCCGCCCGTGCTGGCCACCGTCACAACTAGTTAGCCCTTCTCCCATGCCCAGCACGCACAGGACCTGCAGGGACTCTCCCGTGCCCAGCCCGCCCCTACTGGCCACCGTCATAGCCAGTCAGCCCCTCTCCCGTTTTTGCCGGGCCGAGCCCGGTCGGTCGGACTTGCACACCCGAACTCCGTCACGGACTGATGCACGGACTACGTGAATCTTATATATAAATTCACTTAGTGCGTGCATCTGTCTATTCGTCTGACGCGACAGTTCCATGTTTTAATCTGCCGGCGGAACCGGCCCGGACGGTTAGACAAACGCACGCACGCACGCACTAAGTGAATTCTATGGCAAAACCGACCTCTGCCATAGAATTAAAATTAATTAATAGACTTGATTGACATCAAATTATGTCTGTTGGTAATTAATTAATTACACATCTTTGAATGACTGTTTTTTCTTTCTTTATTATTTTACTGACTTAGTTTGACCTCTTGAGAATCCAATCTATTGTATTTACTTTTAGTGGGTGTTTCTGGAATTACTTCGAATCAAGCCACCTTCTTAATTACCTCTCGCAGGAGAAATTATCGACATAACCGGCAGGGCAGGGCGAGCAGAGCAAGGGCAGGGCAGGGGGCAAGGCAGGGCGGGCAGGGGCCAAATAAAGAGTAAACGATAACAAAAAATAAAACTTATAAAACTTCACAGTGGCCGAAGGTCAAGGGGACTTCAAAGTGGCCTTCGGCCATGGGCAACCCACTAGTTTATATATAAGATGTGACAGAATTCTTGTAAAGAGATCACAAGAAACGTCGGGCCAACAAGTCACTGGAGTTGAAATTGAGATTTGTTAAGAAAAACCCAGTAACACATGCTGATCTGTTTGGCTGCAGTGGCCAGCCTAACTTTTCCCTCACATTTATGGTCATCTACAAATGCTAAGCTGCCACTAGTACAGCAAGCAAGCCGTCAAACAATTGCTGTTGATGATGAAAATTGATACTAAATTAGGAATAACATTGAGCTTAATGATAATAAAAAATGGTACTAGATTAGGAATCAATTTGAGCAGTTTGAAGACAAAAATACGTATTAACTTATTATTAGGTGGTGAACTCCTCCTCACTTTGAGCTTGATGTTGGGCCAGTACAGGGGTGCTCGTTCACCCACGAAGGCCTTGATCTGTTGTTGTTATAAGTTAGAATGTTGAAGCAGTTACTTGCACAATTCAATGGTAAACTGCATGAAGTTAAAAAAATATCTTGCAGGTGTTTGTGGAGCCGGTGCAGAGAATTGTTACTAAAATTGATGGAGGGCAGGTAAGGTGCTCACCAGGGTACTGCACAAACGCCACTGCTGTAGCAGGCAATGAGAAGGTGGCAGCTAGAAAGGATAATAGAGCGACGGTGATAGGGTAGCAAAGGTATGGGCACGGGAGTTGTACACTAGGGACCGGCCGTGTGGCATTGCTGATCTTCCAATTCCCAGTGCGCGCGGCTGGGCTGCCCATGCAACATCAGCGATGGAGCGCCGCAAGGAGGCCGAGTGTTTGGCGGACCACTAGCTCACTCCACTACTCCATGAAAGCTGGGAGCTGTTGGAGCAATGAGAGGAGTCGGCTCACGAGGCCTGGCGGCAGGCAGCCAGGCAGGCAGCAGCTACCGCCTTGATCCCGACCCTACTTACCATCATCCATCCATCCCTCAACGCAAGGTTTCTAATTCCAACTCTGTCTCTTATAACTTCAAACTATCACATGCATGGAAAGCAGGTTGGGATCTGGAATGGTTACAGATTATGACTGATGGTCTCTCCATAAGATGAGGGACTGGGACTTACATCCAGCCACCCATACGTGATCCTGCAAGCTTTCTAATTCCGACTCTGTCTCTAGGGTATGGGAGTTACATCCATCCATCCATCCATGATCCCTTAGCTTTCTAATTCCGACTCTGTCTCTAGGATATGGGTGTTCCATCCATCCATCCATCTATGATCCCCTGGCCACAAGCTTTCTAATTCCGATTCTGTCTCTAGGGTATGAGAGTTCCATCCATCCATAATCTTGAGTGCAATCTTTCTAATTTCGAATTCTGTCTCTAGGGTATGGGAGTTACATCCATCCATCATCCATTATCCATCCATCCATGATCTCCCCGACGCAATCTTTCTAATTCCGACTCTGTCTCTGGGGTATGGGAATTACGCTTTTTTCCTTCGGGATCCACCAATCACATTGTCTGATCTTCACCGCCTTTTCTCCGGTTCACGTGATCTTCACGCTGCATCTCGGTCTCGGAACTCCACTTCGTTTCACGCGCTTTCCTTTGCTGCCTCATCAATATCAGGCTCCAGCCCGTATTCCACGATCTTCCTTGCGCGTCCTGATGCTCCCGGCCGGGATCTCTCTATATATAATGCTAGTCCACTGTTGTGCATTTTGGCGTGTTATTGCTAGATTGTTGTTCCATGTAGCTGATGATCATTGGTGAAGCAGTGATCCGCATGCGCAATTCCAAAGTATTTGAAGAATGTCCGCAGCAATTCCATACTACTTACTACTCGGAGTCTCCAGAAATTATCAAGTGATCTCTTGAAAGTTGGGGCCCGCAACTTCGTCCCTGGATCAGCAGCTATATTAAGCTGCGGGTGACCAATATTGAAGCGAGTTTCAGTTTAAAATAGGTAAGGTATGCAGGTGATCTGATGTCAGGAGCTTAACGTTCCATCACCAACTGTGATCGGATTTCTCATGTAGAATAAGCTAGCTAGATCCTGTAGTGATTCGAAAGAGAGAGTCCTCAAGAGAATCCCCAATCTAGATCTTGTCTGCACATGTTACGCAAAACCTCGTCTTAGAGGAAGATGATCCAGGCCTGCATCGTCCATGATTCAAAAGAAATTGCGAATTTCTAGTGCGCAGTGTGTGAAGAATCGTTGGAATTTCTAGTGCGCAGTCTGCATTTTGCAAGAAGAGTTGTTTTTTTAAGCTTTCAGCTTGAATTGGGGACGTGTGTTTTTAATCAGGATACGTACATTGAAGTTTAGATTCCAGGTTTTCTGCATTTCGAGACTACACCATTGCATTTTTATTTCTCGCCAGAATATTTGTATCTCTGATCATGTGCTTGCCGCGTGCAGGTTAAGTAGACGTTGTTCAAGAGAATATGGCAATCAGTTTAGAGTACGCACCTGATCAGTATGTAGTGACACCGCAGGAAACTTTGCCAGGGATGATGCAGTCTCTTATAGATCAAGAAGAAGAAGAAGAAGAAGCAGAGGATACTATCTTCGAGCTGGGCAGTGACAGAATGACGTTGGAATTCTCAAGCTCCTGCACCCAGGTTGGAGCGACCTGCAGCTCAGATGATTCGCAGAATTTCAACGGCACTGCTGCAACATTTAGTACTAGTCCTGTTCATTTATCGAATGGGCCGGTGCATCCGTTGTCTGCTGCAACCTGTGACCAATTCATAGCGGCCGAGGAGGAGCCGCCGGTGCTGAATCCTCCTTGTGAATTGACAGGATTTTACCAAGGTACAACCTTTAATATCAACTCTGCAAGTTGTTATGTGAAATATCTTTCACAGAACTGCTGCTTGAATTCGAAATATCTCTCGATTGCACAACGGGTCGGTGGCAGCACTAGAGTCTTCGTTTCTTGTTATGTACAAAACATCCAGTGACTTAGGCCTAGCAAAGCCTACTTGTTCTCAAGAAATATGTGCACAGAAAATGATACAAACCAAAGAAAAATCTGTTCGGGAAGTTGTTGAGTTGCGGTATCATTAATCAGATCAATGTTCAGGAGCACAACTTGGACTAGAGCCGAGTTTTACGGATCATACTGCAACATGGAATATCATGTCTAATAGCAGCATTAATATGATTAGCGGCGATGGTTACGAAACTGCTGCACCACGGTCGTTTGCAAACCCTCCGGACTTTCCATTTTTCGCCAACTCCATAGCAGCCAACTTTGTACAATCTCACGAGCAGCTGGACCGTCAGCTCTACATGGTTCAAAATGGAGCGGAGGAGGCCGTATCAGGAAGAGCAGCTATGTTGCACCAACTTTTTGCAGAGAGCAGGAAAAGGGCTCAACTAGGATCATCAGGCATGCAGCTTTCCGCGTCGCTTCTCGACGAAGTGGCAGCACAAGCCAAAGCTAGGCTTGAAGTCAAAAAACTCCGAAGGTTTGGGTTCAATGCCAGCCTCGCTTTTTATATATCTAGCAAGTGATGTTGCGGATGGTTTTTGAGACTTCGCATTTGTTTGTGAGGAGATTGCAGTCGACATATCTCTCTCATTTCTTTGAATTAAATTAGACCCTTGAACAATTCTCCTAGTAACCACGTCAAAACCGTCATGAAATTCACGTTGCAGAATGGAGTCAAACCGAGCATCTGCAAGGAGGAGCAGGAAAAGAAAAGCTGACAGCCTTGATAGTCTCCATATAGAGGTAACGTTCATATCTGAGTTTCCGTATCTGAGAGATAATGAATATGCAGATCCTCCTGCACAGGTCAGGATTTGTTTATCTCAGAAATTAATAAATCGTGGGTTCTTAACTTGTCGGATCAAAATCATAGTTCTTGATCTGAATAGATTCAGCAGAGATAATGCGTATTGAAGCCCGATCCTGTTGGTTCAGGCTGCATATATGTTGTAATGAGGAGGCCTTAAATATTTATGTCCTTGACTGCTTTTATATGGTTCCATGCATGCAGAATGTGAGGCTAAGGGAGGAGTATGTCCCACACATATTACAGGAGAAACATGAAGTAGAGAAGAGGTTGAAAGAGTCAGAAACTAAGATCATAAAGCTGGAGAAGGAGAAGGTGGAATTATCAGAACAAATACAACGCCTTACTCAACAAAAATTGGGCACCAGCTGCGCCTCTCATGCAGCAGGTGGCTCGGCTGCTGCAGTAGCTTCTTCTGTTACTTTCCCCATGACTCATCATGTTGTAGTCTAATTGGAACTGGGAGTCCGAACCCCCTTGCTGCATTCATTATGTAACTAGCTTTTCCTGCTTTGTGATCATCACCTGTAAATGAACGTATTAAAATCTGAGATCATGAGGAGACTGCAGATCTGGACACCTTGAAGAAGCTCATGCAGTAGTAAGGCAGATATTTCTTTTAGAACTGTCGTGAACAGAAGTCAGAATGTGATGAAAATCGTACATAAAAGACAAAGTTCTGCATCATACGTCGAAAAGCTCAAGCTGCTACACAAGCTGCTGCTTATCTTCCCCATACAATGCAGTGCATGTCTGCAATTTAAGTCAAAAGATGTAATTGGCACCCACATACATATGAAATTCGTAGTCACTCAGATATCATCGTCAAGACTTAAATTTCAAGCAGTGAAATCCCTTTTTGTTTTGGTGCAATTACCTTCAGCTTATAAGTTGCAAGGCAAAAAGAAGGGAAAAAGCATTGCGTGACTCTATATACGAATGGGAACACGAAATGTCCACCTTCTAAGTTCTATTCTCTTGACTTTTAATGAAGTTTTCATTGTGAAACTCATAATGCAGTTCTGTCGCTGATCATCCTTCTACTTGAACATGACTGCTAATTGAGTACTGAACATTGCCCTTTGTATATGATTCTCTTCTTTGTTTTTTTCCCCCCTTCTAAGTTAGATCTTTAAATGATTTGCCTTTTTTGCCTTTGTTTTGTTTTGGCGCTTTTGTGATGGTTCTATTGTTGATGTCTTCTTCACCTTGTGTTTCTTTTGTTGCACGAGGCGTGCCGGGGTTTGAAGCTCTGCATTGAGTGTTGTAAACGTGGAAGGTGCCGTCAAGACAGTTGTGGGGCCTTGTATTATATATATGTATCTCGCAAGGTCGAGGGCAAGCCGAATTTGGAGGTGCTGCAATTCTTGGATAGCAAGCAAGATATATTGTTTATCTTTGAGGAACTTTGTCCCTGTTGTGGAGCTTTCTAGTTATGTGCTGTTGTCAGAAACTATGTTATTTTTTTTGTGTGATGTAGCCCAAGTGGTGATCATCCATGAGATGATTTAGTCATTTTTTTGGCTATTGATAAATATGAAAATAAAAAATGAATTATCCTTCTATATCGTTGACTACCTACTTGGAACTTATATAGGGTAATTTTCTATTTAAAGTATTTTCTCACCTTGTATTCCCAACCTAGCCCTCTAGTGCAATGTAGTAGGTGATATTTAGTCAATCCCATTAACTAGATAGTAACGGGTGGGTTAGGTGTTGCTAATTTCATGACTGCTGCCCAACATGGGGTTTTGTTTTTTAAGCATCAAATTACTTTCAAGTAGAAGTGTTTTTTCATTAGAAATGTTAAATCCAAATCATTTTCATTTGATGTGAAATGAAATTTAGGCATTGCATAATTAAGATGTTATTTTTTTTATGAGGTTTGATTGCATGAATAGTGTGGCATTTGTATTTTTATTTTGGGTGCTCAAAGTTTTGCTATAGCTTTGAGCAAGAGTTGCCAACCTCTAAATTGATGTATTCTGCATATTCTTGCTCATATGTTTATCATATGTTCTGAAATTTTTACAACTTGTTTTTTGCACTTTTCTTTAGATCGAATGATGTATTTTTTATATTTTTAAATATGTGCATAAATTCATGAAAAATTATGTTTGGGGTTCTTTTCTAATGAAAATTACCTCAAGTGGTCTAGACCAGTATTGTCTGGTTATCAACATCTAGACCTAACTTGTGAATACCAATAACAGATTTATTTTATTTTGGGCAAGGAAGGATATGTATCCAAAAAAAAATCAATCTACTATAGTAGCTGGTTACAAATTTTTATTTTTATTTCCTTCATCTACCAGTTATGAATATTCCAATTTTCAGTTTTTGAAACATAATGGATATGCACAAAAGTTATGCATGCAAAGTTTTCAAATTTGCTTGTTTAGAAGATTACAAGCTAAACTCCTAAAACAAAAACAACATAAGCAAAATCCAAAACAAAGTAACTTGCAAGGGAATTCAACCCCAATTCTTCATAAATCTATGAAGAACTTTGTCAATTGTAGCACAAGTTTCCTGCCCCAACCACATCCCTACAAAAGCAAACCACAAATTTAATCATTGTCAACTTGCAATTGTTCAAAGAAGTGAACTTCTTTAAGCAAGTCATATAATTCTGCTCTACCAAAGAATATTCTTCTTTTAAGTATTCTTTCAAATTTGCATTTGGTTTACAATTGTGGCGTGGGTCTTCAAGCCAACTTTTCACCATTGAGTCTAAGGATGATTGGGGTATCACATTTAATTTTAAGGTTTCACTCCAAAGATTCCCAAATTCACCTTTTTCTTCATTTTTTCCATGACTTACCTTACATTTCACCCTTTTTCTTCATGTCAAATGCAATAATTTTGTTCTTAATTCTATATAAGTATATAAGTTATTTATTGTTTTCACTTATGAAAGTGAGAATAGTGAAATTTATCCAATGTGGGCCACGTTTTATCAATGGCCCAAAATTCCTAGAAATTTGATTTTTTGAAAACAATTACATTATAATAGGGCATTTGGTTATGTCATATTCATACATTTTATACACATTAATTCATAAGGTGTTTGTGGTAAAAATCTTGGGCCAAAAAAAGTTGTTTAGACATTCCTTATGGGTCTTTGAACTTTTTTTTTTATCATGAGACAAAGTTTTGGATTTTTTTTCAAAAACTTGGTAGGAATCTTTAAACTTGTTCAAATTTGACATTCTATGTATATAATAGTACCTTTGTAATGTATCTATCTATGAATAAAATCAAACTTTCAATATGAGTGTGTCATTAAGTTTCAACATGTTTAAATGAGGGAGTTCAATGAATATAAAATGAAGCAGTCTTTTTGGGTACCCCAACCATGCTTTAACCCCATTGTGATGATCCAATCCATGTTCCCCACCTGTAAGCGACATTTTAAAGTTATCAACACCTTTGCAAGATTGAACATGTTCAGTTTTTATTTGTGAACCTAGGATTCCAAGAATCTATTTCACAAAAAAACCCATGTTTGAAAACTAGCCTTCGTGGATGCGCCATCATGTTAGTGGATCTATACATGCAGATGGCAAACAAAAGCCTCATAAGCAGAAATAGTTCACTAATAACCAACGCATGTGAAGATTATTCAATTAAAGCTCCCACACCAAACATAATTTCTTCAAAATCGTCACCAACATCAACCTCATTAGCATCAACATTAGATGCATTAATGGCAATAGGGTTCAACCGTTCAAAGAAAACCATCAAAAGAAGTATAACAATTTAAGCATCATATTTAGTGGCCAACCAAATAACATTCCCATGTTCCAACAAATTTTCCACAACACATGAAGATTTGAAACATGGATCCAACATCATATTATGAGCATGCCCTCCATCAAAAGTTTTCAAAAATTGCAAAAAATGTTTGATAACCTTAATAACCTTTAGTCGCATATTTATTTACAAAGCAAGAATCTCATTTTCAAATGAGTCAAAAATTTCAAGCCCACCAAAAAATAACAATAATGTTACTTCCATGTTGATAGTAAGTGCAATAGTTGTTATCAAGGTGTCTAACAATAGCCAATGGCCCCTTGATTAGTTCATGACACATGTTAATACAACAATGTGATTGTTTTAATAATAGCCCACAATTGGGCTTTCAACACTCTTTGTTGCAAAGCCACAACTTTCTGCTTTCCATAATAAAAAATAATGGTGTATTTAAACTATAAACATTTTTCAAACATTATGACCTTGCATACAAATTTGGTCTTCATGGGAGTTTTTAACTTTTGATGCCACATCTTGTTATCACAATAAGGCCATTCCCACTCTTGCCTCCTTTTCCCAAACTTTTAGGTTTAAGTAATTGTTTTTAATAAACTAACATGTGCATACTTCACACTGACACTTTTTAACCTAGCTAAAACTTTGTCGTCATTTGTGGCATATTAACACGCCTTAGACATTATGTGCCCAAAGCAAGTACCTTTGTAAACCGTGAGTAATTTCAAAGGTTCACAATCAACAATTGACTACAAAACTACAACATAATAGTTAAATTATTGCTTTCATCCTTTACAAAGGTAATTACTTGATGTAATAATACATACTTCTTTAATAAGGACTGGAGTTGTATGGCCATGGACAACCCAGAAGTTTCATGAACCTCAAATAACCCCACAATAACATGCATCAACACCCAAGCTTCATTCAAAAAGATTATAACTAAAGCAAATGTGTCAACACTACCACAAAACATCCATAGATCAAAATTGGTTGAAACTATTGTTGTAGTTTTCAAATTTGGCAAAACATGTTAATCCAATGTTTTCTTCACCATTGCAAGTAACACTTTTTCCATTAAAGAAGATCAAAAAGGCAATTAAACTCAAAGACATTGGCGTAAGATTAATGTCGAAGCCAAATGTTTTCACAAGAAGATAATTGTGTTTATCCCTTGTAAATGTACAACACTAGATCCTTAAAAAATTATATTTGAACATTATGAGCCATACTGACATAGACATGTCTGGTAGTCTCAATTTTAAAGAGTTGCATCAAGGATATTCGAGTGTGGTGAGGTTATAGGGGTTTTTGACAACTTCGTGATAAAATAAGGGATGATGAATGCACATGGTTGTATAGTGGGGTTGTTTTCGTTTCTGAAATACGATATTAGTGAATAAGGTGTTGGATTAGTTCTTTTCTTCAATAAAAAGCTAGTAAACCATCATGTTAGAACTTCAATGGTGTAATTAGAGGTGAGAAATCTCTAGAGGGTTGGGGGTAAAAGCAAACACCAAATTCATGGTGTGTAATAAAACATTAGTCTTGTTCTAATATTTAATGAGTAGCAAGGATGTTTAAGATTCATGAAATAGGGGAAAGGGTGTTAATGAAAGGTTCAATAGAGATAGAACAATCTTCAAGCCTTATAAACATAAGATTAATTTGAAACAACTTAACAATTAATTAAACATGGGGGTTAGGGTGGTAATGGCAACATGGGTTTCATAATGAATGAAACATTTATTTAGATTATGGATAAGTTCAACAAAGAGCTGCAATTACATGTTAAATCATGGGTTATGCCACAATGATAGTTCATAACTATAGGAAATCTAAGATGCATCAAATGGTGTGAACTAAGTAGTCCACCTTGCTATTAGAAGGCAGTCGGCAAATCAGACCGCGCAACCAATGATAATGACTATCATTGGAAATTGAAGACCATGCAAAGATGGAGGCGCCTTCAGTCTCGTAACAACCTTCATAGACGGTTTCAGGTTCATCATTGGAAGCGAGGTCGACTTGCAACAAAATCACCAGGGTGTGAGAATTTAGAGAAATGTGATAGTACCAAGCTCGAAGGGTATGCATTTCTTGTGGTTTGAAGTTTTCATCACGAGGATGTTGCATCAACATCAAATCTAAAAATGACTCTGGAGTCAGTTCTTCATTCACTTGTATAGCTTTAGGCCTGTAAAACGTGGTCATACGCAACGCCATAATTTCAAGGAAAAGAGAAGAAATCAAAATCAAAATCAAATCAATAATGAATGTGTGGAGGACTTGTGACATCGAGATGCATAATTATAATTTATAAGTCAAAGGAAACAATGAAGGTTTAAGTAAAATTTGTTGGGGGGAAAATGAGAAGAGGTGAAAAGGAGCTTCTTTTTCTCCTTCCATTGACCACCAAGCATGGGAACCTTTTCTTTCTCCTTCCATTAGCAACCAAGTTGCGATCCTTTTTCACCTCCTTCCTTTTCTTTAAAAGGGCAAATTTGAATCATTTACAGTTCTTTTTTTCTGGACATAATTTTCAATTCAAATTTTGAGAAAACTTGTTCCCACAACCTTTTTTAGTAGGAGAAAAATGACTAGTCTTAGTAGATGGTAGAAAGAAGGAGAGTAGATTGGATGTTGTAATAGTTTTGAAAAATGAAAGTTAATAGGGATAATGTTGGGAGTTTGAAGTCTTAGAAAAATTTTATAAACCCTTTCGGGTTTGGCAACATAACTTGAATAGTTTAGCTATAATCTATAGCTTATTAGTTTAGCTATAGATATTAGGATTTGGTAGAAAGGTGCGCTTTGTAATTAACTTTTTAAAGAGCTAAGGCAAGCTAAATTTGAATAACATATGTGTTAGGAATAATATTATAAATGATTGGTGGTTTGCAGCCAACTTCCTACCTTCATAAAACCCTCTCGGATTTGGTAGCATAAATCATTATTGGTTTAGCTACAGAGCTTAGGATTTGATAGAAAGGTGCACCTCATAGTTAACTTTCTAAAAAGCTAAGGTAAGCCAAATTTGAATAACATATGTGTTAGGAATAATATTTAAGTGACTAATGATTTGCAGCCAAATTGAACATGGTGTTAAATCCTTAAAAAAAATTTGCACATGAAATTGAGAGCTTTTTGGTGTTTGCAATGGTCAAAATATTATCATATTCTCTTCAGCATTTTCAACAATGCTACTATAAACATTTTGTTCTTTCATTTTGAAAAACATGTTTTTTTTCAATTATTGTAGAAACATTATTGTATATCAGGACTTGATTGTTTTTCAAATTTATAGGATGTTATTTGTAATATTAGAAGTTCATTTTTTGGTATGTGATGTTTTATCAAAGATGTTTATAGTTGTAAATTGTTGAATAATCCTTTATAAAAGCATGGTGCAAATTGTTCAATTGCAATGATTAATAGGATTAAAATCAAATTTAGATTATTTTATAGTCCATAATTTTAATGTAATATGCTGAAAAGTAAATGAGTAAAATGGGAAACATAAACATGAAAATGTTTCAAATGCAAAATGATTGCTAGTTGGTGAGTAAAAGGAAAAGAAACATAATAATATGTCCTATCATTAAAAATATTTATTGAAAATGGAAAGGGACATGAAATTATTTAACACAATTGTGGAAGTGTTTTTTTTAGATCAAAGTTGAATGGACATGTGAAATGAATGTAATTGCACTTTTTCAAATGAGACAAAAATATTGAGGTAACAACAATGTGAATTTTACATTGTGGTTTTCAGACATTTGTTGTCAACATATTATTAAAGTTTTAAAATACTTGGAATTTTTGAAATATCCATTTAAGTTTTAAAAAAGAGTTAATGAATTGATAAATTACAAATTATCATCAAATTATTGAAAGGGGTCTGGTTTTGTGATGGATTTTGAGGAGCAAACATCACTAGGTGTATAGTTAAGGAAAATGAAATAAATGGGTTACATTAGTTTACTAATCTAAAAGTGATTTCAAATATTCGGAATTTCATTGGGGCCATTATTCACCAAGGGTGCCCATAGATTCATCATTTTGAAATAAAAATGTTGTTGTTTGTTTGGGCCATGCATACCTACCTTTTTTAAGCTTAACTATCTCACTACTTTCCTAATAATTAGATGTCCTTTTGAATTGGGTGGTACTATAAGTGGACATCACAAATGTTTTCAATACCATCTTCAAGAGAGCCATCTTTCAAGAACTTTGTGCAATACGAGGTTAGTTGTCTAAACTTTTCCCCTTTGTTCAGTTATTTTATGCCCAACAAGTTCCCATTTTCTTTAATCACCATTGCCCTTTGGGGAATTTGTAAGTCATTTATTCCTTGAGGGGCACTTGCTAAGGCAATCCAATTGTTAGACCTCTTTTTGTGTTGGCCCATTTTCGTGCACTCTAATGTATAACAAGGTTTTTTCTCTTGTATTTTCCCTTCACTTGCAAATGACACTCTCATCATTGGCTTGACCTCTACCATTCATCTTGCCTTTGACCATTTTATTTCTCAATTGACTTCAATGGGGCTCATAATACAACCTTGCAAATGTTCGACTTGGTCGCCTTCTAATTTGCCTCTTGATTTTTTTCATTTTATTGGTTTTTATTGCCCATCGAACAACATCAAATGTTTAGGCATCTCATTCGGGTTTACTTCTTTCTTAATGGCATCTCGTTAAATGAAGATGTTCACCATGTAGAAACCTTTCCAAGGTTAAGGGACATCATTAGTTTACCTCCTTTGATTCAACCCTCATGTAGGTCTTTAGGAATACCTTGGGCCTAGGCTCTTTGGATTACTTACAAGCCCCTCAGTGCACCAACAAGTTTTTCTCCCCATCTTTCATAGGGTCAGCTTCATTTCCATTGAACTCGTTGTGCTAATGGTCTATCTAGGGAGTTGGGCACTTATTGGGCAAAAACATCTTTGGGTGGTACCACTAGGAATCACCTTGCCCAAATCATATGAAAGTTGGACCCAATTTGAAAAATAAAATTCCATCTATTTATACATTAGTTTATATGATTAGACTAAGTGAGTTGTGTTTGCCCTACCCATGTACACACTCATGCGACATAATTAACACCCAAAAACCTATAATATGCATTAACATTTTGATTCTTGAACCATTCATGACCCATTCGTAACTCCATTCTTGACTCCTTTCTTTTAAATGTTCTTACACTTACACATTAGATTTTTGTCTTATTTATTTAATACATGCACAAGGGAGTGATCCAAACTATTCATTAAAATAACAAAAGAAGAGAATAGTTATCATTTGTGTTTTTGACATCAATGGCCCTTTAGGACTTCTTTCGATCTTAATTTCAAAAATTCATAACTAAAAAACATCAAATAGGTTGGCATTTAAAGTATTTAAAATATATATATCTTTGAAAAAAATTCCCAACAATAAGATTCCTTTTGTGTTCCTAATCAAAAAAATCCCTCATGTTACATTCTTGAAACTTTTTCATTCTGCATTCATTTTCCACATCTAAACACATCTTTTTATAGATTTAATTAAATTTTTGACATGATTTGGATTCTATCAAGAATTTTTTTGAAATGAAAAACTTTCTTTATGTGAATCCTATGTTGTCTTGAAGTTGGATGGGTCTTAGAAATTTGGGGTATGATGTCCTTAGTGGTACCACCCAAGGATAAGTTTGCTCTATAAGACTTATCATCATCACCAATTCTTATCGAAGTCAATAGGTGCTAGTAGTTCCGGTCCACTTCTTTTCCAAGCCCATTGGATGTTAGCACAAGAGTTCTTTTATCTGGACATAATGGCATGAGTTCTTCCTTTTATGCAATTTATTGAAAGGGGATTAGATCAACTTCCAAAGAACATTTCAAACAAATTGCACAACCATTCTTTCTTTAACATCATCTTTGACATGGCTTTTAATTTGCATTGTTCACACTTGAAGTCCTACACGGGCCTAAGGTGGATGCTTAACTTTTTACTCACCTAATCATTCCACCTTTCCACATACCCTCAAATTTTTTTCCTTTGTGTTACACACTAGGCTTGGCTTCCCCCATCCGTTAGTTCTCGAGGTGACCCATTACATCTGTGGCCAAAAAGGTGTTCAAGCTAAGTTGGAATGTTTATGGAAAATTGCCCAAGGGAAAATCGTTGGCCAATATTAATGTGCCATGAGTTGATGATGTGAATACTTGGACCATCTATTTTCCAACTTAGTTGGGGCTAGGCCGTGATGATGTATGTGGTGTTAGAATGTTGTGTTCATGACATAACTTACATGTGTGCCTTTTCTTGGATGTCTGTTAGTAGGCTCCATTGAAGGTTGGCACAAAATGTAGCATCTTCCACCCCAACTTTAAGGGGAAGGTGGTTGGAAAAGGCATTGTAGGTGTCAACCATGCATCCAAGGGGTTTGCAAAAAACTCTCTTGCCCAATTGTGTGTCAAACTCATGGTTGAAGAGCTTGTGCAAAATTCAAATGTTCGGACTTTGGATGAGGCATGTGTGTCTTCAACGGCTAATAAGACCTACATCCTATGGGAATGCAAGTGGTTGCTAGAGAATTCTAGTAATTAAGCATATGCCAATGGGCATCATTAGTTTTAACATGGTATAATTTTACATGGACAATTTTACATGAAGTTGATTTTTACAAATTTTGGACATCATAACCATGCCTCCATTTTTAGGTGTAGCATAAGTGGACTTATATTTGTGGGCTACATGACTATGCTAAACACTTCCTTTTTTTGCAATGTGAGTGAATTTTTGAATTAAATTTTTTTAGAAAGTTTCCTTGACATGTTTGGGTACAAGATGTATGACATTAGTTAAATAGAATGGACCTTTAATTTTTGACTAGTGGTATAGTGCTCTAAGGCATGGTGATGTACTTCACTTGAAAAATGCATGGGTAGTATTATAGGCATACACCAAAACATTGACTTGAATTTTTTTAATTGCCCAAAAATCAAATCCCTTAAAAATTTCCACAAATGCCTATTCCACTAGGAAAAAATTGGTGGCATTAAATCCACTAATGAGACTTGCCCAAAAAAGTTATGGCACTTGGCACATTCCACTTTGCAATGGTTGCATTTAATTAATTTACGATTCTTATTTAAATTATTTATTTTAATAAATTACTTGAAATTTGTGGCGCATTCCACTAGAACATTCCACTTGGGGGTGATGTGACTTATTCCACTTTCACATTCCACTCAAAAATAAGTGGAATGTGAAGTGAAATAGGGCATGATTTGTTATAATGCAACCTTTATCTATCCTACAAAAACCCACTTTCTTTGTTGTTCCAATGGTGGGGAATGGATTGTTTCCCATGATGTGATTCAAGATGCCTTTGTTTCCATTGCGAAAGACGCAAGGTTTCATGTTTTGTGTGAACAAACCCATGTCCTTCCCCCTTTGATTCAAGTCTTTTTATTTGTGGGTTGGCATTGTTTTATTAGTTGGCTTGGTGGACATGGTCATTGTTAATCCCATTCAAGTAGTTTTGGTCTTTTGAGTTGTTTCATTTTGTAGGGTGGCTACAATGGTGGTGGCTCAAGTAAAGGAAAGATTTTATCATGAATGGCACCTGAAAAATGCATTTCTTCCCCTAGCTATAGAGGTTTTATGGTGCCTACACCAATACGCGAACAACTTTCTTCACCAATGTGCTAATATGGTATGGCTAACAAAAGACACTTGCAATCCTCCTTTGGTGGTTCTATGTGCCTTCTATAAGCAAAAAGTGTCGATAGCCTTGCAAAGAATGCATGCCATTTTTATTTTGAGGCACATCATTATTACAGGTGAAGGTTCTCCTAACTTACTACGTTTTCAGGTTTCCCTTCCCTTTCCTTGTCTAATATGTTTCTTGCAATTGGTGGAAGCTCTAGAACATAATTTGTTCCATTTGCCACTTTGTGACCCCCTTTTGGTTTTTTGCACTTTTGGTTTGGACTTGGGTCCTTTCTCTTTGTACTTCCTTTTGCCCTTCACTAGGAGCTTTGTTTAATGAAGTTTACCAAGGTTTCATCACCAGCTCATTCCTTTCTCCTACCCACCTACATCTATCTAAGAGGCAAAATAGTTTGTTTTGTTTTATAAATATGAAATCCACCAAACTAAGGTGCTTCAAATTGTGTTCTTGGTATCTTTAGAAAGCTTTTGACAAGGAGTGGTGCATCATCATGGATCATGACATTTGGAGTTGCAATGTAAAAGTTCTTGAATATTGAATGAATTTTTCATTGAAAATTAAATTAAATCATAATTGCAAATTTCAGAAGAATTGGCTTGTGCCTTTGGAGTTGTTGGAAAGATCTCAAAGAGTAGGATTTAATGGAATATATTTGGTAAGATTTGGGCTTAAAATGGGAGAGATATGGAATTTTAAATGATTTATGCCATTGCAAATTCAAATAAATCACAAAAAACCAAGTTTTGGAATGATAAATCAATTAAAAACGTTGTCACACTTGAAGGTCTACCATTCAATTCAAGTATGATGAATTGGGTTGTACCTTTGGTATTGTTGGAAAGACTTCGATGACCAGGATTCAATGGAATTTATTTCGTAAGTTTTGGACTTCTTATGTCGGAGATATCAAATTTTAAATGATTTTTGTCAATGCAAATCCAAATAAATTACAAAAAACCAGGTTTGAAAGGAAAAATCAGTTGAGAATATTTAACTTTTCAAAAATTGGATACAAGGTGTAGGGTTTAGGGTCTAATTTAACCCTTAATCTTAAACCCTTTGAAACAATTTTCATATGTTGGATTTCCATATTTTGAAACTTCACACTTGGGTCAACAACATAGGCCATACTAGTGAATATGAAATGACACATTAACATGTGCTTTTTCACATTCATTTTATGTATGTTAAAATAATCAAATAATCTACTTGTTTTGAGCCTATCTACTTAGCCCCTTTCCCTTATTAATTTACATGGACAAGAAAGACTTGACATAAATAATGATGAACTATTGCAAACCATATGGGAAGATACAAAGAATAAATAAATGTATAAATTTATAGAAGAAAAAGGGGATTTTGTTGAATGTGGAACCTTGCCTTTGGGCAAGCCATTTCATTCATCATTTAAAAATTAAATCTCTTATACTTAACCTTATGTATTTTTGTTTTTACTATGTTCATGGACATATTTTAAACCCCCACTATCTTATTGAAGGCTTTTCAATAGCATCAAATACACAACTAAGGGCCTACAATGGGGGGGGGGGTTAAGGTATGGTAACAAGGTGCATTCATAATTGGGGTACATATATAAATGTGGTATGATTTGGAATATATTATAAATTATAATTAAATATATAAAACATTGCAAAATTAATATTTAAAAATTTTAAAATAATTAATTAACTAAACAAAACGTGCCATGTTTTGGGGGAGATTTTTAAAACATATATTTGCATAATTATATATATATATATATATATATATATATATTGGTTAGATAAATAATTCTTGAAAATATTTGAAAATAAAAAATCATCTAAAGAGGTCACCTGAATGTTTAATAATAATGTGTTTGGACTAATGTTGTCTGGTTATCCAAATTCATTTGGTTATGCATATGCATAATGGCTAAATATGTATACATACATATTTAAAGTTTTTAACATTTTTCATAATCGGCAAGGTGCACAACTATTGGATGCCAATATGTTTGATTATCTTTATATCTAACTGTAACACCAAAAGGGATTTTTTAAAATTGATATTCAGTGATTAAGGTTTAGAAAGATGTCAGATATGCATTTCATTTAAGGTTTAAGGTTTTTAAATTAGGTTTAGGAGGAGTGAAGAACAAAGAACTTGTCACTTTCAAACTTTTAGCATAGAGGTTTTGGGCATTGGGACTTTGGTGTTTTTGTATTTTTGCACTTTGTGATTTGTGCTCAATGTTTACCATTGCTTTGCATTCTGGAATTTTTTCTTTCATTCTTGCTTTGTGTTTTTGCACTTTGTGATTTGTGTTTAATGCTTACCATTGTTTCAAATTGTTTTGTGTTTTGAAATTTTTTCTTTCATTCTCGGTTTGTGCTTTGTGTTTTATGTTGTGTTCATTGCTTATCTTTGCTTCAAGTTGATTTGCGTTCTAAAGTTCTTGTTCCTTTTTTCATTTTTTGTGCGTGGTGCTTTGTGGTGTGTGGACAATGGTGCTTTATGGTGCATGGATGGTAGTGCTTTGTGGTGCTTGGCATTATGGTTTTGGGCATTGGAACTTTTGTGTTTTTATGTTTTGTGATTTGTGTTTAGTGCTTACCTTTGCTTTGAGTTACTTTGTGCTCTAAAGTTCCTTCTTTTAGTCTTAGTGTGTGGCCTTTTATGGTGCATGGTGTTTTTTAGTGCTTAACACTTTGTTTTCTCAATGCTTGGCACTTTGCTTCTTTGTGTTCAACACTCTTGGCACAACAAGTCGGTTAGTGTGTAGTTGGAGCACTTTTGGTGCACGGATGAACCACATGCAAACATGGACTCACAAGATTCACTGCAACCCAAACTTGGGGGAAGTTACCACCTTTCCCTTTATAGTATTCTTGTGCTTGGCCATGGGGCTTGCACCCAAATGTCATTTTTTCCTAGGACTCCCAACTTGGGAGTCCCGAAATTCCCAAAATTGGGATTCCTGCGACTTTGGAAGCCCATAACTTCTTGTGTGGACTTTTAATTGAAGTGAAGTCTAAAGAAAAGTTGTAGCCCTTTCAAAAGCTTTCCAGTAATATGTGGCACATCACCTACACGGAAGCAAATCGGGGTGATTCCTTACTTTTAATGGTCGGGAATCAAATTGGTAGTTTGACTCTCGGTTTTTATTTTGGTCATAACTTATGTTTTAAGTACCCAAATGCATCATGTAAACCCATTTTAAACATCTACGTTACAAGAGCTTTTCAATGGTATAAGGAAATCTTCAATCCAATGCATTTCCCCCCCCTGTAATCAACCTCTGAAAATTTGGGACTCCATCAGGACTTCAACTCCCAAAGTGAAAGCCCATGTGGGAGTGTGTGGGTTCATTCCTTCGCACTCTCCTACACTCCACGGAGCATGAATTGTGATTCTAGGGCTTCACTCTTGGCCCACACCTTTGTAAGCTCTTGCCTTCGTCATGAGCCCAAGGCTAAGGTTGCAATATTGGTGCTCTTGACATTTTATTTTTTTGTGCTTAACACCTTTGGCACTCTCCTTCTCTATGCTTCACATTCTTGGCACTTTATTTCTCTATGTTTGGTGGTTGGCATTCTTTTAACAATTTGTTTCTCAATGTTTAGTGTTATTGGCATTTTACTTCTTTACATGTTTAATGTTCTTGGAATTTTATTTTTTGTGCTTAACACTTGTAGCATTTTGCTTCTCTCTACTTAATGTTTCGTTTTCTTAAAACTTGGCTTTGTTTGGAGCAAAAAGTTGCTTCTTGATTTTGCTTCTCAGCTTTGTTTGGTTTTAGATGTAATAGGCGTAACCTGAAAAAACAAGAAACCTAATTGATAAGTAAGCTCTTAATCCTACATGTTCTATGCATTTCTTATTAGCTTTGTTTTTGTGTTTTGTTGCTTGGCTTTTATGTTTTGTTGCTTTGCTTTTAGCTTTTGGACGTAACATACAATAACAACCACATTTTGGACTTTGGATTTAGCACACAATAGTAAAAAGCCATTGTGTTTCACAATGAAAGTAAGTTTTTAAACCCTAAACCTTTGAATTTTTTGTTTTGGTTTTGGGATTTGAAGGTTGATTTTGTTTTGTTTTAATGTGTCCCAGTGTGTCTTTGATTATTGTGTATAGGTGCATTGTGCATTTTGTTTGTTTGTTCGATGGTTGAAGAAATTGCATGATTAAGAGTGTGGGTGGAGTTGATAAAAATGCATCAACTCCCCACATTCAAACACTTCTATGTACATCCTCATTTTCAGAGGTTGAAAACATTGTGCACCTTCAAGTTAGTAGTAATGTGCCAAATTCAAATGTTCTACAACCTGAGACCATAGAAACACAAGTTATTGTTGGAGGCTTGATGGTCAGGTTTTTATATGTTGGGGGTTTTTTGCTATCAATAATAATCACCTTATGGATTTGGAGAACTTGCAAATGTTGCAATGCATCATTTGCAAACTTGAGCAAACATTTGGAATTGATTTAACACAATGATCTATTCTACATAAGGGTTTGATAAAATACAACAAAACTAATGGCATAACTCCCATGAAGATTCATTTGAAAACAAAACATCTAAAATTATGGGTTCACAGGAAACAACTTTGTAGTGAGAAGGTGGTAACATGTGATCATACTCAATAGCTAGGAAAAAAAAATGTAAGTCCTTTTAATTGTGCAATTATATTTTGAGAATTCAAGCTCGATTAGTTAGGTTTCATTAGTTATTGGAGTAGGAAAGTAACTAGGTTACTTTCACAAGGTTGAATTACTTTCTTTACTTATATTAATTTGGTTATTTATGGTTTGGTCTTTTATATATCATAAAGGACTATATATGTGAGAGACATTTCATGTAATTTGGCTAGGTATTGAGAGAGATCCAAGTATCTAAAGTTTTAGCCTCTGTTTTGAAGTTAGTTTTTTTTTTAAGTGATAACTTTTTGTGATCATCATCAATAGAGCTGAAATTTTGAATAGATACATCTCCCAAATCTCAAGGAGTTTGGAGTTGTTGAAAGCGAATTGTAAGTCATTTTGCGTTCAAGTCCCAATTTGAGATGATTTTAAAGAAGTAACAAGATCTCCCATTTTCTGAAATTAAATGATTCGAAATTTTGAAAGATGGTATTAAACATAATTTTTCATGTTTCACCTCTCAGATTGATCCAAGGTCATATGTGAGCAGTGTAGGTTTGCAAAGTTGTTGGTGACAGAAGTTTACATTGAGAAGACATCTTAACAAATTTTGGAGTGGACCAAATACAATTTGGGAGAACTTGAAGGAGTTTGAAGATTTTGAAGTGCAAAACATCATCAAAACCTTCATACAAAATTTTGGTATGTAATCATGTACTTAATACCATACAAAATATTGTACGAAATACATACATATACGTAAAACTTATGTATAATATAAAATTTCGTATAATATTCAAGACATACACACATATACAAAGTCCATCTTGTTTAACCCTAACTCTAACCCTAATTCTAGAAACCTAAAGAAGGAAAACCTTAATCCTAACCCTAAAAACCCAAGGAAGGAAATAAAATCATTATTTGAAATAATCATTTATGTTCCCAAGAAAACATTGAGTGTTGCCTTGAGAGATGGCGAATGGTCTTTCTCAAATTACAATTGAAAAATTAGACAAGAATAATTTCCAAGTGTGAAAATTTAGGATTATGATTTTTTGATGGGGAAAGGTTATTGGGAGTTCATTAATGGTGATGAGAAATAACCTCTTTTCCCAGAAAACCCCACACAATAACAAATTCAAGCCCATAAAACTTGGCATGAAAAGCTAGAATAGTTTTATATTGGTATTCTATTAGTGTGTTTGATTCCATGATTGTGTATATTCAAAATGCAAAATCATCGAAGCAAGCTTGGGATACCACTAGTAGAAATCAGCCAAAAAATAACTAATCCATTTACGACTACATGCGAGTTATAGTCATTTGCGACTAGATTTACAAATATTGCAACTACAAAATCAAATTTCAACTATTTTGGTCATTCTCACAACTATGATGCAACTATTAGAAATTTCATCCTATTGGTTGGATTGATTTTACATTTATTTTCATCCATTAATAAGTTGATATGTCCCATTAGTCGCAATAGTCACCAAATTAATTATATCCTAAAGGTATTCTACAATGACACAGGGGTGTATTTTAATGTATGTACTAAAATTATATATAATATGCATACATATGTATACTATTCATGTAATGAATCTCAAAATTAATATTTGACCTTTGAATTTTTCATTCAAATCTAAAAATTGTTATTTCAATTGTTTAAAACATTATTTGAATTTTAGATTTTGGATTTGAACATAATATTTTCAATTTAAATATAAATAGGCTTATTTGATCTAAAATTTGATATTTGAATTCTACACTAATATTTTTGAATCAAAAAATTAATATTTCAATTCAGAAAATTATAATTGATTGTAAAAATGGACATTTTAATATTAGATATTTAATATAAATATTATATTTTATATTTCAACTCTAAAAAAATTTCATTTAATTTTAAAATAATCATTTGATTTGAACCTGAATTTTAATTCCAAATTATTATTTTGGATTCTCAGAATTAATACTTTTAGTCTGAAACTTACTAATTGAGTCTAAAAATGGACATTTCAATTTTGAATATTTTTATTTGACTCTGAAAATTGACAGATCAATTCTGGAAATTTTTATTTAGATTCAAAAAACTTATTTGATCTAAAAATTAACATTTGATTTCTACATTATTATTTTCCAATCTAAAAATCAGTATTTCAATTCAAAAAACAATATTGAGTCTAAAAATTGACATTTTGATTTTAAATACTTTTATTTGAACTTGAAATTTGATATTTGAATTCATAAATTCTAAATTTAAATTTTAAGAAATTATTTGACTTGAAAATTGAAAATTGAATTCCAAATTATTATTTTGGATTATTGAATAAATATTTCAATTCAGAAAATTATTAATTGAGTCTTAAAATGGACATTTTAATTTTGAATATTATTATTTTAATTTGAAATTTGACATTTTAATTCTGAAATTTATTATTTACTTCAAAAAACTTATTTGATCTAAAGTTTGATATTTGAATTTTGAATTACTATTTTGGAATCTTAAATTTATATTTTAATTCAAAAATTTATTGATTGGGCTTTAAGGATTTTTTCTAATAGTGTTATCCATAATATATCACTTTTATAAATAATTATAAATAATTATTTTTATTAAACCTTAGTTACACATAATAATAATTGTTGTAACATAGATTTGTATATTTCCTAAATTTATATTTTTATACTATAAGGAATTAGTTAATGTAATTAATGTGACATTACTTTAAAATCATTGCAATTACTTCATATAAGAATTAATTAGTATGTGCATAATTATTTTCTAATTGAACATAATTATTCACATTCTATAATTTATAACTTCAAACCTGAATTAAAAATTTGGAAAACCTATAGTGTAGTTAAAATAATTATTTTATTAATTTTAATTTCATGAATTATATATATAATGTTTAAATTATGTGATTAATCATCTATGATAAATGTTTTACAGTAATTTTAAAATATTTATGAAAATTAACATTATGTTTAGCAAATTATTTTATTTATAATAATAATTAGCAAAAGAAAAAAACTACTTGACCTATATATATTTTTACAAACTAAATGTAATTATACAATAAGTAATGTAATTAATTGAATAAAGTTTTTAAAAAATTCGTATAAAAATTTATTTTTTCATTGTAATTGTTAATCTATTACTTATAATGTTGACATAAATATTTTAAATAGTTATTTTAAAAATTATAATCATTAAATTAGTTTTACATTAATTATATTATATATAATTCGAACAGATTCTAAAAAATAGTATATATTATTAAATATCTTAAATATTTAATTATTCGTGAATTATGTATTAATAATTTATGAGTTATTAAATAGTTAGTTTGTTAAATATTAAAAACTTATTGCTTGTTTAAGTAATTGATACTGAATACTGAATATTTGTAGTGTGTAATTTATAATTTAAATTCATGTAAATTTAATCATTAGTAATTAAATGATTATATAATTATTTAGCACTTGAATTGTTTAGAAATTTAAAAACTAAGAAAGTAAGGCATGAAGAAAGTTTTGGAATTACAACTTAGTTTGTGAGGAAGTTGGAACTTCAAAACTTATCCATTATTATTTGTTCTTCATTCCTATTTTGAACACAATATAAACAAGGGGGTGTGGTCATCCAATTTCACATTAAGAAATTTGTGCACATGGGATGGACTAATAAAAAAGGTCAACCCAAAAAAAAAGTGCATACCTTCCCAACCTACTTATTTACCTAGTTAGGTAGGTATTTAGTTTGACCTACCCACTTAGGTTGACCTATGTACCTATCTACCTAAGTACTTACCTATATAAGTAGGTATTTAACCTAGGAAAGTAGAACCTACCTATTTATTTTCTTAACCTAAATAAGTAGGTTAGTATGTAACTTAGGTTTGTAGGCACATATTTGTGTACCTACTTAAGTACCTACCAACTTGATATTAATATTTGAATTTTTTTTAATGCCACGTGGCATACTTACATTGGGTCATATGTCATAATATAAAATCATCCAAGGATTAGAATTGAACGTCCTAGATTATTTCAAAATAATATTAATAATATTTTAAATAATCAAATATTAAAACATGTGACAACACATCATTTGCCCTTAATTGTTACCAAAATAGTTGCATCTTAGTTGCATGTGACAATACGTATACACTGTAGTCAAAGGATGAAATGTATTTGTTGATTTTTTTTTAATACAATACCTTTTGTCATTTGTGACTAATTTATCACATGCGACTTGTCTTAGGCGACTACAGGGATTTTAGTTGCAAAATGTCTCTTACGACTAAAATTTAGTTACAAACATTAGTCGAAAATACACAGTTTTCTTCTAGTGTACATTAGTGAAGATGTATAAACCAATACACAAGCGCACAAAATGCAGCTCAAACAAGAGTTACATAACTTTTAAAAAAACAAGATGAACATTAGTGATTATTCTACAAAGATGAAACACCTTGCATATGTTTTTGCATTTGTAGGAGCCCTTATAGATGATGAAGATCTAGTGGCTATGACCTTGAATGGACTTGGAAAAGATTATAGCCAATTTCGTACTTCAATTGCAATTCGAGAAACATTTTTCAATTTCGAAAACTTATAACCTTACTTATAAATGAAGAGATGAAAATTGTTGGTACTTCATCCAATGGAAGATCATGAAAAAGTGTTTTTTACTCAAATATTAATAGAAGTATAGGTAAAGGTGATAAAACCTCATTTCAAGGTCAACACAGAAGCTCGCATGGTGGACATCATTAACATGAAAGTCAACTTCATGGAGGTGGATTAGGAAATGTTAAAAGAAAAGGAAGTTGTGGAGGTCATGGTGGAAGTCATCAAGGTCAACAACTAAATAACTATTCAAACTACTACTATTGTGGAAAATTTAGGCACATGGCAAAGAATTGTTATCAAAGGGAACATTATGCACAAAATGGAAAGCTGCAACAAGGTGATGAGCAACTATTTGTGATGTAGCACATGGCAAATTCAATGATAGGAGGTGTATCAAATAACAATGTATGGTATGTGGATTCTGAAGCTTCAAACCATATGACTAATCATGGAGAATGATTTAAAGACACAAGGGATTTGAAAACACCATGGTTTGTGGAAGCTGGTGAGGACACTACACATCCCATCACACAAATTGGCAAGGTGCCATTGTCCATGCAAGATGGGCAAACAAATTACTTGAAAGAGGTACTTTATGTTGTCACCATAATAAAAAAACTAGTCTCAATAGGCCAAATGGTGGAATAAAGTTTATAGGTGACATTCAACCTTAATGGATGTTTTGTGGAAGATATGACGAACCAAGGAAAATTGATTGCAAAACGAAAAAGGAATGGACGAATGTTCACCTTGGATGTCAACATGCCTGAGGTGAATTCTATGCTATTCACATGGAAAAGGAGTCGGAGCCATTGGAATTTGGCACAAGCGGGTTGGCCATGTTAATCTCCAACGCTTTAAGTTGATGGAAAAACAAAATCTTGTTGGAAATCTTCCCAAATTTGGAACAAAAAAGGTGATGTTAAAAGTTTATGAAACATGCCAATTGGGGAAACAAATTAGGCATTCATTCCTAGTTTAAACAACTCTGTAAATTCCAAACCTTTGGAAGTGATCCTTTCAAATGTGTGGACCACGAAGACAAAATCCATTGGAGGATGCAAGTACTACGTGAGTTTCATTGATGACCATTGCTTCGAAATTTAAAAAATGTTAAAACACTTCACCTTTGTATTTCATGAAGTAGAAATGAAAAGAATTTGCCAAATTACTTTTGGGCTGAAGTGGTAGCAACTATAATCTATATCATGGTTCGAACACCCACAATGGCAATTCATGGCATGACACCCAAAAAAAATTCATAAGTAAAAAACCAAATGTTTCACACTTTAGAGTATTTGGTTACATTACATACGTGCATGTTCCCAACAAGAAGAGATCAAAATTAGACTCAAAAGCTAAGAAATGTATCTTCATTGGATATTCTTTAAAACAAAAAAAATATAGATGTTTCAACCCTTCCACTCGAAAGTTGCAAGTGAATAGAGATGTTGTGTTTGATGAAATGGTTAATTAGTACCCACCATTGAAGATAATAGAAGATGGAGAGGCTAGAAATGGTGATGTTTCATCAAATGTGGAACAAAAATCACAATTAATTAATGGACCACAAGAGTCTTCAATTAATGGGTCCAGTAGCACTTGGAAAGGAAAACTAAGATCTTCAAACATTGTACATGGTAGTTTTCAAACATTATCTAAAAATTCTCATGTAAATGGTGAATCAAATGATTCAGAGAAGAATGTGGGTGAAGAATCAAGAGTCTTTTCAGTTACTACTCCTAGAGCTCGAATGACCAAGAAAGCTTTGAAAACACCTGACAACAATAATGGAGTATGAAGATTCACATGACTCAAGTACCTTGTACAAATACTCACATATGATGGCTTTGGAGCTCATCATTACACATACATGTTGAAAATTATACATGAGGTCCATTTTTTTTGAACAAGCAGTTGGAAACCCTAAGTGGGACAATGCCATGGATGAAGAGATGGCGACATTGGATGCTAATGCTACTTGCGAATTGGTAGCTTTACCAAAGGTTTAAAAAGCAGTTGGGTGCAAACGGGTGTATTAAGTCAAACACAATGCAAATAGATTTGGGAGCAAATACGAAACAAGATTGGTTGCTAAAGGTTATGCCCAAACTTATGGCATAGAGTATGAAGAAAACTATAGTCCAATTGCAAAAATGACAACTATAAGAGCAATCATTGTTATGGTAATAGTAAAAGGATGGTCTTTACATCAAATGGATGTAAATAATGTTTTTCTTCATGGAGATTTACAAAAAAAAATGTACATGGAACAACCACCAAGTTATGTGGACCAAACACATCCTAATTTGGTTTGTAGGTTGAATAAAGGTTTGTATGGTTTGAAGCAAGCACCTAGAGTTTGGTCAGACAAAATAGGTTGGTATCTTGTCATAATTGGATTTCAAACATCTAATTCAAATTTTTCACTATATGTGAAAAAGACATATCGTGGGATTGTAGTCATAGTCATCTATGTTGATGACTTGATTATCACAATAAATAGTGATGTAGATATTTCTGATTTGAAGAAGCTTTTGAAGATTTGAGATGAAGGATTGGGGAGAATTACATTATTTCCTTGGCATTGAAATAATCTTGTCTTCTAAAAGGATATGGTTATTACAGAGGTAATATGCCTTGAACAAATTGTCCGAATATGGGATGATGGGTTGCAAACCCACTTTCATTCCATTGGAGCAAAATGTGAAGTAAGTGTAGATGAAGGAGACTTTGTGCAGGATACCACTATGTACAAGCACATAATGAGTTTGATTCGCATGACCATCACAAGGCCAAATTTGAGTTATGTAGTTGGAGTGGTGAGTCAATTCATGCAAACACCACGAAAGCCACATTTGGATGCAATGAGGCGCATATTGAAGTACATAATACATATTTTGCAGTGTGGAATTTTTTATGAAACCAAGATCTAGTTATAAGTACATGGATACATAAATGTTGATTGGGCTTGCAATGTTTCAGATAAAAAATCAACCAGTGGTTTCATGTTTTCTTTTGGAAGTGGTGATGTTAGTTAAAACAGTAATAAAACAACCGACAATTGCACTATCAAGCATTGAAGCAGAAGATAGAGGCGTAACAATTGTTACACGTGAAATAGTTTGGTTACAAAAACTACTTTCAAATTTGGGACAATCAGTGGATGCTCCTGTTGTCATTTATTGTGATAACATCAATAGCATACTACTTGCTAACAATCCGGTCAATCATGTTAGGACAAAAAACATTGAGATGCACTACCACTTTATTAGAGAAAAAGTTTTAATAAGAGAAATTAACCTTATTCATGTCAGTATTAAAAATCAAATTGTTGACAATTTCACAAAAGCTTTAGGTACAGACAAGCTAAGGAAGTTTAGAAAAATGCTTGGTGTACTAGAAATGGATTTGAACTTAAGGGGGAGTGTTGAGAATTCAAACTCAATTAGTTAGGTTTCATTAGTTACTAGAGTAGGAAAATAACTAAGTTACTTTCACAAGGTTGATTAATGTTTTTATTCATATTAGTTTGGTTATTTATGGTTTGATCTTTTAGTTGAATACCTTAGCATTGATGGTTTAGTTTTTTTTCATCATTGCACAAGTTTATGTATTTCATGTGATAAAAACCTTGAAGAGTTCTTAATGTTATGTTCCATGTTGTGAGCATCATATTTTAATTTTCTCTAAATAAATATTTATGTTTGCACTTGACTTGATCTCTTATTTATTAACATTACAACATTTTTTTGTGCAAAAAATCTTTATAAAAAAAATTAACGATGGTTGTGAGACAATTTTTCATCCCTTTAATCCTATTTATTCCCGGTTCTATGAGGTGACTGTACTTGAAAGTACATATATTATCGATGAAAGAAGAATGCAAATGTATTTTTAAATGTTGAATTACATTTGTAATTAAAACCAAATAGCTTGCCTCCAATGCATCAATCATGATTTAAAATTGATAAATACATTTTTTAAGCTCAAACACGCCAAATCTTAAAATTTTATGTTAGATTGTCATTTATTTAAACCATAACAAATCCCAAGGTATTGTTAACTACTTTGTGTTCATAATAACCATGAATGAAGTTACACATGAATACAACCAAAAAAAAACATTGATTTAAGCATTGAATTCATACTTTGCTCCATTTTTATCAACTAATTTGTTGCAGCAAATAAAACTTATCACAATAGGAAACATGCTTACCATATGGACCAATTGCATTGAATGCACTTAATAGTACTTGTTGCTAAATTATCCTTATCCTTCAAAATCCACTTAAAATGACTTAACTCTTATTAAATCAGCATACAAAACAAGATTGGTGACATTCAATAGGTAGACATGGACTAATTTAGCATCCATGTGAAAGCAGTAGAAATGTAACAGCAAATGACCTACACAATCAAAGTTGGGAAGACAACACACCGCATCTCCAGTAAATACACAAATAGCTTCAGATCGCTATTGTTGGAATAGATGATACATGTGAGTCTCAAATTGAAAACTCTACTTGCAAATAAACAACCATTTCAACCTACAAAATTGTAGCCATTCAGCCAGTACTAGTGCACAGTTGAGCTTACATGGTTGACTTGGACCCAGTGCTTGTCAAACTCCCATAATTTGATGTCCAATGTCCCTTACAGAAGTCATAAAAAACACCTTCACTCATGCATGGGAGGGTAGTGGCAAAATTAGAAAAATTCAATGCAGTTAAAGAAAAGTAGCAGGGTCAAAGGAACCAATGTCTCTATTTGTTTGCTAGCAATTTGTGACTAGTACCAAAGACTTGCTACCCAAACAAGACACATCAAGTGTCAGATATGTGTGCAACAAGAGAAGAAAAGCATCACTCTGACGCATGGAGTTGCACTTGCACTCTAGAGTACAGAAAAAAGACTCTATTCATGATTTTTGCAATTCCCATAGCCACATGGCCATAGTACAACATAAAAAAAGATACAGAGACAACCCACCAGTTGACAGAAGAGCAGTCAGGCCAGTTTGCACTAGGAAAGGATGTCGGCAACCTTCTTATCCATTTTCTGCCTTGTCATAAGCATTAGACTTATGCTTTGGTGAAAAAGTGAAATTTGATGGTGGTGGGCCAAGTACCAACTCTGTCAAACGAACCTGTCCAATGAAGTAAACCACCATGTTAGAGTCTTCTTCTTCTCACCACAACATGGGGGAAAAAAAATTGCTACCTGTCTTCTTGACTTCAGAATTCCCACAAAACATCAATTCAACTATGGTCCACATCAAAAAAGTCAAAATACATGTCCATGTTCATTAACTTCCAAGTGGTTTCTGATGGCATAACTTAGTAAAAAGTAGTGCGGAAATGCTTAGGTTGGGTTTAGACATTGAAATTTGGGTGCATTCAAGAAGTTCATACCCAGTCAGCTGCACTGTCAGATGCCATGAGCGTCTCCAAATCATTACGGCCAAAGTAATTTGGTGGCCGCCAGTTCAGTTGCTGTGGAATCACCTCCAGAAGTCCTACAGGGATATAGCGATGGGCATAGCTTAACCATTCCAACAAAAAATGCCTTGTTGTCTCGACACCTTGAAAGCAACCCAATAAAAAAAAGAAAAAAGTCAGTTTCTTTGAGGCCTGATTGCAGAAAAGCAACAAGAGCAATATGCTCTTCAACAGTGCCCTGCTGCCTATCATTCAACAGGCCCATGGCAGAATGCTGAGAAAGCTATTCCATTCCAAATTCTGGAAATGGAAAAAGCTGTGAAGACACAATTATTGATGATGTAGACTAATTGTCAGATTTCAACTCAAGGTGAACACAGAGCACTTGAATGAACATGGAAAGTCTCAATTCCTGGTATTCAAAAGAGGATAGTCAACACATGCTCTGCTTATATAGTGGCTACAGCACACTGTTCTTTCAGAAAATTGGAGAAACTCTAGAACTCCAAGAGCTTATGAGGCTCATGTTAAGCCCTGATGGATCATGTAGCATAGAGTTCATTGGAAGTTGGAGGAGAGGACATTAGAACCTTTAGTGTCAGAACCCCAGTGTTTCAGACCAAAGGCCACATAGTCCCTCAAAATGTTCAGTCTTTCTTCTGCTGTGATGTCCCAATGTCTCTGCTCCTTAATTTCTGTAAAAATCCAGGGCTGCACACAAAGAAAGTCACAACAAATTCTGTTACCATGTAAAGTATAATTGATTAGTTTTAATCCCTTGTGTGAAGTGATACCATTGAGCTATTCTCAAAAATTCAGATTTATTCACAGACCAATGTGAATCTGTGAATTCAACAACAGTCTGTATGTAAAGTATTGTCAAATTGCATCCCAATTGTAACAGAAAAAGTGGCAGCCATATTGTCATTTCCGAACCTTGACAAGGGCACCACGGGCAATCATACATGTAGCAAGTTTACTCCCGCAAGCTTGAATGTGCTTGCCATATTCTGTGTATGAGAAAATGTCCCCATTTCCTACCAGTTGCAAGTCATCAGGCACCTCCCTTACACACTGCTGGACATAATCCCAGTCTGCAGCTTTACTATATCGCTGCTGGCGTGTCCTCCCATGGACAGTAACTGCCGATGCCCCCCATCTTGCCATCCTTGGAATCAAGCTGTGTGCACAATTACGGCCTTCAAAGTAGCCCATTCGAACCTAATTGCACAAGGCAAAGATCAAAAATAATAAAGGCAACAGATGGTTCTTAAGGAAAAACAGGCTCCTCTTTGAAAGCCTTGGAAATGTCAAGCATTTTTTTGTGAATCACCTTGAGAGTCAGAGGGGTATCAATTGCTGCTGCTGTTGCTCTTACAATCTGCTCTAGGCGGGCAGGCTTTGTCAGAAGAGATGATCCTGCTCCTTTGTTCACCACAAGGTCAATTGGGCATCCTAAGTTGAGGTCAATAAAATCTACTTGGCATTCTCGTTCAATCAGCTCTGCAGCACGTGCAACAGTGTCAGGATGCGCTCCACAAATCTGTACTCCAAACATATCTTCCTCTGCATGCCTCCTCAATAACGCCCACTCTGAAGCTTGGCCCTGGAAGAAAAAGTTGCTCATAAACACAGGCATTCCACCACTATTTGGTGCATCACACTTAACCAAATGTTATGAAGCCAACATGTGAGTAAGAATGCATAATCTCAAAACACACCCATTTTTCAGTGTGAGCTACGTGTGCTGTCAGGTCTTCCTGGCAAAGGAATTCCATAAACTCCATGGACAAATCTCCTTCAACAAGAAAATTTGTGGAACCTTTTCAGCAGAAATATACATGGTGCACTAACTAGGTGAGTACATACTGCATGACAACCCTGAGTTCTGTGCAAACCACTCCTAAACCAACCGAATTGAGACTGACCTGTAGAAGATTCGTGCACATGGCCATTTCTCCACATGTAATATCTGCCCCAAGCTTCTTGCAAACTCTCCTAAAAGGCAGATTTCCAACAGTTGTGAGAGGTGCTAAGTACAGCTTCCCTCTAAAATCAATAAGTTTCTTCTCCCGCAAAGGTAATGTGACCTCATTAGCCATAGATTTCCAATCCTTGTCATCCTCAATCTCCCTATTGGTCCTCTCTTCATCCCCATTCTCCTGAAAGCCAAAAATTTCATGGCCATCATCCCCAAACTCTGTGGTCTCAGTTTCAGTCCGTATGCGTTTCTGAGGCGGAAATTCTGTGTCTAGACTTGTGAAGGCTGATGAAGGCATCCCTGCTAGTCCACCTGTCCTAGTGGGTTCAAGCTCTTTGGAAATCTTAGATACTTCATCTGGAAGAGAAATATCCAGTGCTGTTTGAGTGTACACAGAAATTTTTTCCACTGGTGTTGCCAACAATTCCACATCTAAATTGTTCAACACAAGGTCTGTTGGTGAAACAGGTTTGATGCCTTCCTTGATTTCATTCCCCAGGGATTCTACAAGTGACATTTCTGGAGCAGGATCCATTGGTGCACTCTGCTTAGTATCCTTCTCACTCCCATTCGCAGAAATCTTCATAACTATTTTCTTGGCCTTACCCTGTGAACAAACAATTAGTGAACTCTACGCAGCAATTAGTTAACCTGAAAACCCAATTGCACACACCCAATTGTCAAACCAAAATGAAAGAAACAGGGGTCAAACATAAGGTTCATAATGAACTCTCAATTGAATGGGAAAAGAGATTACCAGAAGACCCAAAGCTCCTAGTTGTGCATCTGCCTTCGGGAATGTCACTGCATTTTTCCAGAGGAGTTTCTGGAAGCCCTTATTCAAGTTATTCAGTTCTTGAATGCTAGACAAGGGTCCATTCTTATCTCTGGTCTCTGCTTTTGATAACTGCCCCTCAAGGTCAGCACTGCTTGTCTTTGGGTGTGTACCCACATACCGACATGCATATCCATATGGACATCGGATGTCACCTCCTAGAAAGGGGCACTGGCCAGGAATATCTGGAGGTTTCTGCACATGAAAAAGCCAATGGTATGAACAAAACAATCCAACTTACAAACAGGCTTGCCTGTCCAAACTTCTCTATTGTCCAGAGATCTAATTAAGATATGCTTCCCAAGACCCTGAGAGAGTCATTCAGATTCTGCAATCATCTATTAACACATCTGGAGATTGAAAGCTCATTTTCATACTTGTGCAAGATAGGCTGCCAGATCATGGTTGAAATGGCATGAGGTACCAAACCGACAAGCATTAACATCTCCTGTCTTGGCTACTGAACCACATAAATTCTCTACTGACTTATTTGACCTGGCCTGCCACCCACCCACAAATGCCACCATTAGTTACCGCAACTCAGACACCTTACTAAGTTGCCACACTATGCAACAATACACCATCACCTCCAGGATTGATCGTTGTTATAACAGGTGTGTCAGTGTGTTCAAGAACCACCACCCTCCACATGAGTCTCAGGTCAAGAAGCCAGCACACATTTCCACAGATTTCTTCACCAGAGTCACATTCTCCCCAAAACTCCAAAGAAGATTATGTAAGATTGGTCATCCAACATGCATGGCTGGAAGAGAGTTGCACTTTTTTTTTACCCAAGAAATTGGAAGAAGATTTAGGTAGCGTAATGCATGCCAGGAAGAGAGTTTCAAGAAATTGTGCACTCCTGCAGCAGCAGCAGCAGGAGAAGCACAATTGCACAATCTTCCTTGAAAAGCACTCCAGGGTAGATGTGATGCATTTTACAAAACTGTGGCGTGGATTGAAGGGGCCCAGGAAGAAGTGACCTCTTTCCTGTCTCGTCTTTGCTGTCGTTTAGACTTCTTCTCAACAGAAGTTTTGGGTATTGAATTCCCTGAAGGCATCATCTCCGCATCATCTCCTTCTTCTTCGCGTAGCTTGGCCATGGTTTCCTCAGTCATAACTACGGTGTTGGCCAGGACACGAGTCCCGCTCTGTCTCAAATACTCGCGCTTCACTGGCGCCCTTGCTTTAGCGATAAGCTCCTCAACTGAAGGGTATGCATCATTCGATTCCAAAGCTGCAAACCAGAGAGAAAGAGAGCCAACTTCGTGAACCATAACACAATAGCAAACACAAAAAGTTTGAGGGAAAACCGTAAAGCACATACACGCGCACGCACACAACGCCTCCTGCATACATACTCCTAGAGGAAGTCCAATTCTTACTAGGCTTGGCCGAATCAGACATCGTTTGTCTACCAGATGCTAGAATTCCGTTCCCCGCACTCTTCCCCTCGACGTGCTCCGTTTCCATGGCTGCAGAACTGATGGCAACGCGAAGAGATTGCGAGAGACTGCGGAGATCGCAGGCTGCGTGACACGGCCAAGAAGGAGGACACTCGGCTCCAAGTGCGAACCCTAACCCTAATGTACATGTGCAGAAGAAGAATAGGAGGGTACTTTTCCCGCAATTTCCTCATTCTCTTTCTGCGACGAATTGCTTCCCATGCATGTCTCATGCGTTTGCATGCAAATTGGCGCTGTCCTTGCAGAATTCGGATCTTTGGAACCAATGCAAGGAAGGACATATTCTCCATGTGTCTTTCGAGGTTTAACACAAATTCGCCTCTCCCATGCTCCTACTTTGTAGATCGTCGTCGTGTTCTACAGATGCCTGTTTTTTTCCCACGCAATTCCGCGATTGAACTCCGGATTTGAAATCAGGTCTCTGCAGCAATCTTAGTATAAATCTTGGATAATCTCATCAATCTCATGCTGACGAGGAGGAGGAGGATTCTGGTTTCAAGAGAGTGCAATGCCATGCCCGGAGGGCGGCATCTCTCTCCATCCCGAAGACTAGAGTTTCGCCCAACGATAGGACTGCTCAGCTTCAAAGACGTCAAGGAAAAGGTGAGCAGAGTTCTAACTAGAGTTTTTTTTGCAATATCCACCATCATGTAAACCTCCTTCTTGTTTGTAAACCTCCCTCGCAGGTTGTCAAGTCCCTTGTAATTCAGAATTGTAACGAAGGGAAGGGCAATTTCCTTGTGGCGCCTACTTCCTAGTCTAGAGGAGAGCAAGGGTCAGATTAAATTTAATAAACTTTCTTATTGCTTTTGGACGAGACTTGACACAAGTTGTCGGCATGGAAGAAGGATGCGAAACCTTGCTCGAGGGGATTCAATTTGGCATCACTTTGTCGTGTACAATTGGTCACACATGCATTTTGGTTATGCACAATCTGTAGTGAATTTACAAGTCAAGTTTCTAGATCAGGAGTTCCTGAAGCAACACCGCATGTTTCTAGAATCCTTGTTTCTGCTAGTACATATTGTCCTTTTTAAGACCTGTTTGGAAAGCTGGCTTGTGTATGCAAAAAATACAATGGGCCCATGAAGCTTGTGATCAACACCCTCCTCATTTGCACAGCCTACTTGCTGATGGAGCCCGATCTACATGGATTGAGATGTTTGCCAATACCTTCCCATCTACATAGTTCTAAGAGACAAAGTTGCCATGTCCAATTAGGACAAACTTTCCATTAAGATTCTTCTGTGATTACAGCAGCTTTCCATTTTGTTTTTCTCCAACTCCATGTAACTATGATCACAACCACCTAATGGAAAGAGACCCTAAAAGAACCAATTGCCAAGTCCAGCCCAAATATGGGCATGCAAATACTACCAAGAAATATAATAAATAACTAAAGGGAAAACACCCAGCAAGGGAACAAAGGGAAGAAAAAGGAAAGGACCAAAGTCCAAACAAAAGACCACACCCCAAAGTGCAGAAACCACAATGGTGAGCCATAAGAGGACTACCAAGCCAAAACCACTGCATCAACAATTAAATGACGAAACAATCAATGTTTATTGCAAAACAGTTGCAATCAAATTTATTGAGCAATGTGATTGCAATGACTAAACAATGGGATGCTTATTGCAAAATAGTTGCATAGGAATTTATTTGAAGCACAAAACAGTGTTGGGTGAATATGTGGGAAATTAGGATATCCAGCCATCCAGCCAGATATCAAAAATGAAATTCGGATCGATATCCAAGATGTCAAAAATCACCCATCATGATATTCGGCACTTTGATATCTAGAAACTTTGTTGGATATAAAGATGTCAATGTCCGACTTGGAGATCAAATCCAGGGTCAAATATCAAAGTTAGTACTTACTAAGTAAGTTGAGTTACTATTTAAGTTAGGTTTGTAACACTAGCTTTTTTTCTGATGCATCTATGGTGATGAAAATCTCTAAAACAATTTAAATTATCCTAGGGACATATTTTCAGAGGTCTCTTCAAGGCTTTAGTCAGTAGTAATTATTACTGCAACTATATTTTCTTGAAAATTTAACTTATGAATTTTTTTCAAATGTTTTTCAGGGAAAAAAAAATTCAACAAAATATTCTTTTTTTTAAAAAGATGTTGCCTTTTTTTTTTAAATGTCCAAAAAAAAGACTAGCACTCAACATAATTGGCAAGCAAATTTTTGAATTTTTTGATATCCAAATTTGTTGATATCTAACTAGTAAATAAACAACAGATATTCAAAAACATCAATATTTAGGTTGGATTTAAAATACGAAAATTTGATACCAACCAAGATACCTAAATTTATAAATATAATATCCTTATCCAACAGACAAAAAAATGGCGAATATCTTTATTTGATGGATATCCCAAAAAGATGATTTCCGCCCAACACACAGCCTACAACAATAAGTACCAAAATTATCTTTAAGGATAAGTAGCTAAGGTAAACTAGCACCTATACCAGTACCTTCACTTTCTTAATTGAAGCCTCTTAGTGGTCATTTACATTATATAAAATAGTTAGTGTTTGTTCGTAAATTTTTGATTTGGTAATTCGTGATTGGTTGCAACCCCCAGTCTCTCAAACCCCAGCCAAAAATATTTCTCACATCTAAGTTTAATTATTTACATTTTCAACCCCACCCCATAAAACTGAGACTATAAATGGGTGGAAAACTACTATTAGCAAATCACATGGACCAATCATTATGATTGACCAACCAAAAACATGGAGCAATAGTGAAATCATATTAATAATTACATTTTTCTCTCACTGGTGCACAACTTTACTACCTTAGCAAATTGTGCCAAAATTCTGGGCCAAAACTATTTTGTTGAAACAACATAAAGTTTTAAGCTTGAACAACAAATTAGCCACTGTAGAAGGTATCCCACAAGTTTACATATATAGTAGGCGTCGTTGTTGTGCTAGGTTGTAGTACATAAATAATTGGTGTTTGTCCACAATTTTTGATTTGATAATTCATGATTAGTTAGAGTCCCCCCGGTCCGTTGAAAACCCCCAGCCAAAGTGACTAGCAATGAAACCGCAAGTGGAAAAGAACAAAATGGTGTTCTTATTTCAAATGATGATACAAAACTCTCCCATTCTATGTGTTGAAGGTGGTGAATTCAGTCCCGTATTAAAAGTGATTTGATTACACACTCACCTATTCATCAATGGTGAGTTTGCTTTTACCCAATCGCCCGTTGGTGATGAAAAGTCCACACAAACCCCGACTCACCCATTTGCTTAGCCACATTTTGTTAAGGTTTTTTTTTTTGCTTTTGGATTGCAACCACATAATGTTAAGGTTGTTTTTTTTGGGTGCTAATAACACCTTTGTAAACTCTTTTTCCTGATTATTTTGCTTGCGAAATGGGTTTACTAACTATGTTAAACCTAAGAAATGTTAGATTTAAACTCAAAGACCTTAAATTAGAAATAATTAAAATGGATTCTAAGGTTTTTACCTATGTTGTTATGTCTTTTATGTTAAAAATAACCTTTGGTCCTAATCTTAAAACTTTTAAAATTTTGATGGAACCTTTGGTCCAATCCCAAGACTATTTTTTTTGCATTTATAATTTATTTTATTTTGATTTTTTAAAATTAAATTAAAATCTAGTCTGATTTTAAACTAAGTTTGGTTCCATCTTCATTACATACACATATATATATTGTAATATTAGTTTGTCCAACTAGTCCACACGATCCAAGATAAATGTTATATAATATTAATTATGTAAAGCCAATTAAAAAATAAATACTTGCATAAAAAACAGGGTCAAACTTTTACTCTTAAAAAAAAATTAACATGTTTTAAAAAGGGCAACATCTTTGGTTTCAAGTTCTTATTTAAATTTTTTTAAATGTCAATTGCCTAATCAAGTTCCAATGCTAGTTCCAACAAAATGTTAAATTCCAATCTGAATACCTTTGAACCGACCTAAAATCAAGAACATGCCAACCTTGGGCTTTTATTGTGGTACCAATTTAAATGTTGGTACATTCAAGGCAAGAATATGCCACAAAATGATGTTTACAAAATGGTGGAAAGTGAATCCACGTCATTGACTTACCTACATGTGAACCATGTCTCTCTTTAGTTCAATTACCACAAGCATAGAAACCAACAAGTGGACCACATTTATTTATCTTAATCTTAGATACTGAAATTTATTTACATAATCTTATTTATTAGTTAAAATAGTCAAATGTGAACATGTTTTAACACCTTCTTTCTAACCTAATCCTAATTTGAATATTGCACCTATATTCCTATCAAGAATATTGTTCAAGTAATTTTTTTTTCCACCATTACTTAAATATATTGCATTGGCTTCATTCATGTTCAATGAAAAACACAAATAATAAACTACAAATAATAAAAATGGCACGAAGCCAATTAGACCAAAAAACAGGATCCAAGGAAAAAACATATATAAATTATCTAATATAAATTTTTAAAAAATTTAATTAACAAAACTTTTCAAAAAGTTGATGATTCTATAAAAAGTTCCATTGGATAATATATATATAAATTTGAATAACATCACCCTTCATTTTTGACAATACAACTTATAATTTTTGTACTCATAATTCATCTCACATCTATCTTACATCATGTCTTGTTCAAACAATAAAATTATCAAATTTTTATTCATTGTTCAATTTTTTGTTTCTTGAGTTTTTTAGTTTTTTTTAAGTTATGTAGTTTTTTTATCATTGACACTCAATATCTAATTTGAAATGTCTCACCTACTAATACCCAAGTGATAGTAAATTTGACAAAAAATTAGTTTCCAATAATTAATTAGTTTCTCTAAAATAACATACACACAACACTAGCATGTGCCAAGGCATTTCAAAAAAATTGGAATTGAGCTTGGAACTTTTACGTACAAGAAGAAGCCAATCTTTCTCAAGTCAAGCCTAAGCTTTGGAATATAAAAACATTATTACCATTGGTGATAAAGTACAACATGGAATATTTTTAGAGATCCTTGGTCATCTTTAACTTGACAATGGTAATATTCCATTAGCATTTTGGTAGGATAGCCTAAGGTTTTGGGCACACTTTTCATAATCAATGGTCAATGGAGGTAGTTATGAAAAAATTTACAAAAGCATAATATATTTTAGCCCATGTGAATGTTTTCAAGGCTCGAGCTTAAAGAAACCTGAGGGTTTTTTCTATATTATTATTTTGACCCTTGGTTAGGAAAAATATTCATAAAAGTCTTGAACTTTTTTTCCGTTGCCATATGAATATTCCCATAATGTGGAATCTCTTCATTATACAAATATTCCATGTCAGCTTCTTAACGCAAGATCATAGTACCTTGTCAAGTTTGGCACCCAAGTGCCAAATAATTATTTTACTAGTGTGTGCCCCGTGCCTAAGGCACAGGTGTGTGTGTGTCAGGGAGGAGAAGCAAATTTTCTTTTGATTTTCCCAACTTCCTTCCTTTCCTTCTTCCTTTATGTTTTTCCTGTCCACCTTCGTTGGTATGTTTTATGTTCCCTTGTGTTCCCAAATAATTCCCAATAGCACCATTTTTTGACAAAAAATATCACAAATGATTTTCTAAAATGTTTTACCTTGTCAAGTAAGTATTTCAAGGGAGAGGATATACCAATGCCCACTACCACTTTTTACAACCGTCGGATATATGACACTGACATGGGAGATTAATCCTCTTAGGAAAAATTAGAATACACCGAGATAAGTGAGATTTCCCGGGTCCTGGCGGCCTGATTTGGTATGGCCTCCTCCGCCGTTGGATTTACCGCCTAGATCTAACGTCCTCTGCTGACACGTCTTTCCCATAAATTCGTCACCAAGAGCGACGGATCCAAGCCGAAACCATTTGAGCAAGACATCAAGTCACACCCTCGCTGTATTTAGCAGGGGAGGACCCTGTCCGTCCGCGGCTTCAGGGGCGGCCTCATTGTCAGTACCATCTTTGCTTTAATATATGTTATTTTCAGAATCAACTCATTACTACTATTAGTGTTAGCACTATAGCTCACCCCATCTCCCAGTGAACACAATTATAGTACAATGCCTAATACGAAAAAAAAAAAAAAAGGATATAATTTATCTTTTCATTCTCAACAAAATCAATGAAAATAAATGCATTTGAATATTTTTTAAAAGTTAGTTGCTGAAAAGAATTTCTTTGAAAAGAACCATGTTTTGTGGGAGCAAGGGCTTAAGTTGCTTTGGGGAACAATCATGTTTTCAAAAAAAACAAAGGTTTAAGTTTTTTTTGTTAGAAAACAACTATATTCTTTAGGGAGAAATAAGTTTAAGTTGTTCCCCAAAGCACTTTAAACTCCTCTTAGAAAACAGGATTGTTCCCTCAAGAAAAAACAACTTTCTTGAAGAACAATGAACTTGGGGGGGGGCGGGGAAGAAGTTGTCTTTCCCAAAGAAAAAATACATTCTAAATCTTTTTGCAATCACAACTATTGCATGTTCATTTTTATATTGACTTGTGACCTATCATTGGAAAAGTCTAGAGAAAAATTATAATTTTATAATTGGAAGCACTTCAATTAGAATTGACACAAACTCCAATAGGCAACATAAGCTTTTGTTCCTTGAACACATGGTTGGTCCTAAAAAAGGAAATGTGTTTGAAACTTTGTGCAATCATATTTTTTTCATATGAATTTTAATTGAAATGCTTCCATTACAAAGTTATAGTTTTTTTTTAAACTTTTCTAATGATATGTCATAAAATTGTATGAAAACAAATATGAAATGAATATGATAATAAAAAAATTAAAACATATGTTTCCTAGGGAACTTGGATCTTTCCTCAAAAAAAATTGCTTTTGAATACATCATTTATTCCTTAAAGAACTTTTTTTGTTTGAAATTTTCATTTTGCTCCATGGAACTTACATTGTTCCCTATGCAACTTGCTTCAAACTGGCACTTAACATTCTTTTCTCCAAAAATATTACTTCTTAAAAATAATTAACTTTTAAATTTTATTTAGATATTCTAAAAAAAATCATCTATTTCATTTGTTAAAAAAATAATTCCAAAAAATTTGAACCCGCCCAAAACCTTTGGATTGAAAGGAAGATTCTAATTGGTGTATCATTTTTTTTTTTGAAATAATGATAATCATTTGTACAAGTACAATAAATAACAAATCCAAATTTTCTTTCATGTCGGACATTGTACTGCAAATGTGTCGAACCCAATGCCACATTTCACTACTTGTTGCTGTTCAGTGTTTGCCTGACAAAAGTAAGGTCCTTTTGGTATTCCACCCATGTGCGCTATCCCCCATGGCCTGTACGTGCCGCCTAAGGGTGGCCTTTCGGCTGTTCCATAACGATCATGTGCGCCATCCCCTGGCCTGCTCTGCTGCACCTGCCACGGTCTTCTTCGCCCACACTCGACGGGCCCCGCAGAGCGTGCTTACGCCTAAAGCTCCTTCACTTCATATGCGCACGCGGCACAAGAATTTGGCAGTCGCAGAAAAACGATCATTGTGGATAAAATACTACACCTGCACACCAATCAAATATGCGCGAACTGTGTGATTGCATGCTTTTTGTTTACAGTAACGTGTACCCGTTGCGTTCGCTGTGGGGATAGGCATTGATGTGAAGGATAATCTAATCATTTTATTACACCAAATATATATCCATTACATATACATGCACACACTACAATCTACCAAATACTTCCTTGGTTCATGTTTTTGGTTTTTTTTTTTAACTTTTCTTTTCAAACAACCATTGGTCCCCCTCTCGGTCCTTCGCATTTCCCAATCCGATTTTTTATTTCGTCAACCCCCTCGCCTGGTCCTTCGCATTTCTCACTCCGGTTCTTTAACCCGTCGAGCCCCCTCGCCTGATCCTTCACATTTCTCTCTTCGGTTTTTTAACCCATTGATCCCCTCGCCCGGTCCTCCACATTTCCCACTCCAGATCTTTAACCTTTCAGTTTCAATTCTTGAGAACCTAATAAGAACAAAAGAATCGTCGGTTCTCTTCATTTCAACAACCTTGCCGAGATGATGGTTTTTGTGGAAGAACTGCCACTTCATTGGCCGATTTTTTGACTTTGTCATTATTTTGAGGCCCATAACTATGTACCAAGACTTACTTTTTTTTTAGCTACTGTCCGTGGCCACTGTCCGTCCAACTTCAGAGGAAGCTTCATCCATGGATGGATGACGAGACGAATTTAGGGGTTGCTTCACCCCGCCGGCCCAAAAGTTTCCATATATAGATGCTTCTTCACTGGGTTGATTGAATTGTTGCTGGTTCTTCCATCCCGATCGGATCTCTCTCTCTCTTCTCACTATAAAGTTTGAAGCTTTTTCCTCAGAAAGCGATGGTCTGTATACCTCTGTTCTGAAGAAGACGTCCTGTGGGGCTGCCAGCTGCTTTCACTTGCCCACTTTTGTTTTTGTGTTTTGTTTCTTCCAACAGCCTATATTTCCTAGGTGGTTGTCGGCGTGTGTATGTGGTGCGCCTCACCCACCACAATGTTCAACCTCCCAGATGACACAATCTTTTGAATAGGTGGAGTCAGGACGGCACCCATTTCGATCTCCAGCTTCAAACGACGTTGTTGTGGGTGATGAATACATAACCTCCTTCATGTCTTCTTTTAGTGTCTTGTTGCAAAGGGATCAATTGAAGATTCTACTTCAATGTTTTGAGAGCGAGGAAAATGGCCACTAATGTAGAAGAATCTGCTGCTTTAGTAGTCAGTATTGTGCCTCCTTCGTGCCCTTGCATTGAGAATCATGATTCTTCTGAACTCTATATAACCCAGGCAATGAAAGTTATGTCAATTGCAAATCCTGATAGGTGCACCGGGAACTCCTCACAGTGTTCAAAGTTGATGGCTTGGTTTTGGGGGAGGGACCCAAAGAACACCAAATCTGCAACTGTATTTTGTGTCTCTTTTTTTGGTTCCTTGTCCTTGCATGGAAACCATGGTTGTCTGCTTTGGTTCTTTCTGCAATCTTCCTACAATTATGCGGTGTACAAGGGCTCCTAAAACCCTGCAACTGTCTGCTTGCTTGCAGGAATACAATATATCTAGAAGTGCAACCGGAGACTGACCATCCTGAATGCAGCTTGTGTCACTTCCTTATGAGATCTCGGAATGCACAGGAGGCAATGGCAAGGAGGTTGCGCATATTTCTGCAGTGAAGTTTGTACCACAAGGATCACTTCAGTCACATCTAAGGACCTTATCTAGGGCCTTGAATCGAGTTCACTGTTACCCACCAGGCAGCTGCAAAGGTTTGTGTCTACTATATATTCAGGAAGATCCGTTTGGAAAACCATGGTTGTTCAGGAGGATTCTTCATAGTGAAATGAGTGATGATAATAGGCTGAAGGATGTTAAGGTCACATACAGGAACTGATACTCAGTTGTTCACTTGTGGGTTAAGGACTGTGCTGTGCAGTGCTGTGGACAGATTGTGCTTCACTATCTAGAACCCTTGTCAATCTGTGCAAGGTTAGCCACAAGTCTTCCACCACCTGATTGTAAGTACTCTTTGCAGAAAGTGTGATGGTGAAGAAGTATGTATTGAACCCACACTAGAACCTGTTTTCCATGTTTTGAACTTGTCTGCAGAAGTAGTAGGCCCCATCTCTAATGGAGCTTTCCCATGTGTCTTGGGAAAATTGCTCAGGAATGGCCAGTGGGGATGGTCCAAGGGAAGCAGCAGCGGCACTCTGGGAAACTCTGAATGGAGTGGAGCACTGTCTCAGGTCATCTGCTACAGACGTGCCTTTGCTGGTGCAATTTGGTAGAGACCACAGGTTTGTGCCGCCACAAGATTTTGCCACACAAGAACTGCAGTCACCAATCATGTCATCATCCTCGGCCTTGATACCTGCAGTCTATTCATCAGGGATGGATTTATATGTTTCAGGAGAAGTTGTGAACAGAGTCACTAGTGCTAGTAGGGATTCATCAAGGTGCATACAAACTGCTGTATTACAGAATAGACCACTGTACTCAATTGCAACAAACAGATTAAGCACACATAATCTATGGCCACTGGATGCTGCTAGGGATCAAGTATGTGCATCTGTACCTGCTTTAGTTACACCCCACACTGAATCACATGGTTATGAGCAGATAGAGAAAGGGGAATTTCAAGCTCAGCTCAAAGAGAACAAGGTTGTACAAGCAGTCCAAGAGAGAATTCCAATCAGGAATGCCAACTGCAAGACTCTGCTAGGTCAGGTTGAGATGCAGTGGCCATGCTGTAATCATCAGCATCCTACTACTGCTGCAGGTATCATCACATCATGTCAGTGCCAGTCCAGTCTGCATGGATCTCCTGACATCATTGGTGCCACACAGCTTGCAGAGAATTTGGAACCTCAAGATGATACACAATATCCTGGGAGCCACTTGGTTATGGAGAGAACACAAAACACTGGACAAGAGGATGTGTGGGAATATACAATGGATCAACTTGAGGAACATGAGGAGGTTGAGGGTGGGTGTGAGCAGATGTCAGCAGGCAACTTTATGTCCAGAAATCTTGTGTCAGAACGCAATCGAAGGAAGAAGCTTAATAAAAGCTTATATTCCTTGCGATCAGTTGTGCCCCACATCAGCAAGGTAAGATTTGATGTTTCTCTACAGAAATGTTGTCATTTTGGGGCCTGTCCTTTGCTGTGCCCCAAGTCAGGTAACCCTTGCTTATGATCAGAGCATAGTATGAAAGGCAAACAGCCTGTACAACCAATCTTCACATTTTCCCATGTTCAAGGTGGAGATGTTGGGTAATTTGACCAGATTAGAATTGGGTTTAGGACGGTACTACTCATTAGGCAATCCACATACATACCCAGGACCAGTCTGGTGTCTTAACTAGACATGGCATATGTCCTGATTGGGCTACACATGGTGGATGCCACAAACAGTCAAGGCGTTGTGACAAGAGGGATCCAAACTCGAATTCAAACTCAAACTCAAATTCAAACTCAAATTCACGGATACCAATCCAATCCCTGCAGGTCTTGGGTGGTCCTTTGACAAAGACCAGACTAATTGACTATGATGTTCTTTGCTATCAGACGTGTAAAATCTACCCTCCAAGCAGCAGTGCTGAAATATTAGGGTTTTATGGGTGCAGATGGACAAAGCTTCGATTTTGTCAGATGCCATCACATACTTGCAGGATCTGAAGAAGAAACTGAAAATTCTTGAGGATGAGATCACGAAGGAGGAGGCAGCGATCTCATTTTTAGGCGTGCACAAAAGAAGCTCTAGCATTGTTAATAGTGGCCAATCTGAGAACAAGAAAGTGAATGCAGGTGCAACTGGTGAATGTCAAGGTACAGCTACAAAAGATGGCAGCTACCACCGTCACAAAAACCAGGAACATGTTGATGTCAGCCTGCAGTGCTCCCAAAGCAACCATGTTTGTCAAATCTCTCCACCAATCTTCTGATTGTGAATGAAGTAGAGAAAAGATATGCATTCATTTGCCACTACAAAATTTAGGAAAACTCTCTCCTGGACAATTGGAGCGTTTCTGACCTGACAGTTTTGTTCAGCAGATTACAGTCTCGGAACTGGATGGAATGTACACTGTGCGAATTTCATGCCAAAGAAAACCAGGGTCACTTTTGCAACTCAGCAGAGCTCTAGATGCATTGGGTCTCAATATCATCTTCTCCAATATTTCAGCCATGAATGGATCTGAGCAGGCTACTTGCACTTTTATTGCAGAGGTATGAGAAATAACACCATCAATTGTTCACTCACCACCAAATTCTATGCTCTGCCCTCTTCCCAGTTGATTCATGAATATATTCTCTCCATCTTGAAACTAGTTTGGGAATGTCTCTGCACATAAAATAATCAAGATTTGCAACCAGGATATGTTCACAAGAGATATGACTGTTTGCCTGTGGAGATTCAGATGCCAGGTAGGGAGGTAGGGAGCTCTGAAAGTCTAGCAGCAGAGATCCTTGAAGCGACTGGCAGGTTCTATTCTGGCCACATTTGTTAGACTGGAGATTACTGAAAAGAAGGCCAATGTTCTGGCCAGATCAATGCAATCAACAACACTGGGTACAAAGTGGTTGAATTAAGCTAGTTACCCAAGTAATGTGCAGAGCATCACTTGCAGACTGTGTAGGTAGTGTCTTGCCTGTCGAGTATTGAGGGTCTACTGAAAGAAAAGGAGTTGCTTTTCAGACAGTAATGATAGCTTGTCTGATGGTTATCTACTGATTTTTCCCAGCTTATTTCAGATGGAACAAATTGTCTAATTTGGAAAGTACAGGAATTTTGTTCTGAGACTGGAATATTGCTCCTCCAGTGGGTTGTATTCCATGTTTGTGAGATTTTGGACACTCACAATGCAATCTTGGCTGCCAATTCACATGGTTACAGCAATGATCTAACTGGCGTTTATGTAGGTCATCCAAGACTGGATTCTAATTGATCATAGACCGGTGATATATCTGAGTCAGTTGATTTTATTCAGTTGCTTTCGCCCTCAAGGAAGAGCTAATTTATATGCATCTACCTTGAGCTATGGCTTGGAGCTTGGGTGTGAAGTGCTTAGAAAATTATTTGTGTCCAGTTGAATTTTTGCAGCCATGGTGTCAAGTGTCCTTGTCCCATGCATATAAAAATTGCCTTTTGAGTTACACCACTTTGAAACATTACAAATTTGAATTTTTATGCATTGTGGGAAGTTTCAATTTAATCTCAAAGCTTCAATTTTAATGCATTTGATTGAATCCTGCCCATTTGCAAACTAGAAAATCACTGCCTGCAATCGTCTTCTCCAATTGCTTATTTTCTCAAACTCTTGGATTACAGTAGAAGATAGCCTACAGCTGCAGCAGAGTCTATGAAATGGGAATGAAGCAGAGTTTTAAAAGTAGAACGGTACAGGGAGATGAATCGACCTCAGCAAAAGACCACACCCCTGGTGAAGAGAAGCCTCACTTACTGTCACATAGATATTTTAATTTGCTGGGAAGAGAATTAAGACCTTCAGTGTTGTCAGCTCAAGAACATCAGAATCAGTCTCCAAATTGAAGTGTCATGCTAGTGAGAAGTTTGATAAGTGTTGCCAAAGACACGAATGATAAGAGGATGAGCTTCTTGAACCTCTTGTTACAACAGGTGCACTCTGCAGCTTTTCCTTAATGTCACTTATGTTGAGTAAATGGGCTTTCTTCTTCACCTTCAACAATGAAGCTGTGTAGGAGTTCAAAGTTTCATCTCCATTTGCTGGTGATCCTCTTCTCAGCTCCGTTAGTATATATTGAACTGTGAAAGAGTGATTGTTGATTGTCTACAATGGAGGTCATTTGCCTGTGAGATTGAACCTGTGAGGTTTCATTACCTGTCAGTGCAAAACTAATGACAGGAGGCTTTAGAAACTTAGGTTCTTGCTATGGCTGTCAGATCAACCTGTTTCTTCCATGACCTTCCTCATGCCAAACCAGACAAAACATCTTGTTCCAATAGATACACTTAAGTTAGCATGAGGGCAAAAACAATGCAATTGGAGAAGAGATGGGAGGGACAAGAAAAGTTGCAGGGACTGCTGCAGACAGATCACAACAGTGTAAGGAGAGACAGAAAAAAGAGAGATGGAAGATGACAGATCCAGGTGTTAATAACAGCACTGAAAAACCTCATCGCATCATCATCCTTGCACATGATCCCATATCCAAGGCCACAGTTTCAGCTGGTAAAACTCCTCATCAAAGAAGACCTCAAATCCCAATCACCAAACTCAACTTGAAGCCACTCTGGAGTCTTAACTTCTTGATACAAGCATTGCAGTCTCACATGGCAAAGTTCAACTCAAACTGAAATGAACATTGAATCACAGAACTAACTTCACAATGATAGCTCAAGGTTGATTCTCCCCTTTTGATCAAAGGCCCTTCCAGTAAGAAGATGAAACCAGCAGAAAGGTTCAAAGAAAAATCTTGGCTGTACAGAAGAGATGCAGCTTAAAACCACACTCTCTGGGGAGCACATATACACAGTCCAAGGGCAATTCAACTATAGCTTTTTCACAAAAATTCTTGTTCTGGATGAAGATGCAAAAGAAAATCACAAGAGTGAGAGAAATTTTTTAAAAGCGAACTTGAGTGCATGATATTTTTCATACCTGCACCGTGTACAAAAAAACTCCACTTTTTCACACAGAAACTGCCGTTTGGTTGCATGATCAAGACTCAAAACTTCTGAAGGAGTGAAAGTTGTTGAGATTTGTCCACTGTGATTGATGGGTCCACTGAATTTGGGCATGGCAAGAGAAGGAAACAAGCTTCAGATGGGAGGAGACCTACCACCATCTGTATTATTTTCAACACTTCTGGCCATTGAAGATGGAGATGACGATGAAATCCTAGTAAAAGTTTTGGAGAGCCTGGCACTTGTGGAAGAGGCAGACCATGGTGCATGTAGTAGTAGGTTAGGTCACCGCACCAAAACTTCTTTGTAAAGAAACAGTCAGTTGTGTTCACCAATTGGACCTTTGGTTGCAAAGAGAAGCACTGGTCGCCACTTACACATAGAATTCTTCAAGTCTTTCTTGAGCTGAATCCCCAAGTTGTTGATTGCAAAATCCGCCTGCTCCTTGAGGCAGCAGAAGCAAACACACACATGAATACTAACAGCAGATTCCATGAGTCTGATCAGTCTGACCTTTGTGGGTTGTGGAGCAAAGACCTCCTGTGTTGGTTGCTTGTGGAGCAATGACCTCCTGTGTTGGTTGTGGAGTGATGAGCTTTTCAGTAACTCAATGCTTCTGATTGCCATATCCAGCGACTATAAATTTCTTCAGAAATCCCCACAGAGTTGCATTGCATGCTGGAACTTGCGAATGAGGTCGGAACATCACACTTGCAAGCTGCGTGGGGATACCCAGCGGGTCGATGTGTGGGCCGATCAACTGCAAATGGAAATGCCAAGGAGACAATTAGGATTCGCTCAAAGCTTACCTGCTTCCTTCCTTCATCAAACAAAACCCTAGAAGAATGTTTTGCGCAAGCATGTGCACCTGCATTCTGTTGCTGGTTTTTTCCGAAGAAGCTTTTGCAAATGCGGCATTTGCCCACAGAATTCTGTTGGAGTCGTCGGCAGTGAGCACCACAGCTTCCGAGGATGCCCCGTGAAATTGCTCTAAATGATTCAGATCAATGATGCGCCGACGATTGCAGCGTGCGCCATCGTCGTCGTGAACATCATGTGACAGGGATGTTGTTGCTCCTTTGCATTCTTCTTCCGCAAGCGATTGTTGCTGCTGCAGCTTGTTGGAGTCCTCGTTATAATATGGCCATATCTGTTTAAAACGTGCTGTGGAGTTGGTTTCTGACATCTCGTTAGAGCTCCAAGTAGAAGATTGGTTTGAATCAGAATAGTAGTAGTAGCTGCTGGACGGGATCAGAGACGGATTTCCAACAGTAGTAACTTGCGGCGGCGGCGGCGGAGAGACGACTCCATGAGGATTCCGATGCTGATGCAGCAGCGGTGCAGCAGGGTTTTGAACATGCGGAAACAGGACTTGACGAACATGATTCTGACAAAGAGGGAAGAGTTGCAGCGAAGGATTTTGATGCGGCTGCTGAGGAAGAACACGAGATGGACTTGTCGGCGAGAGTTGTTGAAGAAAAGGATTGGCAAGAGTCGAGTTTTGGAGATGCGCATTATTCCATTGCAAAGAAGGATTGCAAAGCGCAGAAGGCGAAAGAAGAGAGGATGGTGTAGACGACGACGTGTTCAAATGTGACGGTGTTTCTGGGAGAAAAGTGATAAGATTGGCGCGCCTGCTGCTCTCAGTCTCAACGTCTCCTGCGCCGCCTGAGCAGACTTCACTCTCTGCGCCACAGCTGTGAGACGCCGAGGGAACTGAACAATCTTTCGACAACAATGCGGGACGGAGATTGGAACCCCCTGCCGTCTCGGATCCCGATTCCGATTCTTGCCCCGTGCACAACGTGAGCTTCGGGAGGCGACCGATTCTGGTGTTATTATTGTCATGGATTTCGCACGAAGGCTTACTACTACTACTGCCATGGAAGTTGTGATCAGCTCCAAGAGGAAGACGATAAGCTGCTTTGCTCTCGCTCACAATGTGGCTGGAGCTTTCGGAATTCAAGTCCGAGAGAAAATTCCTATACTGCAGTGGCGGCGAAGGCAGTCCCGAGTTTTCCTTCGCCTCCATTTCGGATTTTCTTCCTGAGCTTGATCTCTCTGTCTAGCTCGGAAATCGATTCCGCTTGGTGAACGCGGTCAATTCTTTCTTTTCCGAATTCGATTCCGCTTGGTAGACGCGAGCTCTGGTGGACAGAAGTCAAGAACGACTCCGAGTGTGAATCGCTTTGCTCCTGCAGATGGCGGCACGGGCGTCGGTGCTATGGGCCGATAGATGCCCCGAGAAGAATGGTATCCCTGCGTCCATTCCCGCGGTCAGTTAGTCGTGAACCTTCGCCTAAATGCCAAAGTCCATAATCCCGGGAGCAACAACGAAGCGATGATCAAGACATGTCTAAATGCGAGGGAGCATTGGAGCTCCTTCTACCTGCAAAAACTTTCGTAGAGAGACTTTACAAAAGAGCTCGAGTAATAGAAATACATAGAAAACAAAGTTCACACAGCACGAAATCACATATAGGTAACCCCCCCCCCCCCCCCCAAAAAAAAACAATCAGAGAAACAGCAAGCAATCTGGTCGCGGCGCTGATGCGGGCGGCGAGGAATTTCCGACCACCAATGAATCGCCGAAGAAACTATTATTGATTGATTCCATATTCAAAATTCAGAGGAAAAAAACAATCAAAATTTTCCTGAAACAATATTAGAGAAGGACGTGACTCTCGTCCGGCACAGAATCATTAGCTATCGAAAAAACATTACCTGCGAGAAGCGCGCGCGCGCGCGCGCATCACGACGATCAAAACGAAGGAAAGAGAAGAAAGAAGGGAAGATGACGACGTACATGTATGTATAAAGTACGTGTATACCAATAAAGATGAGTACCTATACATATACTCGTATGCGTATGTCGCGGTTGCTATTGCAGGATTTCTTTTACTTAAAACTAACAGGAGAACGTAGATAAGATTATGGGGAGAGTTAGCTGCGAGTAAGGAGATGAGTTGTTGTGGATATTGGGTGGACCAATCACGAGTCGCCAACAGGGACTGAAACTCACAGTCTGAAAGAGTACCGTCCCTTGACTGGACACACCCTCTTTCAGACCGGACAAACCTCTTTCATAGTATTTGTGCTATTTTTGGGACAAACTCCCACTGCCAAACTGGTAGTTGGGGTATGACTTGGCGGGATGATGGCCCAACTGGACTGTCCTTCCGGAACTCGAAAAGGCCAGAAGCGATTTTGTCGTGTCCTCTCGATTCTTGGCCATCCGCCGTGCCCTTTTTTACTCCCCACCAGGTGGCCATAACTGTCCTAGTTCCGTACAATTCATGCCACGTGTTTGACTCTGGATTTTAGACCCATTCAGGTCATGGCCACGTATTGGACTCAACGTGGTAGCCCCCGTGGGCTATGTAGTTTGGGAATTGGGGGCCAGACTTTGCCCCTAGGTCATAACAAATTGTCCTCTGGCACTGAACTCATTTTTATGGGCTTCTCCGTTGGCTCAGACCTCTAGCCTGTAAATAATTTCACGAAAATGCTTACTTTGGCCAAACTTGTTGTCATGGGCCCTATTATAGGGCTCGTGTTCAGGGCGGATCTTGGTCATGAAGGTGGGTATTCGTCATGGCCAAACCTAACCACTATGGGAGTCGTGACTAGCAAAATGGCCCATTAGATGGATGTTTTTATGTCTGACAAATTTTGTCATTTTTCTCAATCAAAAAAAGCGGGATTTTAAATTTTTTTTTCTAGTGTAAATTCAACTAATTTTGCTCAATTTCTGGACAAATTTGCAAAAAAATGTATATCAAAAAGTTTCAGGAAAAAAAAAAAGAAAAAAAACCTTGCATTTTAATGTCTCATGATGGATATCACATCACCCCCAACCTTGAAAATGATTTTTGAAAATCAATCATGAGATGCCTTATCGTGACATTGTGACAAAATGTTTGAACTTTTATTTTTTGAAGGAGTACCTTGGCAACTTTTATATCAAATTATGTTATTTGTAGAAATGTTTCAAGTTTTCAACAAATAGTTCTTTCTTTTTAAAATAAATTTTGTGAAGGAAAATTAAAAATATTACTGGAGTGTACACAAGTACATTAATTTTGGCATGGAAGCTCCAAATTTAATTAATTATTCAACAAACATGTGTTGAAGCTGCCCCTATGAAAGGCCTTTTTAAAAAATGATGTTAAAAAGGACAAAGGACTCCTCAAAACAAATTATTATGTGGCAATGTACATGTAATGGCACAATCTCATTCATAAAACTTTACTTGGGCTTTATGTTGTTATGTGCTACCAATGATAATCGACTAATCAATTGATGAAAAAATGAATTAATTTTGTGAAAATTAGGTTCCATTTCAATGAAAATATTGAATGACATGCAACTTGAATCAAATTCAAATTTAATTCAATTAGATTCAAATTCTTGAATTCCAATTTAATTCAATTCACTTCAACAATTGGGTTTAGATTCAATTAAATTGAATTCAAATTTAGTTGAAAAAAATGGGATGCAAATTGGTGCATAAGGTATTGAAAATTTGCTTGTGAATATGGTGTTCAGAAAAATAATTAAAGACACAAACCCAAAAAAACATTTTACATACCTCTTTTTGGTAATGGGTTAAACATATTTTAATAATGATGACAAATTATGAAACCTAAAATTTTCTTACCTCAATCAATTCTGATAATCATCATCACTAAAAATTTTAATTTTATGTTTGAATAATTTAATCATCACAAAAAAAATATGATATACCTAAAATGTTCCAATACAAATATGAAAAAGTTAAACACTTGGATTCACCATTCCTAGTTGGGTGCAATGGAACCTAATTCCCAATTTACACATCATGATTCATAACATCACATGCTTACATTTTTTTCTAAACAAAAAAATTATTAACATCAATATGACAAAAAGAAAAAATCGCCTTCATTTATGTCTTTTCCATAATAATGTAAACTAATTTTTTTCACTCGATTCCTCTAACATATTTTGCTTATTTCATGAACCTAACTCCATGACACACCCAAGTGGTGTCACAATTGTTAACATTGGACATGATCGCATGATAAATGGAGTTCATTCACATGCATGGAATGATTTCATATTTCACTCATAGTTCACCTATAGTTAACTTGTAATTCACTTATAGTTAACTCATAATTCATTCATATATAACTTGTGGTTAATTCCCAATGAATTCCTAGTTCTTTTAATTCACTTTTAATCAACTCATAGTTAATTCATAGTTCGTTTTTGGTTCATTTTTAGTTAACTCATTGTTCACTTAAAATTAAGAAGGCTTTCAAGAAGGTTCATTCATCATGAACATATGAAAACCTCCTTGGAAACCTCCATGAACTAGATTCCAAAAAGGGTATAAATGAAGGTAGAACCCCCATTATGTTGAATATGTTGAACACGAATCTAAAATATGATCTTGTTCCATAGTTTTGTTATATTGTTTTTGTGTTCCTGTTTTCATATTTTGTCACAATAAATATTTGTTTGCATTTTGCACACTTTTTGTTCTTGTCTTTAACCTCTTATGGTTTTGTTTTGGTGTCTATGTTATGTGTTTGGATTTTGATTTTATAGTTTTCATGCCCATGACAAGTGATTGCAATGATCATCACAAACTTACCAAGTTTCATAAGTTTGTACAAATTTGGTGTAAAAATTCAATTTTCATAAGTTCATACAAAAATCATATGAAGTCTAAACTATGGTTGATATGAACAATATTTGTATGTAATCAATATTTTAAATATTCAAAAAAAGAAAACATTGTTTTTGGATGACATATGTGAATGTTCATGTTTAATACATAAAATCACATAATCTTATGCAAAATTATATCATGATAATTGTAAAAAAATAATTAAAATATAAATTGTATGTACATCGCATTAATACATCATAAATTTAAAAAACACATCATTTACTTATTTGCGCCATTTTTACATTTTGAAGCCCATGGAATTTGCACAAACATATTGCTTTATATTTTTCACACAAATTTAATTGAAATATCATGATATTATAAGTTTGTGATGTTATTTACTTGTAAGGGTAATAAGTTATTCATTATTCTTTATTTACAAAAATGGCAATTTTTTGGGAGGGTTTGGTTATTGCTCAAAGGTTTTTTGAACATGGCACATAGCAATGTAAGTCATATTTTGCCACCATTTATTTGGTTATTTGTTACATTGGATTCATTCATAATAATGTTGATTGGGGTTTTGATGAAGATGACCAATCCTCACCCAAGAAAAATATTGGGATAATACACCATTCAAGAAGTTACACATGAACCTCCAATAAGTTGTTTGTGGACCCTTGTACCTACACCTTAGCTTGTGGAAGCGCAAATACGTGGTGGTGGTAGTTTAAACTATGGACCCTTAGTTTAATGTCTCTATCTTAGTATTGCACAAAAGATCATTATTGTTAAACCAAATCTATATTTGGACTATGATTAACTTTGCTATAAGGGATATTATAAAAACATGGATTGGGTGCCATTATAAGTTCCAAAATTGTGAACCTTCCTTGGCATTATGGTGTTTATGAAAACAAAAATATTATTGAATTTTTTTTAGTTGTGAAAAATATTCAACAAGTCCATTTTATCTTAAATTATTTTTTCATTTGTCACATAATGTAATTAAACAAGTTGTATTACGTGCACCACCTAAAGGTAGACATGTCACAACTAGTTTTTAAAATATAATTGATATGTCAAATTGTGAAAGACTCCCCAAAATGTCAGATTTAAAGGCTCCATTTTAATTTGATTCTAGTGGCAAATATGTTTTTTGTTTGGGATGTCATAATATGAAAATATTTAAACTTGTGACACACAAAATGTCTTGACTTGGGGTTGGAACATGATTTGAATGAGTCCCAACTTAAGAATTTTTTTTTGCAAGGTAAGGCTTATGAAAAGTTACAAAGGTATATATGTACAAAAGATTAGTGCCCCTTAAAAAGGTTTAGTTGATAATGAATCCAATCGACAAATTGGTTGTTTAGTAAAATATTTGTCCATGTTTAATATTTTGCAACTTAATAACAAAAACCCATTGCTTGGACATTGTGGTGAAGAATTGATAAATGCATATTTAGTTTGTAAATTGTCCATTAAGCATTTGAATAAGTAATTATGTCCCCACAATTCATGCCCCTGCCATTATCCTAAGCCAAAATAGGTGATGAACACAATTGGTAATAAAACTAGTACATTTAACCAATGAAAATTCCCAATGTTCCCACCAAGTTCCCAATGCCCACTCTATTGCTATTAGGCTTCCCAACATGTTTCCCAAGTTCCCAATTTGTTCCTCAACATGTTCCCAATAACACCTCATTTTGTTGCATATGTTTTGCCCCACATTGTCCTCTTGGAACCTATATGCTACACAAATACTGTAATGTATTGGAATTTATTATGTTTTTATGTTTTGAGTGAACACCTCTATTATTTTGGAGGGTATCCCAAGTTTACCTTTTGACCCTCCAAAGTTTCATAAAAATTTGTGATGTCCTAATCAAAAAATCTCATTGCAACCAAAAACATTTAAATTGGAAAGCACCCCCAACTAATTTATATGGATCACATCATGTCCCAACATTTGGAAAACTAAAGAAAATGTAATAAATATGATGGCACCTTTGTAAAATGTGACAAATTTGAAAAGATGATCTATACTAATGAATATCTTGTGGATTTGTATTTAGGGTTTTCAATTCATCTACATGAATCAATATTTTTCTTGTGGGGGGCACAATTGAATAAATCTATTGTGAAGAAACAAAGAACAACAAACAACCTACCACCACAACCAAAGAGGAGCACAATCACACATTCAACTCCCACAATGTATATAATGAAAACTTTATAATATTGATTGAAGCACCATTATTATAAACTTAATACATCTAACACAAATCACTTATGCATGTGCCACACCTCTCATACATGGCATTACAAAAGTGTTTTATCCTTACCTCCAAAAATGTTGTGCTTCCACTACATTGGGGCAACCTATTTAGCTTAAGTTAAATTTTGCAAAGATAATAGTTCATGATTTTATGCGTGAGGTTTAATGTGTTTTTTTGCATGTTCACAATTCTAAAATCTATGAAAAATCTTTCAAAATACCACATAGAGGGCAAGCTTGGTTAACTAAACTATCCACCCTTGTTTTCCATAATCATTCACCACCATTATCCACAACTTTGTCCCAAATAAACCAAATAAACTAAGGTTATTTCTTGTTGTGATGTTGTGTTGTTTACTTTAAATAATGGTCCATCTTAGTTTGAAATTTGGTTGAATCAACCCATACCACTCCTTTTCAACTATGTTCACCTTACATTTACTTGCCTTCAATATTTTATTTCCCAACATTGAAGTGTACAACATAAAGGCTTATCCCCCTTCAAAGAGTATAGTTTAAAGCCAATTCTATTTCCCCAATTTTCTTGCAATACATGGCAAACTAGGTTATCCTTGACCTTCAACTACTGTAATTATTCTCACTAGTGGGTGCCCATGGCCGAAGGCCACTGTGAAGTCCCCCGTGGGTGCCCGTAACCTTCGGCCACTGTTTTTTATTTTTTCTTATTTTTTATTTTTTATTTTTTACTGCCCTGCCCTGCCTTGCCCTTGCCCCTGTCCTGTTTCAAATTTTCCTTTTGCTGCCAGGGACAGGAGGAGGAAGTTACACAAGAAATGGGGAGTGTTTTTTTTCCTTTTGCTGCCAGGGACAGGAGGAGGAAGTTACACAGGGAACGCCTGCCCCATGTCTCTAAACAGACAGACCCCTCATTTCTTTAGACCTGAAACGAAAAGGTATGGGTTTTTTTTGGGATATGGGTTTGAGGACCTGGACGGACAGATAGATGGATGGACACACTGTAGCCGTTGCAAAACCTTAAAATGAGCTCTCGTGTCTGGACCGGACTGCAGAGACAGAAAGTTCTACCGGTGAATTAAAACGCGGAACCGTTGTGTCAGACGGACAGATGCACGCACTAAGTGAATTTATATATAAGATTTAGGCAACCTTTCTTTAAAAAGTGTAATTGTCCTTGCAACTAACCCAATGGCAAATAGTGGGACCAAAGTCTAAGCTAGACCCACCAAAACTTTATCCTATTCGACCAAGATGACAAGATGATGTTCTTATTTGCTACATCTTGGTTTAAAGGATGTAAAAGTTGGGCACACTATGGATAGGAAGAGTCTATTACCCCCAAAAATTGTACCCACGATTCCACTTGGCAAGTACCCATTATGTGCTCTCAACAAGTGCCCCCACCTTTCTTCAAATTTGGTAGTAACAGTAGTGTGCACTAATTCTTCCACCTTTGGCAATACTACAAACTTGAGCCTTGTTTCCTTTGTAACATGAACTTGAACCTTCAATAGCTAACCAAGTGATTAGAACTTTTGAGTCCCACCTCTCTGTGTAGAGCTCTATCTAGTTCGAACTAGTAAAAGTGTTGCAAGCAAGATTAAAGGGATAGACTCCTTGAAGGACTCATATATTTTGATTCCCATCAATCTTAATGAGTCAAAATAAAATATTTTAAATTATTATAGGTTAGGTGATCATATCATCAATATCATTCACTTTGTGTCCAAGTGTATGTTGAAACAAAACTTGTAAACATTATGTCAAAATGTGACTTCCATGATTCAAAAAATGATTACAAATGGAATTGTATGTTTGGTTTACAACTACTCGCAACTACATGACTATGAAATAAAACGAAACCCATCATTTTGCCCACATTGTCACAAACCATGGTTGTAGTCATAATTACCAATTGTAATCAAAATATGTAGAATCCTAAATTCCCATTGTCCGACATTTGCCATGACTATTCAATGTGATAATTTTCATTCATTGACATTGACTTATCGTCATTATGGATTAACTAAATTTGATCTTGGCCATTGGATTTCTAAAAATTGAATGTGTTCCAACCAGTGAAGTGCATGCACGTGTCAATTTTGTAACCAAGTAAAAAGTGTCACTTGTTTTAAATGCACTTTTTTAGATTGAATTCTTCAATAATATTTTAAATTCATAATACCGTAGTATATTTTTAGGTTCAGCACCTCAATGCTGAATAATTAATTATTTTCAATTCTTAATTCAATAGTTAAAATTTGAATTCTAAAATTTTTGGCACTTTATATTAAATTCATTATAACCAGATTGTTATAGCAGAGAAGTTCAGTTCTTAGAGGTTAGGTGGAGAGTAAGTCATTGATGTAAAACCTTTGGAGAAGGAGGTTTAGGGAGCAAATTTGGTTGGCTGCATGAACCTTTTAAATTTTGTCATGACTAACTACTAATATCCAAAAAATTCGACAAAGTAAAAAATAATTTAATTTATGCCAAACTTCAAAAGGTACTACGGTAGTCTCTTCCTATCCATAATGTACCAACTTTTACATCAATTAGACCAAGATGGTGACATGTGATAATTTGAAGACCCATGAAAATTTGCCATGTGTCAAAAAAATTCCAATTACAACATGCCATGTGGAATTCTTTTTGTAATTTTAAAAAAAATTCAAATGTGAATTTTGCATCCCATATCAAAATGACATGTGGCAATTTTATGGTGAATGTAAATTGGACATATGTATTTATTGTGAAAGTTTGGATTTTCAATAGGTACCCTTTTAAAAATTACAATGATCAATAATCCATGTGTCGAAAGTTAATTTTTAAGCTTAGGGTTAGGTTTCAAATTTAAGGTCAAGGTTTTAGATTTCAGTTTATGAAATTAGGGTTATAGTTTTTTGGGTTTTGGTTAAAGTTTTGGAATTATGGTTACACGTTTAGGTTATATATTTAAGCTAAGGATTTAAGGTTTGAGTCTTTTAATTTAGGGTTTTTGGATCCAAAGAATGTGTTATTGTTTTTAGGCTTTCAGATGAATATAGTTCTCAATCCACATTTACACCCCCAATGCAATAACCAACACTACATGTTAAGTTCACAACTAGCAAACATAAATTCACCTATAGAAATCCACTTTTAATTACATGAAAAAATTAAAATACATACCCAATCCAAGAGCAATTTGCACATGATGGTTTTTACCTACATATTACAAAAATCTCTTCCTTTTCCACTATGTTTAAGGGTTTAGGGTTTAAGGGTTAAACCCATGCATCCCTCCAAATTCATTACAACTAGTATGCCTTGCATTTCAAATTCCACATCAATTATTAGTTACCTTTTACATCATCTTTAACAAGCATAAAAAAAACAACAATTAAGATATTTATTTCAACTTTTTTTTCCCCCAAGATTTGTCATTTGATGGACAAAAATACATATGACATCTCATTTTGGTTACAATTAGAATCAATTGTTTAAAATGACTAAATAAGTTTAATTTGATTAAAATTAATACTTAGTATGTCCATTTTGACTTTTAAAAATTACTTATCTAGTCAAAACAAACATTATGTTAAACACATGGTGTATATGGCATTCACAAGGATTTTTTGACTTTATTAATGTGATTAATGCACTTAAAATTAGTCATCTAAATATGACTGATTTGACTTATAATTTTACTTTTAATGATATGGCAAAAATAAGATAAAATATTGTTTCATTATTTTTTGAATTAGTTGTTTTGTTGTTAACGTTAGGGGATCCCCCATTCTGAAAGGTGGTTTGACTTCTAGAAAACAAAAATGGGGAAGAAAATTTTATTATTTCAGTCTGGTACCAAATATATTTTTTACAAATCTCATGTTTTCATTTTTTTTCAATTGTTCAAATAAAAATAAAAATATGAGAAAACATTGAAATATAACAAGAATTGTGAAAAATGAAAGATCAAACTGAAATTTGTACTTAATGTTTTTTTATAAAAGTGATGTGCATGTGAAACTTAAACTAATTTTTTTTAATACAACATATTTTACAAAACTAAAGATATGTGAATTTTAATTATACAATTTTAGAATTGAAATTAATTTCATTGTGATATTTTTAAATACATAGTCTTAAGTTTTTTTGCAAGAAAAATTAATTATTTTTTTTACCATGTGGAATTTTTAGAATTATGAAAGTCAGTTAAATGATAATTTAAATTTTAAGATTTTACATTAAAATATTGAAAATTAATGTAATACATTTTGCATTTTGAAATGAAAAGATATTATAAATTTCAATGTAATTATGAAACTAAAAATGAGTTAAATTGAATAATGATATTAAATATCTACATGTGTAAAAAATAATCATTATGAAATTACTTGATTATATAATAAGGTCATAATGCATGATCTTAAAAAAAATTGTTTATGTATTTTGTGAGAATAACTTATATCATCACGTGAATGTTAAAGGCTTTGGGTTGTGAATAAGGAGGTGAAGGTTCAAACCTCATATTGGACATGTTCCCATGACATCATCATAACGACCTATCATCGGTTTGCCAAACTTGAAAAAAGAAAATTAAATAAAAAATGGAATCAAATGTTTAATATGACTTTGGATTTGTCCATAGTTTAACCTAGAAGAAGAAATTCAAAATTATTACTATTATTATTATTATTATTATTATTATTAAATGATATAATAATAATTTCAAACTAAATTAATATTTCCACATCAACCAATAATATTAATCATCAAAGTCATTTCAAATAGTCATGTCAACTAGTAGCTTTAGTTAGTTTAATCATTTTGAACAATCGTGTTAGTTTTTAAAATAGTCAATTTTTTGGCATAAATGATTAATCTGATTTATATGAAGACAATTTTCTCCGTTGTATGTTTTGATTAAACTTTCAGTTATAAAAATAACATGGAAACACACATTTGTAATAGCAACAACGGCACGGAAATAATGTTTAATATATATTATGATTGGGTTTACATTTTGAAGTTGGCATGATTGTCCCAATAATGATTGCATATTTGCATTGTCCAAAGCTCCAAGGGCACTTGAAGGATTATTTGGGACATTTTGCACATTTACATTTCCTCCCACATCAATCGTCTCTCCCATGGGTCTAAAATGTGGATGTGTTATTTGTGTTGCCATTGTAGAAAACCCCTCCATCACCACATCACCATCATTCCCAACATTGTGTTCTCAATTGCGCATCAGATTTTACTATGATTCTAGCATGTTAACTTAGGGTTTTATTTTATTTTCACCTCAGAGGTTACTTTAATTAGAGGGACAACCCAATGATTTTTATTATTGGAAGTAGGTTTCCTACTATCTCCACTTTTGGAGGTGATGACCACTAGTTTGGGTAACTTTTTAAGATGGTAGGTAGGAGGTCAACACCAACCTTTTAAAATGTGGTAGTTGGCTACTTAGTTGCCTAGAAGATAATAGTTAACTTGGAGATCATTTTTGAAGGATGCTAATTTAGTGAGACTTTGGTGGTATTCATTTTGAAGTATGTTTATGGTTATGGAGGAGGATTTAAGGGAAGGCATGCCCCTCGTTCTTTCTATCTCTCTCTCAAAAAAAATTCTCATTTTTCCACATTTATTTTATCTCTTCTTCTTTCCCTCTTTGTTATTTCTATCTTTCTGCTATCTTCTCCCATTCTTTTTTCTTTTCTTTTCTTTTTCTTTTCTTTTTCTTTTTAATCCACTTGTACCTTCATCATGGTAAGTTGGGAATGCCTAGTACAGGTTTTTAATTTCTTAATTACTAGATTATCAAAGGAGGCAAGATGACAGCCCCTTTATATACTCCTTGGCCATGGAAGCATAATGAAACAACTTAATTATTTTTCTTTATTCATAGATATTTGGTGTTTTTTTCTTTTCTTTTCTTTTCTTGAGCTCTAGAATGACAACAGAATGTTGCAACAAACTTTTTTTTTTAAAAAAAAAACTAGTAGGCAATCTTGAGTACCTTCATGGCACTATGAAAAAATAAGACGATTTGCAATTAGGTTTTTGAGTTGCAATGACCATTTGCAACTCAGTGCAATTCATTGCAACTCAGTGTACTTCTATAGTTGTGAGAGTTATTGGACAAGTTAAATAAATTACAATGGATGCAACACATTGTATGTGAAATCATATACATATGCAACTCTTGCAACTCAATTATTACTATGTAGGAACAACTAAAGGGTAATTTTAATGCAACTAGTTTGCAACTACCATGCTAACGTCATTTTTCATTAATCCATCAAGTTTTCACACATGGGGATTTTTTGGTGAAACACGTTATTTTCTTTTAAAATGTTGATCTGCACCATCCATTATGATTGTTCATTTATAATGGTCTTAGATTGTGACACGTGACACATTCAAAAATTGTGATGTGGCATATTAATAAAATTTTGAAAAGAATAATAATAATAATCTATTTAGGTAGTTAGGTGGGTTAATACATAAACATAGGTAGGTAGGTAAGCAAAATTAAGTAGGTAAAACATACATGTACTACCTTGACTACATACCTACTATTATTCATATTTATTAATAAGTGATATAACAGGTTATAAATTTAAGTAGGTTGTTAAACTTAACATGTGATCGAACCTGTTAGTTAACCTAACATGTGGCATTAACCTATTTGGTTACTGAACCTAAAATATAATATTATACTAAGTTAGTAGACAAGTTGACAGGTTAATCAACTAATAATATGTATAACAAGTGGCCGAACATGTAGTTGAACAAGTAGTGAAGCAAGGTGTAATTTTTTAAAATTTTGGATTATTAGTTTAAATATTGGCTAATGACTATTTAAATGGTCTATTATGATATTTTGGTTTTTGAATTAATTAATATAAGACTAGGAGGACAAAACTATTTGGAATGGAGACTTTTGATTTTGATTTTGTGTTTCTATTTCATTTTGGAACTTGAAACAATTTCTTTTCAACCAACTTTCTTGAAGCTTTGAGTAATTTAAGTACATGTTAGTTTAAGAATTATAGTTAGTTTTAAATTATTAGAGTTTGGATGTATACTTGTTGCTATTTTAAGAACATGTTGTTGGAAAAATCAAAAATTGGAAACCAAAATGGTGTGTATTCACAATTGGGGTACCAAAAAGGAATGATTTATATTTAAAGGACTGCAAAGGACAACTTTGGATTCTTGTTTATCTTGCACTATTATAATTGTAATGGATTGTTGTATACTAATGAATAAAATGATGTTTTGTTAAATTAATAAAAATAATTTAAAATAATTTGGATCTACGTAGATGTCATTTTGAGTCTTGTAAATTACCTATATCAAATGTATAAATTGCACTTTAAAAAAAAATTAATCAAAAGGAATGCATATCATATAAGTGATTTCAAATTTTATGTACAACAAAACCATGCCCCCTTCTATAAAAGTACATGGTTATTAGATGAACTTGATCAAAAATCAAATTATACAAAAATTTCAAAATCTTGAAATTTTGAAGGAAAAGGCTATAGGTTCAAAATGTCTAGTTTGAAGTTCAAGTCACATGTGCCTGAGATAATCTTGCCAAAAAACATGTTTGGTTGTCCACTGAAACTGATTTTGGGAATTTTTCGTTTCTGGCTATAAACCAAAATATTCATGCACAATTATGTATGAATGTGAAAACTCACCACCACCACATGAATTATTTTAAATTGGACTATTCAATTATTCTCACTTTAATTTGTTTCAAATAAATTTTATTTGCAAAAAATAACCCCATAAAAATCATGTGGTCCTTTTTCCAATTTTGGAACCCCAACCATGAATAAGCCTAAAGGGAATAGAAAAACCTATTAACATTTCATGATCACACAGTGGATTAGAATTCAAACGTTTATAATTTTTGGTTGGATTCAATAGTTTTAATAGATCAAGTTAAAAAACAAACATGCTTGAAATTTTGATTTGTATTCAGTTTGTTTTGTGTTAATTTTAGGATTCAAATTTCTATTCTTAATTTAATTTGAAAACATTGGGAACAAATAGGAGGTTAATGTAAAGTTTTTGAAGGAAACTAACGCGCAAACTTTAAAATAAATCTTCTATAAATTTTAAACTATTGGGAAGGGTCATTTTAGTTTTATGTTAAAAAATAATGCAAAGGTTTTCCTAAAACTTGTTGATTTAAAAAAATGTCAAGAATAATTACTAGAAGTTTTAGAAAACAACTAGAACAAATTACACACCAGCCTATTCCAAAACTTACACAATAACAAGATGAACAACAAGTGCAACCTATGGGAAACAAACTTAGAAATGCACCAAACACAAATGTAACACAAAGGGCAGAAGCCAATGAACAACATCAAAATGCAACCAAATTGGTTATGCAAAGAAACCCAACCACGTTTTCAACCACTCATCAAATAACACCACATACATCCACCTAACCATGGGCAATGAGTGTTTATCACGATGACAATCATGAACCTATTTAATTTTTTGATGAAGTTGTCTCCACAAAACAACCATGGCGATTTGTAACCCCAAGTTATTATTTATCCAAAATTGATGCACCTACACCAATTACAACATCTGCTAGTTTTCAAAACCAACCACCAATTACCAATATCAATTTGGTACCCATTAATTCGAAGATGGAATGACTTTAACTACTCAATAGGTTAGAACATGGTGAAAGCACATTAAGCCCCCCCAAAATTTTAGTCACACATATAATCTTTCTATAATTATTTTTTTGGTGATGTATGGACATCATATTGTGAATTATTTTTGTTTATTTTAAGTATATTTGTGACGCGCTCTCGACTCCTTGAAGGACTCAAATGTGAGTCCCAAACAGAAAACAACGAAAGGGCAAGGAGTCGAGGCACGCTCCCTGGCTCGTAGCATTTTAGAGGGGTAGAAGGGCATGTTGGAGCTTCGGGATGGGACTAGGCAGATTTGATAAGCTTTACTTACTCACACATACCTACACAAAACCAACACAAAGTGGTTAGTGCATAGTTGGAACACCTTTGGTGTTAGGACGAACCATAGGCAACTTAGACTCACAAGACACACCATGGCCTAAACTTGGGGGAAGCCACCACCTTCCCCCTTATAATATATTTTGCGCCTCTCCACAGGGCCCACATCCAAATGGCTTTTTGTCCTGAGACTTCCAAATGGTAATCCTGAAATTGCCAAGGTTGGGACTCTTGCAACTTTGAGGTGCCATAACTTTGCGTGCAAACCTCTAATGGAAATGATATCTAAAGCAAAGTTGTAGCCCTTTTCAAGAGCTTTCCAACAATATGTCGCACACCACCTGCACATAAGGAAATCGAATCAATTCCCAACTTTTAGTGCTTGGGAGTCAGATTGTCAATTTGACTTCCGACCTTTCTCTTGGCCATAACTTGTGTTTCATATGTCCAAATGGGTGATGCAAGCCCATTTTAGACATTTACATTCCAAAATATTTCCAATGATATAAGGAACGCCTCAAGCCGTTGAGGTTTGACCCCTACAATCGTCCTCTGAAGATTCGGGAGTCCACCAGGACTCCAATTCCCCAAGTGGAACCCCTTGGGGGTGTGAAGGTTCATTCCTTCACATAGTTTCACACTTCCGGGAATATGTTGTATGATTCATGGCTTCCTTCTTGGCCCGCAACCTTGCAAACCCTTGCCTTGGTCACAAGCCCGAGGTTAGGGTTGTGACAATTTTAGTAAGGACAAATATTAAAACATGTAATGATGACAGTAAGGCATACCCACCCACATCCTAACAATGCTTTGCACATTAATTGAAAATTGCAAGGCTTTAAACCTTTGTTGAAATTGTAATAACAAATTTCTTGTAGATTAGTTACAACATTATTGGGCATTAGACCCCTAGTTCAATAGACACCCTAACATGAAAGTTGTGTGTAGGTAGGGCCTTCAACCCCACCTAGGCATCAACTTTTTGAAAATTGTAATTCTTAAAGGTTGGTTTTCAATCAAAGGTGAAATTTACCATATTGAAAATTGGCCAAGTATCTAACTTTGTTCATGTAATCCACCCAACACTAATAAAGACCTTTTTTGTGTAATTAAAGGGCATGTTATCTAGGATAATTTTCCCCCTACTATTTTAGGGGGTGTTTTAAAAAAAACGCACATGTCAAAGGGTGGTACCATTGGGTATCATGAATAAAAATAAAACAAAAACAATAGAAATTCTTAACATTTGGTAAAGTTTTTAGCCATAGGCTATACCAACCCAAGGATTTTATCAAAATTGACCCATGTTTGGATCTACCTCACATTGTTTTAAAGCAAACATTATTTTTTAAATGGGTTTTTATTGTTATCATTAAGGTGAAAGCACCATTATGGAGAGGGGGGGGGGGGGGGGGAGGGTCCAACTTGGGCACTTTCACAACATAGATCCCAAAAGTATATTCCAAAATGTGTTACATTTAATTTTGGGTTTCATTTTTGGTGTTTGGGATTTATATTTTGACTTTCACAAATTTAATGTTATATAATAATATTTTTAAAAACATTTAAAAGATTAAATTCAAGGAATAATGGTTTTGTTTATGGTATGTGCAATACAATAAAACTTATTTATGGTTTTTAATTTGTTATAAGTTTTATTCAAAATTAATCAACCAAAAAACGTTTGAAATGGAATTTTAAAAAATCGCCCACCTCATGTTTCTTGGCATCTTCCATTTGAAAGTGATTGTTTGTTAACATTATAATATACCACATACTTATGGTCATTGCCTTAAAAAATACCCATTTGTGATATGAAAATCATCAAACTTTTCACATGGTTCACAAACTCATTCCAATCATATGGAATCACAATGTTTAGCAAATATTACAAATTTTATAAAGATTAAAAATTATTTCAATCACCTTTTTAATATAGTAATAGGTTTTTGTACAGTATGACATACATTTTTTTGTGCAAATATATTTAACATCACATAATATGAAATAAGAAGTGTAATTTCTTTGGGTATTGACCTACCATAATATGCAAAGCATTGTGAAAATCTTTCATAATAATGACATGGTTAAAGTTCAAACATGGTACCACGAAAAAATAGTACAATGTGACAATAATTTTGGCCCCCTAATGTGCTTTCACCTACTACAAGGAATCATGTCTGTACCAACCCATGTGTTTGTAATTTATGTTCAAATCAACCAATTTTATGATTGTTGTTTCAATTATCTTTCGTGGCATGTGGTAAAAATACTAGTCCCATATATCAACTACAAAATTAATGGTTGAAAGTTGTAAATACAATTATGATTTGTGACTATTGTTAGATGTTTGGATTAAAAAAAAAAGTTTTCATATCATCCACAATGTATGATATCCAACAATTGACAAAAACTTAGTTGTTTTAGAATTAATAATTTGGTTCACAAATGATTAAACAACTCATGACATCTTGTTTAACCTGAATTATGACTTACTATCATAGTTGCAAATGTACATGTGCTAATGGCAAGTTGATGTAAACACCATGACATGTTAATTTATGTAGGTTAAAACTAAGTAGCCCTTAAGTACCTTAAGTAGTCTAAGTAACCCTTAGGTACCTAAGGTAACCTAAGCAAGTTCCCCTAGGTACCTTAAGTATTTGAAATGGCCCTTAAGTATGCCTTTATGTACCCTAGGTAACTTATGTGGGCCCTAGGTGCCCTACCTAGAGAGTCCATAGGTAGCTTATGCAAACCTTAAGTGGGCCCATAGTCTTAATTTAGGTAGCTCCTATGTATTATAATGTATATGTATTTTTACAATTTGTTTTATGCAACTAAAAAATGTTGCATACAACTATTTTTTAATTACATGCAAAACATGTAATTGCATAAGATAAGTTGCAAAAAACATTTTTCTACTAATGACAACCCCTTAAGTGGTACCCTAGACTGTTAAGTAACTTCAACAACCCCTAGGTAGCTTAGATACCCCTAGGTGGCATAGGTAAGACTAATTAATATTAAGTCTACTTAATTTACCTAATTTAGGTGGGTGCAATCATACTAACATGTACCATTAACAATGGTAATCACTATTTAATTTTTTGAAATTTAGATTGTAAAAATAATAATAATAATAATAAATGTATTTCTTTAAAATAATTAAAATAATTAATTATTTTGAAATGTTTTGAAATTTACACCTTAACATAATATTATTAATTTTTCTTTGAATGAATGTTTTTCAAAAAACATATTAAAAAATTCTAAGAATATTATAAGGAAAAAACAATGGTCTAAGGGGCACATGTGGCTCCTAATAGCGTGGTTGGACCCATGTAGTAAGTAAGATAGGATTACCAAAATTTGCCAACTAGGTAGCCCCATTTCGCTTTTCAATGTGGAGGTGAATATATTAAATCCTTATTGTTAAAACATATTTACCATTATTCAAACTAGGTAGTTGAAGTGCCTACATTATTAGAAATCACGACATTTCAAAAGGTTCAACTTGATGAAAGTGTATGCGTTGACCAAAAGGATGTTCACTTTAATTAAAGGCATGAAGCACGAAAGACACATGGTTTTTTTGGTTTTTTTTTTAAAAAACAAAAATGACCATTTTGACCAAGTGTTAAATCATACATCTAACCAAAAAGGACACATTTAAAAAATGGTCCATTAATAAGCCAATGGCTTACTCAAATTGATCATATTGAATGGCCATGCTTAGTCAAATTGGCCATATTAATTTGGTTACCTAGCCTATTTGTTATGCTTATTAAACTACTTACTTATGTTTTACCTATCATCTACCTATTTACCTACCTATTTATTTACCTACATATCTATCTACATACCTATATACACTTTACATTAGTAGGTATGTACGTCTAAAAACACATGTAAGTAGGCATGTGTACCTACCTATTTACCTAGTTAGGTACTTACATTCATACTCATTAAAAAAAAAAAAGTTGAAATGTTGTTATACACATTGATAAAAAAATTCATTGAAGTTCAAGGAAACATATTAAATGCATTTGGTATCATATTGTTTTACAAAATGGTGTGGTGGTTTGATGGCAAAAACATTGGTTTGGAACCAAAAAGACCAAAGTTCAATCCCCTTTACCAACATATTATGTAGAGTATGTATATTTGTATATATACCTTGTACATGTGTGTAAATGTATAATATTAAAATGGGTTGTGGATAGGTCGGTAGGAAACCATGGTGGGTAGGTAGGTCATGGGTGGGTGGATAAGTAGGTACTTACTATTTATTTATTAATTAATTTATTATTACTAGAAATTTGATAGGTAGGCAGGTGTACTTACATACATGGTTAAATAAATAAATTTTAATTATAAATCATTAAAAAAATTGGCCTATTTTTTAATTAATTAATTTTTCTGGTTGCCCAATTTTTTTGTTTGATTTGACCAATAAAATGCCATCTTTTGGTCAGTAAAAAAAATCATCAATCAAATTGGACATGTTCAAATTAATTTGTCCAATATGATCAAGTGATCCAATTGACCAAATGTCAAAATGAGAGGTTTTTTATGTAGTTTTCCAATCAAATAAACTATGATTTCTTGGAATGATACTTTAAGTCAAAGTGCTTAGATTAAACCACCTATAGGTTGAAGTGTTTAGTTTAAATGACATAGGCTTCCTAGCCCATTTTTTTAGCCTAAGGATTGTAAACCATATGGTGCCATTTTTTCAACTTGTAACCAGTCATTTATCAGCATTTTAATGGTCCAAAAATTCTAATGCCCCACATTTTAGTTGTAAAACTAGACACAAAAGACCATGCCACAATGGTTCGATGTTAATTAGACAAGGTTTGTGTTAGTTAGACCTTGATGTGATTGCCATTTCAACTAGGTGCCACAACATGTCTTTTGTGACAAAAAAATTATGTGAATGTCCAAGGCAACTAGAGGAATTTGTAATTGCATGTGGCATTTACTACTAAAAGATAATCATTTACAAATTAAAAAATTAGTTGTTAGTATGAAAATTCAAAATAAATGGGAATGATGTGAATAGCCATCAATTTTTTTATTGTCACCCCTCACTCTTTAAATAGCCTACATTTCAACCTAGCGCAACCTTGTTATGATGGTTCATTTGTTCATGTGCATTAACTATGGCTTCAACTGGCATTTTTTTTTCCTTTGAACAAAATTTCCTTCCTTCCTTTTAACCCATTCCCTTAACCTTAGACCTTTCTTTCATTTTTTCCTCATTCCTCCTTACAAATTGTGCAAGCTCAAATCAACGAATGAAAGCCAAATTTTAAATTTTCTCACATTTTAGTGGGTTATAACACAAAAAAGGTGACCCCATTAATTGAAAAAATACCTTTGAACAAGGAAACTATAATCAACTATGGTTGATATGTGGGAACTATAATCCATTTATAGTTTATTTTAAAATTTGAGTTGGTTGTGTTGTCAAAGTTTTTTATCTTATATATTAAAGGATGTCATGAAGCTTTTTTCATCACATGTCCATCCATCCATCCGTCTGTCAAGAAGATGAAAAAGAAAATGAGGTCACATCTGCAGCTATTGTGACACGATGATGAGGCAGTTATAGAAAATCAAAGAAGATTGGTGGCGAGGGGAGGGGAGGAGGCCATCCAATTGGGTTTTGGGGTTTGTAGGCAGGTAGGCTGCCGGTCGGATGTGTGAGAGCATGTGTTGTGGTGGTGGTGGGCGAGAGAGAGGGGGAGCAAGGGAGGAGGAAGAAGAAAGACATAAAAGCGTAATACAAGGTTTGTAATGGTTTGTCGTTTGTTAAAGGAGGACGAAGACCATGGATCTACTTTACCAAGAGGAGGAGGAGGAGGAGGAGGAGGAAGAGATGGGCCAGGGGAAGATAGATATCAAGAGGATTGAGGATCCCACCAACAAGCAAGTCACATTCTTTAAGCGTTGTGGTGCTCTATTGAAGAAGGCACACAAGCTTGCGTGCAATGTGATGCAAAGGTGGCGCTCATCATCTTCTCTAGCATAAGGAAGCTATTCAAGCTCACTAGTTTAGGTAGGTACGCAACAAGGAAAAGAAAAAGAAAGAAAGAAAGAAAACATGCCATCCCTTTGAATTTCCCCATTGTTTCTTTGTTACAACTCTCTCTCTTTCTCTCACAAGCTTCAATATCAAGATGAGGAAGAAGGAAGAACAAGATTATACCTAGCAGTTTCCCTTTTCCACCACATAAAAAAATAAGAGTAAGTGGTCGGGGGTTAAGAAGTACATATTTGCTGAATTCCTTAGTGAAGTTTGTCATTTTCCTTCTTGCTACCCTATTTGAAGGACTGGAAGAAGTTTAGGGTTTTGTATTAAGGTTTTAGGGTTTTGAAGTGGTCATTTGCACTTTATATATATATATAATGTTCATGTGCTCTTTATTCCAGGTGGCGATTACTACGGAAGTTAACATCTCGAGGTTTGATCCCCTGCCCAAATTTTTTTACAATGTGATGTTGCGAAGTAAGAAAACACGTTCTAATGGAACCAACTTGTGGCTTCTTTTGCTCTACACTGATATTGTTATCATCTTTGCGAGAAATTGTACCTCATCTGGTTATTTTTTAGAGAATGTGTTTAGTCTTTTCAAGGGTTTGTACCATCACAGGAGGCATAAAAGTGTGTTAATGGAACCTGAAACAGTTTGGTCATTCACTTTAATGTGCATTATAGGCAATTATCAACAAGCTGGCAGAACTCAATGGCAAAGGTGTGACAACTATTATTTGTGGAAGAGACTCAGTGGCTATAATGGAGAAGGTTGGTGTGGCAAAGAAGATGAGCCACATCTCAACAGGAGGTGGTGCAAGTTTGGAGCTACTTGAAGGCAAGGTTTAATAAACCATCCATCTTCCTCAGGTTCAAGGTTTTATAGTATTGCTGCCATTTTAAGTACATTGAGTAAGAGTATATGCTGCCCAAGAGGGTATGACCATAAGGGATATTGGATGAAAAATGCAACTGTTTCAACCTTCAAAAGAGTGTTAAAGAATTTGCACCTGTCACTTCCTTTCCCCTCCCACCTATTTTTCTTTCTTCCTGTTGGAAAAAACCATGTAATCTCCCACCATTAGTATTTGCTTAGAACATCATGACAATAAGCTCTAGTTGTGATGGCATATAAAATTATCGTGGGTGCATGTCATTCGTATCACTACTTGTTATACTTGCTTGGAGAAAACAAAGGAAAATGTGTGTACTTACCTTTGTAGCATAGGATAGAAAGAAATGAAACCCTTTGGACAAAGTGCAAAAAGGACAAGAGGAATGCATATTTGGTGTAAGACCACAAATGATGACCAAAACATACCATGCTGCATCAATCAATAGTTTTAGAATTCCTAGGGACTAAAAGATATAGAATCTAGATCCTCATTGTATAATGTTGGTTGTCATCTTGTTGCTAGAAAAAAATTCTAAGTTTCCAAGTTGCATGCCAATGTGAATACCAAAGGAGAAACACACATTGCATGTGATGGCAAATAATGCAATTTTGTGTGGTAATTTGCAATTTCATGATAAGAAGATAGCAGATAAGAACAACTATGCTCCTCGTGATGGTCAGACCTACCCTCTGGTTCAAGTGAGTATGAACCTTATGGCTGCAAGAGGTCAATCAAGGTTATGTATCCGGCATGGAGGAGGTAAACGTTGCCAAGTTACTAAATGCATTAAAAGTGATGAAGGCACAAGTCTCTGCATTTCACATGGTGGTGGTCACAAGTTACTGACTACACTAAAAGTGCTGAAGGCTAAACAAGTCTCTGCATTTCACATGGTGGTGGTCGCAAGTTGCTGACTACACTAAAAGTGCTAAAGGCTACATAGGTCTCTGAATTTCACATGGTGGTGGTTGCAGGTAAGGCTCTGTCTTTGTTTGTTTCTATTTCTCTTAATTATTTTAGCAGAATTCTTTCAGTGCAATTTGCATTAACAAGGGAGTTGTACACTTTGCACATGGTTTGTTGTCTTGATTCACCACACAATGCCTGAAGACATATAAGAATGTATGCGTGCACTCATTGCACAACATGGTAGTGTTTTGGTTACTTTGGCGGCCTTTCAGCAACAACTAGAAGCTCAACAGAATGACAAGCAAACTAACTCTTTGGAAAATCTTGTTCGACATATTATTGCTCTTGTAGAATTCAATCAAAACACGACAGAATATGCATGTGAACATTGCAATCACATGCAGAAAAAATGACGTGACATGCAATGTACAGAGTTGGCCAAGCCATTGCAATTGTTTGGAGATGAAGACGCATCAGCCTCGGCACGATGGGATTGTGGAGAAATGGACACAATTTGTGGATTTTGCAATGCAAAAATGTGGATTAAAAAATGATTGGCAAAGTTGAGCAACATCAACCCATAGTTTTCTTTATGTTGCAAGAATGGCAAAGTTCTATTGTCAAGTCTTTTTACAACACCGCAAGAGCTGGAAGTTCTTTTAACCAGCAAAGAAAAAAGTCCGTCAAATTTCAAGATGAGATTCGCATGTACAATTCGGTGTTGCCATTCATTTTGCTCGATGCCAAAGTTGATGAGTCGATAACAAGAGGCATTGGACCATACTCCTTCCGCATTCAAGGTGAGTTTTATCACAAAATTGGATCCCTATGTCTTGCCAAAGGATAGCATCCACAATTTGCACAACTGTACATTCATGATACGAAAAACGAACGTCAAAACTGCCATGTCGTTATGCCATTGCTTGATCCAATGACATTGGATCAGTTGTTGACCATGATGTATAATATCAATCCCTATGTCGAAGTGTTCAAAATGGCAAGGGATATGATAGCAACAAAAGGTGCTCCCACATATTTGAAATTGTGTTTCATTGCCTTTCGAACAAAGGATGCCCGTCGATACAATGTGCCGACAACCAATGAAGTTGCTACATTGATGGTAGGAAATGGTTATGAGGTTGTAGATAGGCATGACGTTGTCATTGCTTAGCAAGTTGGCCCATTTCAACACATTTTTGACCTATAAGTGGGATACATGGCTCTACATTATCCGTTGTTATTTCCTTACGGTGAGGATGGATGGCATTCGAATATTCCGTTCAATGGTGTTGTTGTGCAAGATGTTGATATACATTTGGATGAAGACCATGTGGAAGAATCTGAGCATCAAATAAAGCATTGTAATGTGATAATGGCTGAATTTTACAGTTATAAATTTTAACATTGAAACACTAATGGCATTGCGTTGCTTCAGGGCGACCGATTGAGGCATCAATACATTGTGGATGCTTATGCGGCTGTCGAACAAACTCACTTGACATATCTGCACCTAAATAAGAAAAACCTTCATGCAGATCTCTATCAAGGCATTTAGGATGCCATCACTATAGGTGACAATAGCGCTACTACCATCGGACAGAGGATCATTCTGCCATCTTCTTTCACAGGAGGTCCATGTCACATGGTTCAAAATTATCAAAATGCCATGGTAATTTGTAGATGGGCCCGTTGCGTAGATGCATTTGCTACATTCACTTGTAATCCCTAATGGCTTGAGATCAAGAGAGCGTTGCTACACAAACAACAACCTTAGGATCAATCAAATTTAGTAACCCGAATGTTCAAAATCAAATTCAATAAGTTTATCAATGACATTTACAAGAAGCATGTTCTGGGACGCATGATTGCGAGAATCTATGTCATTGAGTTTCAAATGCATGGGCTGTCGTATGCACACAATCCCATCTTTTTTGCTGAAGATTACAAGCCACACATAGTCAAGGATGTAGACCGCATGATCAATGCTGAACTTTCAAATCCAGAGACAAACAAGTTGGCCCACGAGATGGTTGCCAAATGCATGATGCATGGTCAATGTGGAGCTACGTTTCCAAATGCCCCATGCATGCAAGATGACAAATGCAAAAAGTAATATCCATGCAAGTTCCAATCCGAGACGATGATGGATGTAAACATATATCCTATTTATCAACGCACAGATACGAGGCACACAATTTTGGTTCATGGCGTTGAAATGGACAATCGTTGGGTGGTATAACACAATGTCTATTTGTCGACCAAATACGATGTGAACATCAACGTTGAGGTCTACAACAACATTCGTGTAGTCAAATATTTGTTCTAGTACGTTTACAAAGGACATGATATGCAACTTTTGAGGTCTCACGCCAGAGTGACAATGCCACCGAAGGGAATGTGGTTGAAGCCAATGAAATTAAAAAATCTTCTGATTATCGCTATGTATCTACATCAGAAGTAATGTGGCGCATCTTTAAGTTTGATATGCATGAGTGGATTCCTGTCGTTGAGCGTTTGCAATACCATTTGCCCAATCAACAAATGGTGTTGTTCAACAATGATGATGATGTGCAAGAAGTGGCAACACGGTTAGCCATTTTCAGAATGATGTTGACAGAATGGTTCAAAACAAACCAAGAATTGAAAGCTACACGAAGCCTTACGTTCGATTAATTCCCTCAGCAATGGGTGTGGAATCGATGGATAATGCGCAAGAGAGGCTTTGCAATTGGTCGCATGTATTATGCACCTTCGACATCGAGTGACGTTATTATTTGCGAATGCTATTGAACTGCGTCAAAGGTGCCACATCTTACGACCATTTGCAGACAATGGATGGCACACAACACGACACATTCAAAGATGCATGCATTATAATGGGTTTGTTTACAAACGACAATGAATGGCATCAAGCCTCGGAAGAAGCTAGTCTTTAGGCTTTAGGACAACTGTTACATGACATGTTTTCTTCCATGCTGATGTTTTGTGAGATGACAAATCCCATACAACTATGGGATGCACATTGGGAATCTTTGAGTGATGACATTGAGGCAATGACATGCCACGAGTGTGATGATCCAGCCGTTACCCTTTCTAAGGATGCGCTGAAGGATCGTGCATTATATGAGATCGATTAGGTTCTCATCCGCAACAAACATCGCTTGGAAGATTTCCCAACGTTTCCCAAGTTTAATTACGTCCTTCCCATTCGTGGAAGAAACTGATTGATCCAAGAAAAGCTAGTTTATGATCAACATTCATTCACCATAGATGTAGATAATGCAAAATATAAGTTCAATGATGATCAATGCAACGCATACGAATCTATTTTGAATGTCGTGACAAACAAAGAAGGAAAATCATTCTTTATGTATGGCAATGGTGGAATCGGAAAAACATTTGTTTGGACAACGCTTATGTCTCGTGTACAAGGGCAAGGCAAAATTGTGCTTGTAATTGCCTCATTAGGAATTGCATCTTTGTTGCTTCTGGGCGACAGAACCACCCATCCAAGATTCAAAATTTCGATTGATCTACACAATGAATCAACTTGCAACATCACACAACGAGCGAAAGTGGCCGAATTGGTGTGTAAAACTAATCTTATCATTTGGGATGAGGCACTAATGATGCATCGCCAAACTTTCGAAGTTGTTGATCGGACCCTGCACAATTTGATGTAATTGGATGATGCACAAGCAATTGATAAGATCTTTGGTTGAAAAACCGTGGTCCTTGGTGGGGATTTTTTATAGATCTTGCCTGTTGTTCCCAAGGAAGGACGAGAAGACATTGCTAGTGCTTCGTTGCTTCGATCGCATCTTTTGCAACATGTTATAATTCTTTATCTTCATATCAACATGCGAGTCATGGCAGCCAATTCTAAAGAGCAACGAGAGTTTGCCAAATGTGTGTTGAATGTTGGAGACAGTTTTTTTGCCATTATAGAAGAAGAAGGTGTCAATCCAAATTGGATGAAGATTCCATCCCATATGAGGTTACCAACATAAGATTGTAGTTTAAGAGGATTAATTTGAACTATCTATTGGGATCACCAATGCCACTCTGGAGATGCCATGTATCTTATGCAACGCAAGATTCTGGCCCCTAAAAATACTAGCGTCGATGAAATCAACAATGCAATTCTTGAATCGTTATCTGAAGAATTACACATGTACTTGAATGCAGATTCTTTGGCTCCAACAAAAGAAGGTGCAAGTGCTGTTACATGAGTTTCAATGGATTCATTGTATCCTGTGGATTTTATGAACATTTTGCAATTCAGCAGTATCGCATATCATAAGCTGCAACTCAAAGTGGGTGTGCAAATATTTTTATTGTGCAATCTCAATCAATCAATAGGATTGTGTAATGGTACGAGGTTGGTAATCAAGATATTGGGTTAGCGTGTCATTGAAGTAGAGATCATCACAGGAAAATGTTGGCAAACGTGTGTTCATACCTCGCATCATCATGGCCCCCTCCGAGACATATTAGCCATTTGTTTTGCATCGTTGTCAATTTCTTGTTTGAATGGCATTTGTGATGACAATCAACAAGAGTCAAAGGTTAGACATTGAACAACGTTGGGGTATATTTGCCATCTCTAGTCTTTTACCATGGTCAGCTGTATGTTGCTATCTCACCGGTCACAAGCAGTGCAAACATCAAGATTTTCAGCAACCAAGGTCCCGATAAATACATGTGAAATGTGGCATATAGAAAGGTTTTGGAAACGTAGTTTGTAGTTGTAATTTTGTAATATGTACCATCAAATACACACACACACATGTGCATTAGGCATGAGGTTCATAATATCAAATATTATGGTTGGTGGAAATTTTATTGATGTAACTTTGTTGAAATTTTAATGCAAATGTTTGTGGTTAGTGGAAATGAAGTTATTTCTTTTTTTCAAGCTTTGCATTTTGTAGGTGTCGTAAATCAAGTTGCCTTATTTGTTGGAGTTTTATTACGCATGTAAATTAGGTGGTGGGTATTCTTTGTTAGTTAAAATTTCTGATTTGGATGACTTAATTAGTATAATTTTGAACTAGGGTCTTAATCCATTGAATTTTGGACAACGTAATCTTTTTGGCCAAATTGGGTTGTATACCTATTAAGTTTTGGAAAATAGAATTTTGTTTTGTCAATTTAGCTATATAAAATAAATTTTCATTTTGGATAATTGGCTTGAATTTTTAATAATTTTTGTGTTAAGATAAAGTCAAGTGTTAGGATTGGCTAATAGCTTCATTTTGAAACTATTCAACCTTAGTAATTTCATCAAATATTTCTTTTTTTCCTTTTATGTTTTATGAGCTTGAAGAGGACAAGAAAGTGTTCGGAAATGGAAGGATAAATCCTTATGAAGTGAAGAGGATGAACTTTTAGGAGACAAATCATTATTGTTGAGGGGCAAAAAGGGAGGTGACATGGCGGCTAGGGGAGAAGGATGAAAAGGACAAACACGAGGTAGGGTGGCGGGGAGAAATAAAAGGAAGGAAACTAAGAGTTTTGAGGATCTATATATACTTTTTAAAAAAATTGAATGGGTAAGGTGATAATGAGAGAAAGTAAAAACTTTCAAGATTGAACCATGAAGATGAGGTGTCGGGTGGTTGAAAAACTTTGTTTTGGGTTAGAAGAATATATGGAGGATTAACAAACTAGGCAAACTTATTTGGATTCGTAAAAGGACAATAAAGAAAAAAAGAAGGGAGGTTGTGCAAATGTTATGAAAAGTAGGAATTTGTTTGTTGCTTTTATGTTGTATTTGTTGAAAAGAATTTGGAGAATGTGTTCCATATTTAGTTTTAGTTAACCAATGTAAAAGGTCTAAGAAGGAAAATAGGTTGAAGATAAATGAAGGAGTTGTGAAGGGTGAATGTCTAACTTATGTTATCAAGTTGTTTGTTGTTGTTTAAAATAGTTCCAATTAATTAGTCAACACAGCTACAAAATGCATTATAGTTCCAAAAGAATGCATCAGAACTCCAACCAATTAATCACTTGATTTGTAGCATTTACATAATGCAATTAAATTATATCAAATTAACCAACTCCATTTCAAACAATTATTAAATGAATTAAAACTCTAACCAGTTAAGTAACTCCATTTATTATAACAATTATTAAATGTATTAGAACTTTTAAATTTTAACTAACTTGATTCTAGTGATTACAAAATGCATTAAAGCTCCAACAAATAAAACAACTTACTTTACAACATTTACAAAATGCAAATCTCTTTGCAAGATAGTCAACTTCATTTCCACTAGCTACCAACATTTGCATAAAAACTTCAACAAAATTACAACCAATTTTGACTTGCCACCACCCACACCAGTGTGCATTAAAACTCGAACAAACAATCAACTCAAGATCCAGTGGTGAATTAGAAAATGGATTATAGTTCTAACAAACCAACCATAGGTCATTCGAGGTTTTCCTTGGATTCATTAAATACCAAGGTCTTTCAAGACCATTTGCTTAAATGATGTTTGCCCTTATTCTGGTAAAGTCCTGTGGCCATGGGCTTTACCCTACCCTACACTACTGTCTCTTTGTAAAATAGGGAATAGGGATTACTTACCTTTCATTTGGTCCCACATTTTCTGGAATGTTCACGAGGTGTTACTCTGAATTGAATTAAACATCCATTTTTGGGATCTTCATGCAACATTTCATATTTTAACTGTTATGGGAGCCAGCGTTTTTATTCTGAAAGAAATTCGTCATTTGAGGACCAAAAATATGGTATTTTTTCTAGTGTAATTTTGACTAATTTTTGGTATAATTGGAAAAAAAATCGCCAAAATTTTGAAATTATAAAATTGATTAAAAAACTCCCCACAAAAAAAAAAACCCTGAGGAGAGCCATTCATATGGTCTCACATTTTGAGGAATGTTCACCCAGTGTTACTTAGAATTGCCTCTTCATTTCAAATTTTAAGTGCTGCTAGTTCAAACATGCTATTTACACAATGGAACCACTAATTAAAATAACGTACAACAAGGGAGAAGAAAGGGAATTGGAGAATTAAAATCCTGTTTTAATTGCTAAGATCCCCATGCCAAGTCTTGATAGCCCCAACATACCCCCTATTATTATTAGGCTATTCTACTAGGAAAAGACATCCCCGAAAGCGAACATGCTCAAAGCATGCCCTAATCAGATAAACCTTAATAAACCTATAAATAAATCCCCTGGAACATATTTATACACAAATGAACGTGGATCCCTTATTTACTGCATGGGAACTGAAATTGCTTTCAGCACTAAAAGTCAATAAATTCAGCTATTTTAGTCAGATTTTCCTATCTTAGGAACTCAACATGATCTAATGTCTATGGTCTCTCTGGCTGCTTTCACCTACCCTACGCCCCCCTCCCGCCCTTTTTCTTTGTGGATTGGTTGGGTGGTGGGGGCTATTGATAACCTCAATAGGCTGACATTCAGTTTTGTTTCCTAATATTAGTGCTACCAAGTTTGCGTGTTGTAATTTGGTAACCATGGCATGTGGGTAACCAAGGTCTTGCTCTTGGAGCTTGTGGCCCTTCTATAGGTAGTTAAGTCTAAATTTAGTTCCTTCCATTGTTATTGTGGGATTAGAAGATATTCTCTTGAGTTTTATTATGGGACTACTAAACCGGTTCAAGCAGCCCGGGGAAAAAACGAACTACGGGAGTGATGAGTTTTTTTTTCCGATAACTGGGCTGCTTGAGCCATGTTACAAGACATAACCGGTGACTTGACTTGATGGATGGGATTTCACTCGCCCATAACCGATGACTACTCGGATGTCTGGGATGAATGCCTTTGTCGATGACTACTCGGATGTCTGGGATGAATGCCTTTGTCGCTGTCCGCATAACCCCCCTGCACCCGTCCGGCCAACCCAGTACGCAGCAGATGCTGGTTGTAACTTGAGACATCTTGGCCAATGGGGTGACACCATGCTGCGTAGGGAGGAACCGGTTATGATAGGAAAGCACTACACAAAATTTCCTATTGTCTTTTGGAGGGTAGTTACATTCAAGAATATCTATGTTTGTGGTATCCATATTAATTCGTTTGGCGTGTCTTCCTAGTGCACAAATTTCTTTTGTAAATGAGGTCCCTTTGACTGGCCAATGTGAAAAAAGTTTTGAAAGTTTTGAGACTCTTCAACATTCAATTATTCACTCTAAACATAGAAACACATAAGTCCCAATAAGTACCCCCCTAAGTACTGGGGGTACTTATTTTTCTGTTTCATATTAATTTGTTGGGAGTTGTTGCCTCACAAGTACAACTGTTTTTTTTTTTTTTTGCAATGAGCCAATTTGATTGGGCCATTGCAAAAAAAAAAGGTTGAAACTACAGAGGCTCCCCCCAAAATAGAAGATTCTATGGAAAGAAAAAGTGACTCGCCCCTTGGCCCAAATATATAGGGGAGCAGGGGAGGACTTTGGGCAAAACGTATTGGATTAAAGCCAGGTGCTATTCGGAACACCCTTGGGGAACACATTGGGAACCTGATGGGAACTCATTGAGAACATGTTGGGAACAAAGGAAAAATGAAAAAAATCTTGCTTGCGCCCCCCCCCCACTTAAAAGACAAATATCAAGGCATTTTGAGTGCTTGCTTAGCCTTCCCATTGGCTGCATGAAATTTCGATGTTCCAAAACTGTTTGTCACCATTTTTGGCCTGGGCTAATACCCCCATTATAAACCAGTGGTACTTATTTATTCACCATTCTATATAGGTTCCAAGAGCAAAACATATTGCAAAGCATATGAGACAAAGTGAAGTGACGTTGTGAACACATTGGGCACTTGAAAAATGTGTCAATAACTCGTTGGGAACTTGATGAGAACACATTAAGAACACTTTGGGAATACTTTGGGAACAACAAAAGTTCCAAAAATTCGACATCCTCCTCAAAAGGAAAAAAATGGGTATGATAAGTCCATGCTACAATTCTCAATAAGGCAATTGCAGGAGCAATAAAATTTTCAACTTTTAGATTCATTTTTTCCTTGCTTTCTTTTTTGGGGATGTGCATGGCGCCCAAAATTTCGGGGATGGTACTGCGAACTAGAGTGATTAACAATGACATTTAATATATTTTGATTCACATTTTATTTCGTAATTCAAGAGGGGAATTTTTCAAGAGCTTTGTGCAACATGTGGGGATATCATACAATTTATCCCTTTTGTTCATGCATTCTATGTATTTGAATTTTTTTAATTTTACAATCACTATAATCGTGATGTCACAATCATCCCATGTGCTATGGGAACTCGTCAAGGTGATTTTTTGGAAGGGGCATTATTTGTTTTAGTTCACCTGAAGGCATTATGTTTCACAATTAGCCATTTTCCCTCTTGTTTATTTCCATCCATTATAGACAACACTAACATCATCGGCCTCCTTCCATTGTATCCTTTGTATATGAGCATTTTCAAACTAAAATTTATGTTATAGGTTTTTCTATCCAACTTTTAAAATGTGTAGCATGGCCCCCCTTTGGCTTGTTGCCTAACTTTGACACTCCCTTTCAATTTAACACACCATTAGAAGGAATTAGATTTTTGGGGGTTCCATTAGGCACGTCATCATTTAAATAATTTTTCATCAAATATACCTTATTAGAAAATTTATGACATGTTGACATTTTCCTTAAACTAGGCAATGTCCAAGTAGCCTTTGGAATTTTAATTCATTGTTATGTGCAATGGCCATCATACCTATTACGTTACACACCTCATTTTCTCACCTTCATAAATTCCTTTGTTTCCTTTTACTCCTCCTTCTTTCAAATGTTTACACACCTATTGGGTCCCTGGTGAGCCTTGAAAAACCTCTAGCCTATAACAAGCTTTTATCCAATAATTCTTGGTGGCATGAGGTTCATAGCAACATCCACCATCACCCCAATAGCCTATTTAAAGAGTTGGGCCTTTGTAGTTTCAATCGCAACAACTAGGTTCATGGTTGACCAACATCCTTTATTTTTTAAAGCTTTAGCGCAAGTTAACAACACCTTCATTTTCTAAGAACATCTCAAGGCAACATGTAATCTTTTGTTACCCCTAACACGAATATGTCCCCCTCCTTTTCAATAATTCATCAGACAACAAATGGTTCATTTTCAAGATTTCATTTTGGAACATTTACACCATCATACGCTTTTTAAGATGTTTTTTGATGAGATATTTGAGAAGCTCATCATGCCTAAGTTTTTGCATGTTTCAACCTTGGGGCGAGTGTTTGGCTTATAGTTCAACTAATCTTCCGAACCTTTCACTTATATTCCCCAATTTTTTCCACAACACTTTGGATGCGGCTTGGACGTCCACATCCTTCAATTGCATGCCTCTTCCGATGTGTGTACACACATCCCATCAACCTTATGGGTATCAACTTCTTATGTTGCACCCATGGCAATAAGGGCATTGGGACCCATAATGTAGTTTGCAATATTTTTGCCATCATTGCACAAGATGCTGATTTCCACGTGGGATGAGAACAACTACATGTGTTTCCTTCGATCACACTTAATTCCTCTTGTTGATGAATAGATATTGTCCTCACAAAAAATGGAATCCTCACCTTAACTAACATTATCATAACTGACCCAATGTGTGTAAATCTACTTCCTCAATCTTGCACAACTTAAAGATTTGCTACCTTTAATGCATTTCAAGCCAAAGAAATGAACTATTGCAACCAACACCCCAATGATCAATTCTTCCCTCTAGCAATTGAAATATTTTGATGTTTACACAAACACGTTGATGTGTTTTTACATGAGTGTGCCAATGTTATTTGGAGCCTAAAAAGGTCAGAGGGCCCTCCCCTTTTTGTCTTGGTTACTTTTCTTCATCAAATAATTTTTAATTATGTTGCAAAGGATGCAAACATCCTCCATCTTAAGTTGGGCAATAATAGTAGGCCTAATTATTTCCTCACTTCCACACCTTTGAGGCACACCCCCCATCACCATGGTTGACCTATTACAAGTTGTTGGTTGTTGAAATGGAAAGTTTTTGACATTTAGTTTGTATTACTTAACATCCTTTAAGTTATCCTTTGTTTTGTAAACCTATGTACATTTTCCGAATATGGGGTGTGTTTTATAATAAAACATTACAAGATTTTTTTACTTAACATTATTGAATAAAATCAATTCATTGAAATGCACGATACATGTGTTAGTTGACGGGTTGTTGGGCAACCTTCCCCACCCCCAATCATCAAACAATGTGCATATTAAAAACACACAATATTGCAAACAAGTAGATAATTGAGGGCAATTATAGATCTTACACAATGTCGTGAGAAAGTAGACCATTGAGAACACTTACAAAACTTACAATAATTTGTATATATGTAAATATCCAAATTACACAAAACACATATCAAAGAGCAAGGGAAAATGTAAGTTTCATACAAATTACGACTATAACAAAAAGACTTAGCTACAACAATTGCTTGAGTGTTTCAAAAGATTTAACTACATTGCCACAAGGGAAGTTGTTATATGTCAAGCTCATGTCAAGCAAAGATTAAGGCAAGTACCTTCAAACCTTCATCACCAAATTCCTTTTCAAAACAATACTATGATTTTAATCAAACTAGATGGGCAAGGAATGTGGCCTCTAAATTGGGGATAGATACTCAATAACATTCATGATGAGCTCCTAGTTATGAAACCTTCCTATAAATTCATTGATGAAGTTGGTAGCTACAACTGAACGTTGCACTTTCATTGCCTTGGTAATAAAATATCATTCATCATGTGTGCACATGGCAAAGACCCTTGTTGAGGGGCACTTGTAGTGGATTTGATATTATTGACTTGAAAAATGACATATTAAATATTTGTGTTTGGATTATTCCACCAAACTATTAATAACCCATCATTTGTGCAATCCATAAAAATTGTAAATTTTTTGAACTACAAGTCAATGTACTTCTTCTTTGAATCACAATCAAATGTGTACACAAATATGAACAACACATTTTTATAGCTTTCATGCAAGGTCACAAACAAAAGTCTCATGACTTTCAACAAGCTTGATGAGCTCATGGACTATAATTTCCAACATAGGCATGATGCAAGTGAGGCCCATGACAACCTCAATGTATCACACAAGAACTCAAAAGTTGTTTTCACAAATGAGATGGTATGTTCACAATTCACTCTCACAATCACAGACTTATACTCCTCAAGAATTCTTGGCAAGAGACAACATAAAGATCCACATAATCTTTATATTGCACAACAATGTGTTCACTTTTGTCTTCAACAATTGAGCAAGCTTGCATTGCTTCAAGGTGTGCAAGAACCCCTCAAGCTTTTGCGCTAGGGGTTGCTTGGAAAAAGTTTACACAATCAAGTTAGTATAATGTGCAACATAATGGACAACTTGTAGGTATGTGTGGTCACACCATTATGGACATTTGTGAAGATAACAATACCATTAGAACCAACATAAATCAACTTGATATTGATTTCCTTTGCATTTAGGCCCCCATAAACTACCAAGGAATTTTAAATCACATTGTTTTAGGTTGTCAAATGTGCCACCATCGATCAACCTTTCCAATTTTAGCAAAATTGAGATGTGTTTGAAGCCATCCACAAGGTAAGCACAAACACCAACCTAGGACTAATTGTCAATTATCATAACTTCATCATAACTAACAATAAGATACCTTGTTGCATCATGCATGAATAATTGTTTTAGTTGTGGTGAGGACAATGTGATGCATAACCAAATGTTTTTTTGGAAGTGTTCTTCACCTTCAAGACCTAAAACAACTTATTAATGAAAGGATGACCTTATTTCAAAAAGCCCAAAATAACCACAAATTACAAAAAAATCTTTTTTTCTCCCCAACCAAATCCCCCATAACCACCATGTCTACCACCAAGCCTCTTCTTTGATTAAAGAAAAACCACTCATTTTTGCATGTTATGACTCCATAGACACATAGTATGCCCCATAACATAATTAAGTCTCATTTTCTTGAATTTGCACCTTTCAACATGCTTCCAAAAGTTATCAAATTTGGGGAATCAAAAACATTTTTCTCATTTCAATTTGTGTGCACATTCAACACCTAACCATATGAAGATTCTCATCAAAATTGACATAAATTTCCACCCATGGAAACATTGTTGACTAATTATCCTAAAAGATTTTTATCCCCGTTCCTTATTTGTTTGGTTAGCAATAGGTAATCATTCTAGACTAATGTTGGGGAGGTTCTTACATTTAAAGAATAACTTTGGATTCCTAGAATTTTCAAAGAACTAGTTTTAATTTTGTTCTATATTTTGTTTTAAAAAGGGACATAATTTTGATTTTGATTTGTAAATTTAGGGGGTGGTTCCAATTTTGATTCTAGTTCTTATTTATTTTCAAATTAGGATGGTTTTGGTTCTTGAATCCATAACTTTTAGACTTTAAAGTTTCAAGATCCAAAACTCCAAAATTCACAATGAGGAAAACCCAAGCTTTTATTCCAAAAGAAAAACAATCATTCCAAAGGTTTAACAATGTCAAGCCAATACATATAAATTTATAAACTATATTAATATTTTTGAATAATATAACCATTTTTTTGTTGGCATGTGGTTTCATAGTCAAGGTTCCATGAAATTGTACCTACCACATTCAAGTATGGCCTCTTGTTACCTTTGAATTCAATCCTAAAGTAACATGCAATCTACTCTAATGTTTTTGAAACACACCCCTTAGTTTCACCCTCAAGCAACCTTCTATTTCATTCACTATTTGTTTAAAACCCCAGGGGGACACTTAATGTAAAGTTTGAGATCTATGTGTGTCAAACAACCATGGGGTACTAGATAATTGTCCAACCTATTTTTTATCACCTTATTATCATCTAATTTTCTAATATTTACATATTAAAACCACCCTATATTAATTATAACCCATTATTACATATTATTACATACCCTATATTATAATTAAATTGATTATTTGAATAGGATGTACCTTATTTTTGAACTACCTAACTTATAAATTTTACCCAAAAACCAATATATTGCACCCTATAATTTTATTCAAGTATTTTATACTTTTTTTACTAGTGTCGCCTCAAGGTTTAAAATAGCCCTCCAATTTAACTTGATTTCAAACCCTAAAGAAGGCCCCAACCTCCCACCTAATTTTTTTCCATACTTAATTGTGTCCTCAAACCCCCAATCATATATATTAATTCAGTAAGTCTCTGTGTCTATGATGGAGGTTTTGGGGGGTGAGGGAAAGGAGAGGCCAGTGAAGCAACGGGCGAAAAATCGGGTCGGGTCTGTCTGTAACAGACCTCTCCCTCCCCCACCCCCCACGGCGGGCCCGATCGATTGAAATCCGGGAGTGCCGGGCCAGGTCTGTCTGTAACAGACCTCTCCCTCCCCCACCCCCACGCCGGGCCCGGTCGGTCGAAATCCGGGAGTGCCGGGCTGGGTCTGTTTGTAACAGACCTCTCCCTCCCCCACCCCCCATGCCCGGCCCGGTCGGTCTAAATGTCGGGCCCCGTCACTACGTACTCCCTCCCCCAGCCCCCACGCCGGACCCGGTTGGTCGAAATCCGGGAGTGTCAGGCCGAGTCTGTTTGTAACAGACCTCTCCCTCCCCCACCCCCCATGCGGGCCTGGTCGGCCTGAACGCTGAGCCCCGTCACAGACAGACATTGTGCATTATGCACTGGGTTCACACTAGTTTAACTAGAAATAAACAATTTTGTTAGTTGATGTGCCTTGTCTTTTTTGACTAAAACTAACATACACATGATAGTTGACGTTGATTCATAAGTAGCACAAATCATATAATTATGATTCAAGTGAAATATTATGCTCACATATAATTATAGACATGAATCAAGGTAGGTAGGTTGTACTAAGTAGGTAGATGGCAAATATGTCAATACACCTATATACAAATTACTCACCCAATACCAACCTACCTATTACATACCTATCTACCTAACTACGTATCTACATAAACTAGGTCTACCTAATCATAACCAACCAACCAATCTACCTACCTATTACCTACTTAACTACCTACTTATTACCAACCCAACCCACCTATATCACCTATCCACAACCTACCTACCTATCTACATGTTAATTAGGGGCCTACACACCTGCCTTTGACACATGTACATGAGTAGCATTTTCAATTATGAAAATTTAACACATATAATATGTAACAAGCTACAACACCCATGGAGTGATTAAAACGAGTCACACCATAATAGGCATCAACACCATGTAAGCATGGCCCAATTTTTGTGTAATAATTGACTTTGTTTAATTTAACTAAAAGTTTCAATTAACTTAATCAAATAAGAAATGCCCGTGTTTTGGAAGGGAAAAAAACAAACAAAAAAAAATCCTTTTAATCATTTTAGATAAGTAAACTTAGTCATGCCAATTATTATAGTTGCAATGTTAAGGGCATAAAAGACAATTTTGTAATCTATCTATGAAGGTAATTTGTTTGTAATTTGTTTGTTTGTCATGTGAAGATCTCCTAAACCAAAGTGCCTTTTGCCATGCCTTTGGTATAATTGGAAAGCTCTTGATGACTAGGGGTGCACCAAATTGATTTATTTTGTTTTTATGAATTGACGACTAATTTGGTATATTGTTTCAACCTATAGTGGAGAAGTGATTGAATATTGAACAACTTTTGTACAATTTAAATGAAAACTAACTATTATAAACAACTTGGGCATGTTTTTAGTATTGTTACAAAACCCTCAATAAGTTGGATTGAATGAAGGTGATTGGGAAATTTTTAGACCTAAGGTATGTGAGAATTTGAATTTTGAATAAATTTTGTGATTAAAAAATGAATTAATTTATAGAAAGCATTTTGGTTCAAGAAAACTTAGTTGGGTAACTAGTTCAAAATTGGGCCAACAACATAGGACACACCAATGGAGTTTTAAATGTGATTTTACAAATCAAAACATGTACCTTTATTTGTACACATTTAAGTACCTAGCTCTTAGAAGCTCCATATGGACCATTATTTAATTAAGGAATTTTGAAAATTTTCCTAAATAGCTATTATGAATGAAACATGATGCTATTAGTGAATCATTCATCATAATTGAATTTGGGATAATAATAGATAAATATCATCCATTGAATGAAATGTGAATGTTGACATATGAACATTATCCACCATGGATGAAAAAGGATGAACACATCCATGAATGACAAGTTTAGTGAAATAAAATATCTTATTTTTAGAATTTATGGTAAAAATCTTAATATATATTTCTATGTCTTGTGTTGGGGTAATTACAAGATGTCATCCGTGATATTTAGTTCCATAAAATTTACAAATGAAATAAATTAAAGGTAAATTTCAACATCTATCAAATGGTTTTCTTCCTAGATTTGAAGAACATTGACTTGAATATATTTTTGAATTAGATCCATTTTGGCAATCTTCCTTGTCTTTGTTGATCATTTGGTGGATATTTAACAACCAATATTTTCATGATTATTTTGAACGTTAAGCATAAAAAATGCATGTGGTCCATTGCAATTTTGTGCACTTAAAAAATCATCCATTAAATCAAAACTTAAAGTTTGAATATTTTGGTGCTATTTTTTTTGCCTTCATATGTAATTATTTTATGTTGTTTGTTACAATTTTTAAGTTATCATTTTAGATAGGTATTATAATTATAATCATATCACAATATAAATATAAATATTAAGTATCTATTCACACAAGAAGTCTATGTATGTAAATTGTGCTTCAACAAAATTTGAATTCATTTTATAGTACCAGATTGCTTCATACAAATTGAAAATCCATTTTTACTATAATTTATTCGAAATTCTTTTGTTGATTGTAATCCTATTATGATAAAATTTTAAAGTTTAAAATTATATTTTGATTATAATTTCTTGTGAACTTTTAGTTTTAATACATAATTAGTTTTTATTAAAAGTTGCAAATTTTTATTGTAATAATTTTCAACAATTTTAATTTTATATCTGACCCTAAAATTCATGATTCCCATTTCATTTAATATGTTATTTAGCAATACATATTATGTATTTTCCTTTCATGTATTAAAATAATTTGGACAATATTTTACCATGACTTCATTAACATCAAATTTATACATTATTTTGTTCTAGATTGCTACATTCTTATTTCATTGTACATAATTATCACTACAATTTTGTATGCATTTCATTTGCACAAAATGGTTTTCTTGTGATTTAAAATTCATGGTTCATCACATTCCTCTTCCTACATTTTAACACCTATTATTTTATTTCAATAAATACATCGAAAAATATTTTTATGTACTTAGATAAGAGTAGATGAATGTCCTATAACCCTTATTATATTTGTAGCATTGCCATTGTTCACCTTATGTTTTTTCAATTCCATTTTATTTTCATCATGGGTTACATGTGATTATTTTAATTTGTTGGGCATTAGTTAATGCCCAATTGGTTTTGGATAGGTTAGGGTTAGATGACAAATTTTGTTGAAAATTAGGATGGATGAAAAAGCCTTGATTTGTTTGGATGAAATATAAGAAAGGGGTTGGATAAAACCCTACGTTTATTGGCTAGGACAAGGTTAGAATTAACCTGGAGTAATTCATGCCTTGAGAACACTAAACAAGATATGGTTTGAATGGTTTGGACACTAAAATTTTGTGAAATCTACTGCACACATCATAAGAGGCTGCCTTGGAGATCACAAAACAAGATATGGTATGAATGGTTTGGAGAACAAAATTTTGTGAGCTCTACCTCACACATTATAAGAGGCTTCCATAGATGGACATGATAGTTACACCTATCTTATCCATGTTTGAATTAAATCAAGCCTATCTCATCCATGTTTCAATCATACTAAACAAGAAGTAAAGTTTGATAAGGAGGTCTTGGACAAAGTTTTGGTATGAAGATGTGTGTCAAAGGAATTTGAAGATGATGGTGTTGTAGAATGACAAACCTTCAGAACTTGAGTGGGTCAACATCATTGTAGTTGCACTCATGTTGAAGGGTGGTGGAATGTTGCTATGAGTAAGCATGAAGCTTTTTTATGAGTTTTGAGTAAGCTACTCAAAACTAATAAAACATTCATGTTTTGGAATTCTCCCAGGTCAAGGATTTAATTTGTTGTTCAAAGTTGTGCAAGAAAAGGAGAGGAAAAGCAAAGGTGTCCACTTGTTGATCGTTGCCAATTAGGGTTGAAAGGGTGAAGTAATTTTGCTGAGATAGGCTGGCTGATGTGTAACACATGATTGGTATGTCGTGTTAAAGGGATTGGGTATAGTGATCCTAGGTACAAAGAGCAATGCTGACCAAGATGGTTGAGGATGCAAGTAGGCTGAAGTTGTGGTGGGTGAGAAAGGGAACTGAGAGAAGGAGAGTAAGCTTGGGCTTGTTGGTAGCTACCTAAGGAGTTATATCATGGGTAGAGTGAAGGGCCATAGTTTAAAGGGTTTTCAACATATATGCCTTGTCTTTGTTGGTGAGACTTGAAGTTATTAATTTTGAACACATGGATGGATGCTTGGTATCCTTGGTATGTTGGATATTGTTGAATATTTTTGTACAGGGGCAAGTTCAACACATTGTATGATGAATAGTTAATTAATTGTGAAGATTTCATTTTGGAAAACTAAATATTTCTGAATATTCCACAAGATTCTTCATTTTCCTTAAAAATGTTCTTTGAGAAAAGATTTTTTTGAAAATTTCAGCATTTCCATAAAGAATATAATTTGTGCCAAAGACGCCAAGGTACTGCCGTAATTAAAAATGAAATGGGGTGTTACAGTTTTATTGTAATCTGTTTGTATGGTTTTCAACTCGAGTTATTAGGATGAGTCCTTAGTGTCCAGAAGTGCTCAGTATGTGACCCTGCAAAAATATTTCTTACATCCAAGTTTAGTTATTTACTTTTTTTCCAAACCCACCCATAAAAGCAGAACTGGGCCCGCAAATAGGTGACCTAGACCAATCAAACTATCTAGCCAATCAACAACAGGTGTTAAGGCTTTTATATCCCTTTAAAAAAATGCTCTGTCAAAACAATTTTGCCCACCCAAACTGGCATATTGCGACTTTCTTCATCCAATGTAGTGTGGAGGGTTACATACTAACCAGTGGTGGAGTTACTCTACAGGTAAGGAGTTGTGCTAAGGAGCAAGGAGTATCTCATATGAGTTGAATCTCCAGGGTGCTCAATATGTAACCCTGAAAAAATGTTTTTCACATCTGAGTTTAGTTATTCACGTTTTTGCAACCTCACCCATAAAACTGGAATGGGGACAGCAGATTGGTGGGGTACTACTAATAGCAAACCACCTGGACCAATCATTATGATGGGCCAATCAGAAACACCATGTGCTCTGCCTTTTACCAGCCACCACAATTATGCAATTATGCTCAGATAAAACCATTTCTGAGCCAAGCCGGCATGTTTTTGACTTTTCTTCATCCAATTTTACTGTGGAGATCACATACTGAGCACCTGTGGAGATGAGCATCTCCACTGGTGCTCCGTATGTTACTCTGGATAATTAAATTAAATTTCTAAGTTTAGCTTTTTTTTTTTGGGGCAACCCCACCAATAAAACTGTAACTGGAACTGCATATAAATGGGTACTACTAAGAGCAAACCTCTGGACCAATCAGATATACTGAGCCACAGTCAGGTCCAATTTATTAAACTTTTTCTTTTTTGGAGGTGCATGAGTGTGTTGCGCTTTTTATCAACCACGGCAAGCTGCACGAATTTGGTGCAAAAATACCAATTTCCTGAGCTAAACGGCCACATTTTGACTTTTTCTCAACGAATTTTACTGTTTGGAGTCCCATACTGAGCACGGGCGGAGATGCTCTAAGAGGGGTATGACCATAGCCAGAGCCAGGAACTCTGACCTATGTTTACACTAGTAGTCCAGACCTTTTACTTTGCTCCTTAGGGTAGAAGGAAAGAGTTTAAGAGCGTAGGCACAAATTAGATGTGATATTTGCGGCTAATATTGAAGGCAATGCTTTAAGATTAAGAGGAGTGTCCTGCCCTTGAAGAAGGGGGTTAACTTATGGGGGATGTACAAGAGGGGCAAGTGGATGGGAAGCCCATATGGCTGGCTCCTAATAAGGGATTTGTTTAGCTTTCATCGTATTTTGAAGGAAGAGCTGGGTTTCAAGCCAATCACAGTTAGGGAAGTGGGTTTGTTTTTGCATAACTCTGGCAACAGACCCTCAAACCCTAACCACCAGGGTAGCTGGCTGCCCTCACAGAGGGTGAGGATGGATAATAATACATCCCACTTTAACTTAGGATAGTATGTTGTTTCCCCTACATACCTATAACAGAATTTATGCATGCTTTTATCAAACCATAGAATATCTTCAATCACACTTCGGTGCATGACCAAATGACATGTCTATGCCTGACTTCATTGAGTAAATTTTTAACAATTTCATCAATTTTTTTGATCATTCATTGGAAATTGGAATGTTGATCGAGCAGACATATTAATGATATAATGTGAAGTCTTAAGGGAATTTGTTGATTCAACAGAGTTTGGATGATGAATAGTGTGTGGATCGAACATGCTGGGATGTTTAGGTGACCATCATAAGCTTGTGGCACCATAGTCACATGGTCTTGGATGTACGGTACTTGCATGGGTGTAAGTTGTTGTTTGTCTATTGTGCCAACACAATTCCTTGCATGTGAACAAACGGTTTTGTTCATGTGTACGTGCATTCAAAGTATAGGACATCATGTATCTCTCGTATTTCCAGACATTAAAAAAAGGAGTGCAATGTATTGGAATTTTGGATTGTAGGTTAGTTTAGCCGGGTGTTGTTTTTATAGGAATTTTGGTTTGTAGCCAAAGTGGCAATCATCCATAGGAAGATTTAGCCAAATATGGGTAACAATCAGATATGAAATATAAATCTTTAGTCATCCTTCTACATATTTTGGCTACACACTTTAAACCAAATATAGAAATACAAAGATTCTTTCTCCTTCCCCCTCTCAGTTCTGATGATTAAGAACTTCCAAAAATCATGTCATTTTTAAATTTTGAATTTCTCTTTTTGGTGAAAATTTGTCAATAAAGAAAGGCTGGTTTTGCACATCAATAAACTTCATTCACAAATTCATATAGTTCTTGAAAACAGAAAACCCAAAAAATAAAATAAAATTGCTGTACAAAAGGGTAATAATATCTTGGGGGAAAGCCTTGCTCCAAAGATTGATACAAAGTATCAACATAATTTTATTTATTTATTTCATTTTTTCAAAATGCCTTGTTATTTGTGGAGGACAGATTCTGCTTGATAATATGCCCTGATTTTTTTTTGCCAAAGCTTTACAAAGGGGCGATCCTCTCCTATTGCCTCATATAGGCCCCTACCCTCGGGATTTACCTTATACTTTTATGAATGTCCGGGCCACTAGTGGGCCTTACCCACCACCATATAGCACTAGGTGAACCTTGCCATACGTCTAAACATAAGTAGATTATCAGGCTAATATTTGTAGGACAATCTTACACAATTATTTAGGAGTGAGACGAAAAAGTTTTAGGTGTAAGTTTCGTTTCCTAAGAATAGGAGGAGGAATAAGATCCCTTGTCTTTTCTAGGAGGCATATTCATGCAAATAAGGCCCCATTCATATACACTGGGAAACTTCTTCAAGAAAATTAAAAGCTGAGATTAAACGCCAACCATCCAACTAAAATTAAATTATTTATTTATTTTTGACTAAAAGGATTTTTATAATAATTTTATAATAAAAAAAATAAGATATTTTTATCAAATCCTTTTAATACTAAAAATGGTTGGTCAATTGTTTTTGGGGGTGTTGAATCCACCCAGAAAAAACCAAAGATGTGAGTACCAACATGAAATCCTTTTTTCTCTATTGAGAAGTAACACATAAAAAATTGTTAGGGTGTTGAATCCCTCTACCCCAAAAAAAACCAAAGATGTACCTATGAAATGAAATTCTTTTTCCATAGTGAGAAGTAAACACATACCACCTATTAATTAGTAGACAATTGTGGTGGTGGGACATATCAATGATCCACGATCGGAAACTTCCCTTAAGATGATGCCCGACCAAATCGACCAACTACACTTGCTCAACAAGATGCGCTCAAGTGGAGCCTGCCCAATGAGAGATGGTAGGGTGTAAACAAGGACGGGAACACCACCACACTTAGACCCACACCGTCCCAACCCCATCCCAAACTCTCTCACACAAAAAAACACAAAAAAAAAAAAAACACCCCCCAAAAATTAAAAAAAACTGGGGAGGAGGAGGAGGATGAAGAAGGAAGGAAGGAAGCTATCCACCTAGCTATGAAAAATTAATTAATAATTATTAAGAAAGAGAGAAAAGTAAATGGAGTGTAGGTAGGTAGGTAGGTAGGATAGGTAGGCAGACAGGTGAGGAGGATGGACATTCTGTGTTGCCATTGGCCAGAAACCTCTACACGCCACTTATGTTTTGCCACGTGGCTATAATCAGCTGGGTTATGGATTGTTTCCGTCAGATGCGGTCACTAATCAACTCACTAAACATGTAACCTGGCTTGGTTATTTACTAACCACGGGGTTCAGTTAGGCTAGCCTGTCTCGCACCCCTTGAGGGAAACACGAGAGCCAGAGAGAGCGAGAGAGCCCGAGGGAGAGAGAGAAGGAAGGAAGGAAGAAGGGACAGAGACAAGAGCTCTGGCTACTAACCTCACAGTCTTCTATGACTTTCTTTGTAAGCTCGTGTTCAAGCTTTGAGGTACGATGATGTAAGTCTGTTCATTTTGGGATCATTTTTCTCTAGTTTTTTTGGTTTTTTTATTATTTCCTTTGAGGTCGTTGATTCGTCGACAACGGTGGTGTCCATTGACAGTGCGTGTGTTTTCCTGCAGCTTCGTGTTGTCGTGCTGTGTCTGTGCGTGTGTGCCTCATTAATTTGTAACTAGATTTTTTTTTCCCGCGGTTATTCTTTTCTTTTTTGGTTTTGGTTTTTTCGGTCCTTGATCATGCGGAAGAAGAACTTGCAGGGGCCGGGAATGTAAATCCGTTTGTGGTGATATTATTGTCTCGTACTAGCTGTGCTTGTCGATCATGGTTCTTGGGGTTACAGCTGCTGCCACTAAGTTGCTGGCTCTTCTTCATGTCTTTGACTTTGCGCGTTTGAGATCCGTTTTTGGTTCTCTTCTCTACTTCTTGTGGACTTTGTAACGGGAACCTTTGCTTAAGGATTGCACTGATGCGTTGCGCATAGAAGTCAGTGCAGGAAATAAGTGACGGAGCTGCCTGGAAGTCTCACGCGGGCCGGGATTGTTTGTAAGACTTTTTCGACGGATTGCTGCTTGTCTTCGTCGCACGAACCTTTACCACAGCCGAATGAAGTAGCTCTGTATCGTCTCTGGTGAAGCTTGTGAGATAAAAAGGAAACATCGCAAGAAGATTTTGGATTTCTGGCTGCCGCTAGCTGCGACCTATCGATCGTGGATTCTCCGGTACTTAGAGCGGCCGTCGTCATGTCTACGAGCTTAGGCTTAAGTTGACAGACACGACACTGTAGGCCATGGACGGCTGCAGGGGGGAGGACGGAAGTTTGCTCGACTTGCTTGCTGCGGAACAAGCGGCCATATCTAAGCACTTACATAATGTGCAATGGAAATCACACTACCGGACTTCTTAGTGAGGAAGAGAATTTGAGCCCCATCACAAGCTGCAAAAGCTCTCTTAGACTGTTCCCGCGAGCAGCCTCAGCTTTTGGTTTTGGAAATGCGAGTTCGCAGAGGAGGCTGTCGCCGCTGCAACCGTGACGACGTTCAAAGGCTCTTGGCAGGTCGACGCGTATAATGAATTCATGTTACATTCGGGCGCATAATATTATGGGATTTGGTCTCAGAAGAAGAACAGGATAGCGTAGACGTTACGGGGGTGCATCCATTTGAGAGTTGTGGGCTTGAATTGTAGACTAAGACTGATGGCTACAAGTTGGGAATAAACGTGTGGAAGCGAAGTCTGCAGGAGGATGGCAGCATGTTCCATAGTTTGGTTCAGAAGAGATCTTCGGCTGGAGGACAATCCGGCTCTAGTTGCGGCTGCAAGAGCAGGATCCGTCATCCCTGTCTTCATATGGTGTCCAGCAGAGGACGGACAGTTCCATCCTGGGCGTGTCTCGAGATGGTGGTTGAAGCAGAGCTTGATACATTTAGACACTTCCCTCAGGAGCTTAGGCTCTCCTTTGATAATGAGAAAGGCACACAGCTCACTTACTGTGCTTCTAGAGATTGCTGAAGCAACTGGAGCTACTCAGGTGTTCTTCAACCATCTCTATGGTGAGTTCACTCATCTTCTTCGTCTAGGGCTCTCCTGCAATCCAGCTCTCTGTCTGCAGACCTAGTACACCTTGAAATTGACATTGACATCACAGACAGATGTGAAAGAAAGTTAGGTTGGTATGTTCTGTGAAGTGGATCCTGTTGCCTATCGAAGCAAACTTGATCACAAGTGTCACTTGATGAATGCTCAGCATCATTTCAGAGTATTCACTCGTAGAAAACTGGTAGTCGTTTTAAAATGACAGTATCCAAGTGGGCACAAGTACCACCCATTCTTGCAAATTGTCCCCAGTCACTGCATGACTGTAGCTTTGGTTGAAGTGAGTTTCTGATCACTGAACTTGGGTACATGCTGAGGAATTGTAATGCTGTTGGTGCTCTGCTCTTGAAGATGCTTTTGTGTTAAATATTTTTGGCTCCAGTCTGGACAAGTTCTTGGATGACCAGAAGTGACAGAGAAGCTTCTATTTTTTTGGTTTTGTTTGACAGATCCGGTATCACTTGTTAGGGATCATGGTGTAAAGCAAGGGTTGGTAGAGTGTGGAATTTCTGTTCATACGTCCAACGGAGACTTGCTGAATGAGCCCTGGGAAGTATATGATGATGAAGGACAAGCGTTCACTGTATTCAATGCTTACTGGCAGAAGTGCCTCAATATGCCATCTGAGCCAGAAGCTCCACTTCTACCACCAAGGCGATTGACAGGACCAATAGGTGAGGCCTTTTGGAAGGTTTTACTTCTGTTATATCTAAATGAATCATGTGCTTCCTGCATGAAGCAAGTATGTATTTGCTGTCTCTTCATTCCTGTCTTCTTTTCTGATGTTTTTGTTGTGTTCTAATCATCTCCGCTCTAATACAGGTTTGTCCCTGTGATAGGTTGCATGGGCATGTAGCTCATGTAGCTCAAGTTCCTTTGCCTGGCAAACAATTGTTCACTCCTTTCCTATCTTCAAAGTATTGAAAGTTCCTGGTTGGGCACATGATAGGATAGAAAGTGTATCAATGGCTGTAATGATTGCAAAATTTTTTCAGGAAAAATTGTGAGTTACTCAGCTGAGGAGCTGGGTCTTGAAGACTTGTCTGAGAAAAGTAGCAATGCCCTTTTGGCACGGGCATGGTGTCCTGGATGGAGTCATGCCAACAAGTCATTGGAAGCATTTCTTCGAGGTGCTCTTCTTGAGTATGCTACTGACAGGCAGAAAGTAGATGGTGTGACCACATCACTCTTGTCACCTCACCTGCATTTTGGGGAGTTGAGTGTGCGAAAACTTTTTTATGAGGTTCACACAAAGCAATTTGCTTGGACCAGGGAGGGTAGCACTGTGGGAGAGCAGAATGTGACCATGTTCTTGAGGTCAATTGGACTTCGAGAATACTCCAGATACCTAAGTTTCCACTTCCCTTTCACACATGAGAGGTCACTGCTTGCCAACTTGAAGTCATTTCCTTGGCGTGTGGATGAGGGTTATTTCAAGGCATGGAGACAAGGGCGTACAGGGTATCCATTGGTGGATGCTGGAATGCGAGAGCTTTGGGCCACTGGGTGGTTGCACAACCGAATACGAGTTGTAGTTTCAAGCTTTTGTGTCAAGTTTTTGCAGCTGCCATGGAGGTGGGGCATGAAATACTTCTGGGACACACTTTTGGATGCAGACTTAGAATCCGATGTCCTTGGTTGGCAATATATATCTGGCAGTTTGCCAGATGGTCATGAACTCGATCGAATGGATAATCCTCAGGTATTGTTGTAGTGATGATTTTTCCTTTGATGCTGATGTTGTGTGATAGTTGCAAAATGTCACACAAGTGATGCTGGTAGGTACAAGGAAGTTTGTTCAAGCTATCCTCTCTGATTCTGTTCTGCAATCTGGTGACCTTTACCTTTTATTTCTGCCACCATACTGATATGTTTCCATGATAGGGCATCAGCTTGAAGGATATAGGTTTGACCCAGATGGTGAATATGTGCGGCGTTGGCTGCCCGAGCTCTCTAGATTACCAAATGAGTGGATACACCATCCTTGGGATGCTCCTTTGAGTGCACTTCGAGCTGCCGGGGTTGAGTTAGGAACAAATTATCCCAGACCCATAGTGGAAATAGGGGTTGCCAGGGAGAGGCTTCAAGCTTCGCTTGCAGAGATGTGGGAAAAAGAGGCAGCCTTGAAAGCTTCCCTTGCAAATGGTATGGAAGAGGGACTTGGGGAAACCACAGAAGTTCCAGGTACAGGAGGTCCTTCGCATGAAAGAATGGATGTACACAGAGTGGTGGTTAGACGATTTGCCCCTCATTCAGGCAGCTTCCCTAGAGACCAGCTTGTGCCAGATCTACCTACTGAATCTCAGCAGCAGGCTGCTGCATCCATTATGCACCAAAGTATACCAATTGAAGAGGACATTGCTGAATCCACAGCCACAATGCCTCCACCAGTTCCATCTGCTTCAGCAGGCATGTCCAAGGATGGGGTTTCAAATCCTCTTGAAGGTCATGTCCGAGGTTTAGTAGATAGATCCCAGTCTGCTCAGGCTGCCGAACCAATTCTGGATTTGGATTTGAATTCCACAGCTGAATCTGTAGTGGCTGGTGGGCGTACAGAAAGTGAGAGTGGGGCAGTTCCAATCTGGTCACCATCTGTTCCAGGTCAGGTGCAACAGCAAGCATCTGCTGAATGTCTTGTGCCAGAGGTTGCAGATGTGCAGCAGGGAGGGTTCTCTAGGAGACTTACACAATCTATGCTGAGGGTGAACCAAGGGGCAATGGCTTCCAACAAGGTTGGACCTTCTAGTTCAGCAATTCCTCAAAATATATTTGAGTGTTATGAGAGTTTGGAGTTGGTCAAACACAGTTGGCTTTGTTGTTTTCCAACTGGTTGACCATGAGCAACATGGTTGTTTGAGCCAAAGACTTTGGGAAGAGTTTACTTTGTATTCTCTTTCCTTTCTCTCTGGACCAGTGGCATGTCATTGCAGAAATACTAGCTATTTCTGTCGTGATATCAGTCAATTTAGTGTTCATTGCTTAAACCATTATCAAACGAATGGAACAATTGGAATGATTGAATGCTTTATTGCTTTGTTGATATCCATTGTGTTGTGTGGGAAACTCTTTCCTTGGTTGCTTCATTTGCTGGTCTGAGAAATTATCATTGTATCTTCTATTTCCTATTATTTTGGTTTCTTAACAGAACCGATTTTCAATTTTGACTCTTTTGCTTCTGGTATTGGGGTTGTTTCCACAGTCATCATATTCTGATGATGGGATGATGTTCAGGGTTTGCATTAAGAGGTGTGTTTGAGGGTCATCTTTGATTGCTTCAGATGGGGGCATTGTGCTTGTCTCTGATGCAGAAAAGTTCACTCTCAACTTAGACTATCCAAAGATGAAAGTTGGAGCTGCAATAGCAGGATGAAATCGCTGCATCAACTTGGTGACTGTCTTCATGTGACTTGTTTCACGTACTTAGGGGTGATCTGCTTCTCTCTTTTCCCACATTTTCTGCCTGCTTATTTGGGCTGCACTGTGTTGTGTTTTTTGGCGAGTTAGCAGGATAGCGAGGATGATTTCTTCATACCAAAGCGGGAGGGAAAGTGGAAACGTACTGTGAAGCAGCAGGCCAAGCGGAATTGCTGATAGGCAGGGATTTACATGGAACTGATGTTTTCCAACTTTGGAGGGTCATCTTCTTGATGCAATGTCCCTTCTAAAGTCACATGTTCATTATCAGGAAGAGAAGGAGACACACTTTGCAGTTGAGTCTGTTTGAGATAGGTACAGATCATGCCCCTGGTCCTTGATTTCAACTCTGGAGGATGTCAGTGATTTTTGCTTCAATTCAATCTGCAATTTAAGTTGGGCTTCCATAGTAGTAGGTGAGTTGTGCTAGATTCAATGTGGTTGTGCTTTGGACTCTTTTAACTTACAAGTCCCTGTCTCAGTTAAGACTGTCTGAGATGTGAGGAGTCTCTGTATGGAGATTTCCAGCAAAAGTGAAGCTGCTAAGGATCATCCTCATTAGGAACCCAAGACAACTTACAGACAGAATTTCACAAATGGGATGAGTAGTCATTGGAAAATGCATTGCTGAAGTGGCAGAAGATGATATTTTCAATGAAATAGTGTCAATAACTACATTGTAGTTTGTAATGGAGTGTGGGATGCAACAGGGCAATGTGGTTTTATTTGTTTTTTGGTGTTATGTGCTGGAGATGGGAATTGATTGGAAATGTGTAGGGCCTGAGCATGGTTGTCTGAGGCTCTTTAATCCTCTGGAAAAGTGTGCTTGCCATTGAAAATCTGTGGCAACAAAAATTTTATTTCTGTCACATGCACAGATTCAGAATCACATTAATCTAAGGGAGTGCTGGCACCTTAATTGGAACATTGTTTCTTGTTATCCATGGAAACAAGTGTAGTAGGACTAGAAAGAATGAGTTGAGTTTTTAAAGGTATCATCCTTGAAAGAGTAAGTGTGTTTCTTTCCATTATTAAAATAAGCACTATTTTGATCTACTGTTAGATGGTACACATACACATTCGAGGGCAGGCCATGGTCCTATTCTGTAGTGTGGTTTTCCCTTTGTTTCTGTATGGCATTTGCATGAGGCAGGTTCTTGTGGGCACCGAGGTTTTCAACCTTACAACTCTACCCTTCAGGTAGTGGCCTTTTGCATGTTGAGAAACATTGCCATGGGGACTGACTCTCTTGTGTTGTGTGTTGCTTACATGAGAAGAAACAGCAGAAAGGCAACAGGAACTCAGGACACAGATGTTTGTATAATCGTTTGACCAAAAATTGGGTTGGAATGTTCTATACCCACTGTCAGGAGCTGACAAAGTCCAGTTGGTGGTCATGACAACTTGTGATTGCTATTCATGACAAAGCTGATGGTCTGATACTTTGTGAGTGACACTCAAAGGTTATGACCCCACTCATCCTTGTCATGTGCTCATCTTTGTCATGTTACCTGCAAACTGTTGTTGTGGAGTCCTCTGCAATCTCATAGACATGGTTGCCAGTGGCTTTGGTGGATGTTCTGCATCCAAGTAGTCACCAGAGATATATATATATATGCTTAAAAGGATGTACAGTCAGGGCCCAGGCTGAACAGCACTCTCAAATTTATGTCCCTCTATGTGTTAAGCTTAGATGCTTGATTGTACAGGGACAAGCTCAGATGAAATAAAGCTTACGCCCACATGAGCTTGTTGGAGCCTGAACAAGGATACTATCAACTTTTTTCTATTAGATTTGTCTCTTTGTGTGCTTGCCAACCTCATGACTGAGTCTTCTTATTTGCTTTCAAATAGCAACCAAAACTCAGAGACTCAGGATGTAGATGTTGTATAATAGGTTGCCTGAAGTTTTGGATGGATTATTATATACTAGATAATGCCCTCTGTTTGGAGCTGATGAAGTCATCTGAGCTTGATATTGTAAATTTCATGATGACAGTCATCATCTCACTTTTATGATTGATACTAATAAGGTAGGTCCACACTCCATACTCATCTTGTGGAGTTAAATCTCAAGTGTCGTGGAGTTTCCTCTGCAATTTCATAGATAGGCTTGAAGGTCTGAGCTTAAATACTTTTGGACATTGGCATCCTTCTTTGGTTTCCACATCCTGCACAATCTCCATCCTGCCCATAATTGTCATGGTTTGTTTTTGGGCATCATGTTGCCTTGTCTTGGTCTTCATGATCCATGCAATTTGTAGCACCGCCCCAAGATGGTTTCAATCTTGCATGTCATCATCTCCTTGCTATGACCTGCATTTGTCGATTCTATTCCAAACCCTGGAAAGGGGCCATGTGGGAACTCTTTTGAGTGGGGCATATGGTGTGGGTAATGAAAGTAGGTTGAATGCAAAAGGTTTAGCAAGGGGGAGTTGGAGTCAATTGGAAAATATAAGAGTTATTTATGACCAAAATTATGACCCAAGTAATTAGAAAAACGATGTTTAACCAAATCTTTAACCCATCTCAAAAGTAAAATAAAATTGAAAAGAATGATTGTTAAAAGTGGAAATAGCAATCAGTGATTTTTTGGGTGGGAAATTTTGCATTGTTGCAAAAATTGCCAAAGATTGAATAATATCAAAAGCAATTTCAAAAACATTGCCAAATTTCTATTTGGGGTTCAAGTAAGTTGCCAAAAATACATAAGGATGTTGAAACTTTTTATTTTCATATTTTTTATAGCTAAATTTAGTTAAAGTTGCTAATTGATGATCACCATTTCAACTACATCATTAAATTGAAAAATAAAAATATTGGTAGTAGTGTATGCTTTAGGGTGTTTGTCCCAAACTTGGGATTGAAGCATTTTGAAATTGTTTTGGATGGTTAAATGGTAGTAAAGGGTTTAGGTGTGAGTCATAAGGTGCATGGTTAAAATCCATGAGACAATAAAGGTAATAATATCGTGGCTAATCATTATTAGAATAATTCCACCCATGTTGAGTATGTGCACTTGCAACAATATTTCTCACATTCAAGATTAGTTTAATTTACTTTTTCCCAACCTCACCCATAAGATTGAAATTGGAACTACAAAAGATGGGAAACTCCTAATGGCAACCTACCTGGACCAATCAAACCATCAAGCCAATCAACAGTAGGTGTTAGGCTTGGATGTGGCTTTTGCTAGCCTCGACATCGTATGCAGAAATGTTGAGCCAAAACCACTTTGTTGAGCCAAATTGGCATGTTTTAACTTTTTTCATCCAAAGTTTGCCATACAATATATTTGTGGAATTGTTCTAGACCATTACTTAAATGTCAGATCATGAATTAGGTTTTAGAAATTGAAGTCAAAGATGTTTAACATTAAAAAAAAATAATAATAAAAGGTTTATAGTTTAGGTGTTTTGTCTCAAACTTAGGACGAAAACATCATGAGTTTGTTGGTTTTCCTTCTTCACAAATGCATGATGTGCATGACCTAAAGTTTTCATTTTGCATATAATTTTTTTGCTACCCTTGCAAGTGTGTCTTCCCAAAGCATTTGCTTTGCTATCTCACTTGTTTATTGTCAAATTGATTTTGGTAATTTCTACCTCGGTGTTTTGTGCAATGTTTATTTTTGCAATGAAGATAAATTAGTTGTGGTGAATGATTTGGATTTTGGAATAAGAGATGTTGCATTTAAAGCAAAGGTGTTAAATGAGTTTGGCACTTTTCATTGAATTGCAAATAAAAACATGAAGATTCAAGCTATATTTACTTGCATTGTGATTTGCTAAATAAGGTAGTGGTAAATACCAAATTCTTATTTCTTGATTGAGTTCTTTGGATAAATTCATAAAAAATCCTATAGATTAAATCTACATGCAAATTGATTACACATTCACAATTAGTTTTGACAAATACTTTTCTTGCAAGTATTGATTGTTACAATCTTAATTCTACATGTATTTATATAATAAAACAAAGGTATTCACAAAACATCTCCAAATTCCATGTTACCAAAACAAAAAGGTGCAAAAAAACTTCCAAGTTGCAACAAGAATGAATATCCAAAAAAAGAAGGTGGAGAAGTATTCAAAATTTTCTTCCAAAATTTCAATTCAAATCTAGCACCTAACTTCTTACTAACTATATACACTACATTATCTTTCTTTAACATTACCCCCCCTTGTATTGTGGATTCCATCCTTGAAATCCTTGTCATATACAACATAATCTAAGGTTATCAATGGTTGTTAAGGTTGGCATAGTTACTACTCTTCCTTGGCAGTTGATTGAAATATTCCTAATGTTGACTTTTACTTTGGTAGTGATTATTTTTTAGATACTTGTTGTTGTGGCACTTGGTCTATTAAATCCACTTCTTATTGTTCTTCCTTCATTGCCTACTTTTCATTCTTCACATTTTTTCATCCTTTATTTGTTTGTTAACCAATTTCAGTCCAAACATTTCTAACAATATTGTACTCATTTGCTAATAACCATTTGTTGAAACATACCCATAGTTTTCATATGTGGATTTGCTTCTCCTCCAATTTGCATTCCATTTGGTTTATGAAAACATGGTGTGGCCTCCATTGAAAGAGTTTTATATGACTATCCAAAAGCTCGCAAACTTGTCAAACATATAATAACATGCTATTGATGATGGTCTATTTTCAATAACCACTTGTTCCATTTCACTAGAAGAATTCATGTCCTATGCAACTACTTTTTAAACAACTAGTGGTCCTCAACAACTATGAACCATATTTGCAACTATCTAACTTATGTGGCAATATGTGTAATTGCAATCTAATAGTTCTTATAATTAATGGATCAATGAAATGGATGTTTAGCATAATCTAGGCATGTGTTCAATTTTTCTATACATTCAAGCTAAAGATGTGAAATTGTTAAAGTGACTAACCAACAAAAATAACTATTACATGATGTAACATATGACATAAGCTATGATATGACATATGATATTAAAAGGATTAGTATTTTATGCAACCACCTACAAAAAAAATTGTAATATTATTTAAGAAATGATTTGGAAAATTAATAGTTCATCACTTTACATTTAACATGTAATTTTGTCACATGGTGTAAATACGCACTCAGATTAATATAATTGTTGTCATAACCTAGTTCTACATTGTGAATTAAATTGAAAATGTAGATAATAATTGACATTTGTGTACATCATAAACCTTAATAACATACATCCATAAAGTTTTTCATAGGCCATTTTGTCATGGCAATACTCATATATGCATTACATCAAAACACATGCATATATGAAATTCAAGTGGAGTCATTTTTTAAGGATTTTAAAAATGGTTATATTCTAGTTTGTTATTTTTACAAATGGCATGCATACGTGTATGAGGGTTTGATCATTGATAACTAAATTTTAAAGATTACATCATGTGATATTTATGTGTACATTTATAGTTAAAAACTTTACAATGAAAATTTTGAAATAAATATTTAAAATTCATGTAATTTATTTACATCTGAAAATTTGAAATTTATAATGTATCAAAATTATGGGATTAAAAATATGAATTAAATTTAATTCAGAATCTTAAATTTAATTTAAAATTATTCTATGGCCCAAAAATATATATTAAATCAATTTAACTTCATTACTTAAGAAAATCCAAATGTATAGACCAAATAGAAAATTCAAAATATGAAATTCAAAATTTTGAAAAATATATACAAGTTTATTTTAAGTATTAAACATTAGATTGAATTATAAATTATGAAATATATTTAATTTATAACTGAAAACAGAAATTTAAAACATTAAATTTGTACTGAATTAAAATTATTTATTTAATTAAATTAGAGTTAGTTAATTATAATGTGCAATCAATTTCATTACGAAATTACATAATTAAATAATGATATGATAATGCATAAAATTCGGAGTATACATGTTTATATTTATGTGATGACTTAATATATTACAAGTTGACGTATTGGTTGGATGGTTAAAAAGTTGGTGTCTAGCCATGGAAATGAGGGTTCAATTCCCTTTAATGACATTTAAATTTGGTCCTAAATCACTATAACATGATTACATGTGTCATAAATGACTAGAACATGACTATGTGTGTCCTAAATGATTATAAAATAAGTACATGTTTTTATTTTAAAGTGTAAATCCACATGGACATTACACATAATTGTTTTGGACATGACACAACACCATGTCATGTTGAGTTGTTTAAGTAAGCTATTTGCCATGACTTTAGTGACCATAGTCATTTAATCCAACATGATTATAAATCTAGTTGTAAACATAATCGTATTTTTTAAAAATCCTATTAGTGCTTATGGTATTGATTAATTAATTACATTTATAGGTCTCCTCCTAATAACCATTGATGCCCCTTTGGGTTCTTATTGTTCCTATTTATCTTTAGGTTTGTCCTTAGGGACCACCTATGTCGCTTTTGGTGCATGTTTGGTCTTGTCTTACACTAGGTTTGTCCACAATGGTCACATGTTCCATTTGTGGTGAAGGTTGACCATGCACATTTGTTAATAGCCCATGTTCCCTTTTTAAGGACAACATGAGGTCATCATTTTGGTAAGGTGTTGGTGATTTCTCTTTCTTCATCACATACGTTCCATGTTGGCATATATATTGAAGTGGAAGGGTTCTTTCCTTCTACCTTAATAATACATGTTATTATATGAATTTTTGTTAAAGTACGCTTATTACACCTCTCATTTTTGTTTCTTCCTCTTCATAAGATCACCTTTATAATTCTCTCATTCTTCATCTAATTGCGTCATACTCACATATGTTGTCCTTGTTCATTTGATCTCCTCCTATTGCTCTTATCTATGAAACAAACTTTCAACCTAAACTTGTCTTCTAATACTTAACAACTATTTCCTCATTTGCTTCACATTTTGATTATATGTTCGGGCTTTGGATGTTTCATTATGCACCTACATTTGTTATGGGTCTTCATTTAGAAACCACTTTTGCATAAACACCTTTATGATAAGGGTTGAATTACAGATATCTTTTGTTAGTAATAAATTTGTTATAACATTCAACATTTTCTTTTGTGAAATCATCCATCTCTAAAGTGTTTTCTTCATGCGATTGAACATGATAGTTACCCAATCTATTGGTTATTTTCAATATTCTATCATAAAAAAATTACATTCATATTGCTAAATAACTAACCATTTCCCTTTGGTAAATGATTTGTAGGAGGGCAATAAACTTAGCATTGTATAGCAACATCATTTTGGACACACTCCATTGCTCCTTGCTTACATGAGTTTTTGGCCCCATTTTAATTTGATTCAAGGCCCTTTTTTTGTTGCATATGTTTGAAATCCTAAACTTGGTTATAATCATGTCCCAATCAATGCATAAAACCTATTAATTCACCCAAGAAAAGATTTAATCATCTATATTATGTATTAAAAAATTCATGTCTAAGTGTAATCTATTCAATCTCAATGAACCTATTCAACTTAAGAATATTTGTCAATTGTTTCTATTTTTCCCCCATATCTATCCATTTTAATAAATTTTCTAACTTCATAATGTATTTCGATGATGTTGGTGCAAACCAATAATGATTTTTGTCCTTTAATAACACAATATTCATCATCTTCTTGCATGGTTTCTTTGAAGGTCCAAATTAAAAATTGCAGGTTTGATTATAGTACACATTATTTTATCCTTTTGTAAAGCTTGTGTAGCTTTCACTTGATGTTCTTGAATTAGCTCCACATGATGTCTTTCCTCCATTATTCCACAAATTTTTTTTTGCATTGTAGGTTTTTTCAATGTTTCTTATTCTTTTTTTTCAAAATAAAAAAGGATAATTGTTTTTAATTACTACCTTTGACCTCCTCCTAGTCAGTGATGTAACTCCCTCAATATTTCTTTTGCATCTCACATATTCTTGTTTAAGATATCTCATTACCTCCTAAACACATCATTTGAATTAATATCCTCCTTTTCTTTTAATGAGTAAAAACTTGTGGTGTTGGAGGTGAATCTCTTGGAGAATGGCAACGGATTTATATACAAATATTTTGGAGCATGTTCTCCCTCTTCCTTTTCCTCTTCCTTTCTCAATTTTTTTTTTCTATTGTTTCTCACACAATTTTACACAAACAATTGACAAAGCTTTTTGCATTTATGATGCGGTGCACTCATATTGTACATGCCAAAAAGATGATAGGAAATATGAACACTAATAGTTTTTTGACATAATTATTATTACTATTCACTTTCAATGTAAAAGTCATGTGCATTTTTATGGTTTACCATTCAAATTGACAATTTTTTTTCTTGGTTGCATCCTTTCTTGGTGTCACATTAATTGCATACATGTGAGCTATTAAAGATTGACTAATAGTTGTATTAATGTCCATATCTTTTTCTAGGTGAACTTTATTATTTGTTCACTACCTATTGCCAAATTAATTTGTGGCATGTCATCCACTTGTTCTTTCACAAGTTCTTTCTTCTTTGTACTTCCTATTACTAGTTTAATTTGTGCCACATCATCCACATGTTCTTTCACATGTTCATTCTTCTATACATTTTTTGCTAGTATATTCTGGTATACGATATGTAATTTTAATTTTGTGCTTAAATTATTATTTGTGTCAATATTCTTGACTAGCCTATTTGACCCCCAATTCTGAGACTACTTGACTAACATACTTGTATAGTTCAAGTTTATAAACATTGACCAACACATAATACAAGGAATTTTCATATTAATGATTGATGTTTTTGGTCACAAATGATTCTTTTTAATTATAAATGCCACATGTAATTGTTATAATGTTTAGTTTTTTTGGACAAGTTGAATAAAATCTAGTTGCAAAAAACATGATGTGGCACTTAGTTGAAACAACAATCATATCGAGGTGCAATTATCACCAACTTTTTGTTTAGCCAATGTGGCATGGTCATTTATTATTGGTCTTTATGACTAAAATTTATATTTGGATATGTTTATGTGGCACAATCATTTGTGACTAGTTTAAGAATAAAATGTGGGGATGCCTTAAAATTTTCGCCATTAAAATGTTAACACATGAAAAGTTTCAAATTGAAAAAAATGGCACCACATGGCTTATTTAGTTTAACTTAGGCCTAGCCTAGCTTAGCCTAGGCCACCTAGGTAGCCTAGGGGTATAGCCTATAATAGGTTAAGTAGGTTAGTTAGCACATTCAAATATATAGGTTACAAGTGTGAGGATTTGAACCCTTCATCTTCACATTTAAACCCTTTGACCATTACACCTTTTTTCAACAAGTGATAATTTTTGTAATTGCATCATTATGAACTCTTATTCAACTACCTATATGGCTTAATTTACCTACCTTAGCTATCTAATTTACCTACCCTAGCTATTTAGTTACCTTAAGTGAAATTATTTTATGTTATTTTAAATTCGATTATTACTAGGTTATTTCAAACTATTTAATTATACGTTATTTTACACTATTTTAAGTTATTTTACCTTAGGCTATTTTAAGATATTTTACCTTTGGTTATTATATACACTTTTCTATGTTGAACTATTTTTGGTTATGATTATTATACCATAGGTTATTTTTTTATTATTTAAAAATATTTAAAGCTATTTTTGGATATTTTACCCTAAATTATTTTTGGATATCTTAAGTTATTTTAAGCTATTCTTGGCTATTATTGAATATTTTAAAAAAATCCTATGCTATTCTAGGCCATTTAAAATTATATTATTTCAGGTTTTTTTTTTGGTAGGTTATATTAGGTTTTTTTTTCCTTATGTTATTATTGGCTATTCTAGGCCATTTTGATTTTAGAATATTTTGATTTTAGGGTAATTTCAGCTATTTATCCATACCAAAAATGTTTAGTCATAAAACCATGTGTTTATAATAATGTGCTTAAGGTGCCTAGGGGTGTATTTAAAGGCTACCTAGGCTTAAATTACGTAAGTTAACATAACATGTTGCATGCATTCATTAACCATTAACACATGTACATTTGCAACTATGATACATAGTTATAAATCAAGTTGCATAAGCCATCACATGTTGTTTAATGAATTATGAATTACATTACTAGTCACAAAAATAATTAAATACTCATATAATATTAGACACCATTAGTTGTGGATGATATGAATGCACTTTTCATCTTGCAATTCATAGTTACATATGTGACTTAAAACCATTTTGTAATCAAATATGTGACTACAAGTTGGTATGGTTCATAATATTGTAGTCAAATATGCGATTACAAATTGTCCTACATTGTAGTGTGTAAACTACAAGGAATCATACTCCAAAATTAATAATTTTTGTGATATGCACCTAGATACACGTGTCTTATTCATTAGGTAAACTACCACTATGTGCTCTACAAAAAAAACAAACTTATTGGCTAATAAGTGAAGTGTAAACTTGTGTAAAGTGAAAACCATTGTTAATGTTTCTTTTTTTGTGATGTTACAATTATGTTCAACTTTGTTTAGTAGCCAAGATGCATACATTAGAAGTTGATCATGTTTACTTCTAAACCAACATCGCCTCGAAGGTAGGGAAATAGTTCTTTTTTACTTGATGTAAAATATTAGTTTCTTAGTCTGGTTATTATTTTCTTTTGCAATGAAAATACTTGAGTTATATATACTTGCGACTGGAGTATGAAAGTAGGGCTATTGCAAAAGGGTAACTACCACCAAAAGGTAATAACATGAAAGTAGCCATTAAATTTAAGGGTTGTAAAGGGTAGATTGATGTTGTAAATAGTAGGCAACAATTATAAAAGGTCGGTAGGTGTTACAAATGGTATGCAACAATTACAAAAGGCCTTGTAGATAGTAGGTAATAACTATAAGAAGTCAATAGGTGTTGCATACAATAGGTAGTAGCTATAAGAGGTTTGCATGTGTTGTAGACAATAGGCAACAATTAGAAAAAATTTATAATCATTCTAGCTCTTCTTTTATGTTTGCAAATAATGGTAGATGCAATATGTTAGTAATTTTTATAGGATGGTAGTTGTTGCAAAATGGTAAGCAAACAAAATACTTGTCCTACTTTTATGTGTTTTCATCTTTTTTTCATTCCTTCTTTATTTGGCAATTATTTTTACTTAATAGTTACTAGATTACTGAATTTGAAGCGATTTTACAACCTAATTACCTCCTACGTACCCATTTAACAATCTACCTACTTCCTACATATGTATCCATTTATCTACTTACTTATTTATTTACCTCCTACCTCCTATTTCCTACCTTTTGCCCACTTACCTACCTATCTACCTATCTACCCACTTGCCTACCTATCATCACTATTACAATTCATAGTTTTTAAAGTTATTCAAGTTGATTGCTTTGTCCAATTTAATTGATGAACATGTCCATTTTAATTAAAGGCCCATGTTTTAAATGATGTGTATTTTTAATTAGGGAACTTGATCAAAATGACATATTTGACCATTTGTCAAATTGAAAATCTAGTCAAATTGAACAAAAAATTGACTAGTTTGGTCAAAATGTCCAATGAGCCCTAATCAAATGAGACATCTAGTTAAGTTTAACAAAATTAAATGACACGTTTGTTCCAAATGACCAATGGTTTATAGTCAATGGTTTATAGTCAAGTTGAACATTTTATGTTAATTAATATTGACCATGTTAATTAATTACCTTGGCTAGGTAGGTAATTTAGGTCTATTTACCTATTTAACTACTACCTAAGCTAAGTAAATAAACTTAAATAGGTAGGATTACTACCAAAGTGCGGTGCTATATATTAGCTTAAATCCCTATGGAACCTTAAAAGTGAAATAATTTCATTACATTTTACCGATTTCACCCTGTGTAAGTTATTTCACGATAATGTCATTATGTAAACATTATGTTTCAATACTAGTTAACATAATTCACTATTACAATTTACTATAATAAACATGTTTATTTTTATATTTTTAAAAATATTTTCTTTATGATATTCTATGATATACCCTATATTATTTAAAGCTACTTTAGTTATTCTAACTTATATTTTAAGTTATTACAGGTTATTATAAATTATTTTACCCTAAATTGTTATATGTTATTTTACCTTAAGGTATCTTAACTAGTTTATTATAAACTTTTAAGTTATTTTAAATTAAATTATTCAACTAACTTTATGCTATACCTTAGGTTATTTTGTTTTAAATTAATATATGTTATTTCAAGTTATACTTTAAGTTATTCAAGGTCATTCTATTTTATGTTATTATAAATTATTTTATCCTAAGTATAATAAGATTAGATAATTTAAAACAAAATATAATGGCGTAAGGTAAAAATAACTTGAAATAGAAAATAATAACCTATGAAAAATAATTTTAAATACCTTACAATATAATAACTACCAATAGTTGTAATATAACATATAATAACCAACAATGATTTATAATACAATAACCACTAATAAAATAACCATCAATAACCACCAATAAAATAACCACCGATGGTTTATTATGGAATAATCACCAATAGCCATTAATATAATAACCACCAATAACCATTAATATAATACCAATTAATAATCACCAATAGCCACCAATAGGCATTATTTAAATAACCATTAATTAGCACCAATATCCACCAATAGAATAGCCACCATTAACCATTAATATAATAACCACCGATTACAGGCAGGCTGTTGTTCCAGAGAGATTGCAGCAGCAGGAGCAGGAAGAGGAGGAGGAGGAGGAGGAGGAAGAGGAGGAAGAACAGCACAAATCCGAGAAGCAAAAGGTATGTGCAAAATCCAAAAACATAGTGCACAAGAAACGCACAATCTCTCTCTCTTTGTAAAATAACCACCAATAACCATTAAAAGAGTAGCTATTAATAGTCATTAATATAATAACCACCAATAATCATTTATAGAATAACAACCAGTAACCATTAATAGAATAACCACCGATTACCATTAATAAAATAACCACCAATAACCATTAATAAAATAGCCACCAATAGCCACCAATAGAATAACCACTAATGGCCATTAATATAATAACCACCGATAACTATTAATAAAATAATCACTAAAAATCATGAATATCTACAGATAGAATATGTACTAATAACCATTAATAACCACTAATAACATTAATAAAAAAACAACCAATAGGCATATATTATAATTGCTTAGGATTGCCAAAAATAATTTAAGGTGAAATAATTTATAATAGACAAACATAACTTAAGGTGAAATAACTTATGATAATTTAGAATTACCAATAATAACATAAGGTGAAATAACCGTCAATAATCAAAACTAACTTATGATAGCTACAAGTAATTCAAATTGAAATAATTTATAATAGCCAAAAATAACATAGAATAACCAAAAAAAATTATAATAGCTGAAAATAACCTAAGGTGAAATAAGTTAAAAGAACTAAAAGTAACTTAGAATAACCAAAAATAGCCTAGGGTAAAATAACCAAAAATAAACAAAAGTAATTGAGAATAACCATAAATAATTATAAATAATGTAAGGTGAAATAATTTAAATTTATGAAAAAAAATCATATAATAATTGAAAGTAGTTTAACATAAGGTGTATTATTGTATTAACAAGAAATTATCCATTTATTAAACTATTTTTTTTCAAAAGAATGGTCATTGAAATGTTATTGAATAATGATATTCAATTTTTTTTTGTTCAAATGATTTTAACTTTCAAAAAGAAATAAATGTAATTATGTACATTATTCAAATTAAGAAAAAGTAAACTTGAATCATTTCATTTGAACAAAATCTTAATAAGATATGAATTTTCAAATTTTATGTTTTATAATATTTAAAATGAAGTATCTGATAAATAAAATATAATGTAACATATTATTATAACAAGTGAGGTGGCTTGATGGTAAGGGTGTTTGCCCTAATTCCAAAGGTCAAAGGATCAAACCTCATGGGCGGTGTTGTGTGTGGTCAACAATGGTACGTTGATTGAATATTTTCCTATCAAATTTTTAGAATAGGTGCCTAGGTTCATTATATGGTCTACTTATCTACCTAGGTTAGGTTTTTAACTTAGCGTAGATAATGACACATGTCAATAAATAATAGGCTTTAATAATCATGAAATTATCAATGATATTATATATTAAATAATTAAAAATAAATTGATTTCCATACTGGTTAGTTAATTAACTAGTAAGTGAATGGTTTAATAAATTTATATTTCACTTGAAAGTAACTTTGTTTCACTAGGTATTAGTGAAACAAATCATTGTCCGTAGCAACTGGTCCCTGTTCATTAGGGGGTTAAACAATTTCATTATGTAAAAATGTTCAAATTCACTCAAGCTTTAATGAAACCCATAGTGAACTAAGACACATTTCCTAATAGTATAAATAGCTTAGGTTTACCTACCCACTTAATTACTTATTTAATTATTACCTAGGTTAGGTAGGTAAGTGGGTAGGTACCTTAGGCCTATTTACATATATAATTATTATTTAAATTAGGTAAGTAGTTTAGGTACACCCCCATTGACCTACCTACCTACCTAGGTTTACCTAGGTTTACATATTTTATACATAGGTTCCTTTACCTACCTAGGCCTAGTCCTACCTAGGTTTATGTACATTATACCTAGGTCTATCTGTTTATCCTAACTACATACCTATACATACCTATTTATCTCCTATCTTTTACATGTTATGTACCTACCTTTTACTTCCTTTCCCTATCCACTAACCTACTTCCAACCCATTTACATTTACATAACCTTTTACTTAAGTGAAAGGGTCAATTTTTTATACTTGTAATTTATGTGTATGCCTTAAGGATTACTTGGCAATTAAGTAGGCTAGATTAACATAACTAGGTAGGTTAAATTAAGTAGGCTAGGCTAGGCTAGGTAGGTTAAAATAGGCTATCACCTACTTACCTACTTACCTTTATATGACTTATTTAAACCTATTTATTATCTACTTACCTAAATTTTCTTAATTTTATAATAATCCCCAAAAAATGATTTTATTTAAGTAGAAATTCCATTAGTCAAATAGCCCAATGATTGTCCTTAAATCAAAATGGACAATAAAATAATCTCTTACTTTTTGAATCAAAAACATCATCTTATTCACAATGATGGGTCCAAATCAGCTTGTTCAAATTGACAAGGTGTTTTTTTTGAACACTTGTCATTGTGGGTATTTTTTAATTGGATTTTTAATTTAAAAAACCTACTTTTGTAGTAGTGTATGTACCAATGGTTTACATAAGATCAACAAATATAAACCGCCTTTGTGTTAAGTGCTGAATATAATTTAAAACAAAATATAATTTCATTTTAAAAAAAATTAACATAATTAGAAGAATTTCTTATTTCATTGTCTTTTTTTTGTTCAAATTTATAAACATTATGGTTATGGACAGTGTATAATGCATGTTAGTGTGTATGAATTTGAAGAACATGTGTAGTTAATTAACAACACATACTAGAATTTAGGGGTAATATAAGATTAGTTCACACAACCTTGATGACCTTGGAATGGGGTGCGAGTGCATAACAAGAGTGTAGAAAAAAAAAGATTGAGAAGAACATTACATGTTTTGAAAATGAGAATTTGCCTATTTGATTGTAGAAGGCAAGCATGAGGCTTAAACCCTAGATTTACAAGTTTTTAGGTTGCGATGTTTAGATGTCATTATCCAACATAATAGTAGGAACTAAAAACATGGTTTTTGTTACGGGTAAAAATTCCGAAGCTAATTAGTGCCATGGGAATCCTAGTAACTACAAGTTTGCTAGTCGTAGTGATTTATTGTCCTTTACCAAATGATGAAGTTAACAAGGTTAGTTAGTTGATGGTTGATGGTAATCCACTAATCACCTAGTGGATTTCTAGGAAGGATTAGGCTAAGGACCTATTTTCATGAGGATGATATCGGCCTTGTGTGGTTCATGAAGAAGGGGATTAGGAGGACGAAAGGAGGACTTGGGATGAGTATTCTATAATATTTTAGATGGGAATCACGAGTTTAAAGAGTTTTCTCTATGGAAAGAGAGGTGTATGTGACATTGGAGAGAAAGAGAAGAACATGGAAGAAAATTGTATTCTTATTCTTGCAATGCAAAATGGTTGATGGATCTTCATGTTTCTTGTTGGTGTTTTTTGTTCTATTTAGAATATGGTAGAGAGATAGAGAGAATAATTCATATTAAGATTATATAGGTTTCATTGTTTTTATGTAGTAGTCTTACACTTTTTCTATAGATTAAAGTATTATCTACTCTTTATTTTAGTTTATAGAGTAGGAAATACATTTTGTCATAGGACAATAATTGACATTAAATGGCAACAAGGAGGTAGAATTCATATTTGAAGTGTACAAGGAATGGAAAGCTACTACAAATGGTAAGCAACAACCATAAGGGTCTACATGTGTTATAGAAGGGAGACAATAGGTGTTGGAAGTCTATAAACCCTTTGGTTTGAATTATTCATCTCTAGAAGTACCTTAGAAGGTTTGGAAGGCAATTATTGTCTAGTCCCCTCTCACTTACTCTCTTGTTTAATTCCTTTGTTATGGGTTTCATTAATTGGAATAATGTTATGACGAGATAATAGGACTATCCTTAGAGGGTAGCCCCTCCTATTTCATTTCCTTTTACATGGAATATAATTTGATTTTTACTTGAAGTTGTAGTAGAATTAATGAAAGATATTTAAAGTAGTTTTTTGGTAGTAGGAATAATTTACATTTGTTTTATTTGGCATCACCTTCATGAGGACAATAATGCTTGGGAATTAGATTTCACCATACTTTATTATTTTTCCAAATTTCATAGTTGGTAGATGTTATGTAGGGTAGTAATGAGCTTGCCCTCTCAATTATTTGATTTCAATCCATCATGAACTTTTTGGACTATTGGCAATCTAATTCAAATTTTAGACAAATGATAGTTTAACTTGTTTTCTTATAAGACAACTTTACTTTAGCATTTACAATAACTTGAGTCACTATCACATTTAACTATTTTAAAGGATTTTCAAAAGAGGCCAAGATGGCTACATGTTCCCAACCCATAGGTAACAAGGGCAACCTTTCAAAATTTGGGGTATATTGCTAGAGGTAGGTATTTCGGTTTTTGATAAAAAAATTGGTACTTTAGAAATTTGATTGTAAAAAATTGTTGGAAAGAATGAAAGCACACATGTTTAATTTGGATTGTCACAATCACAAATTTTCTACTTTGAACTATTCAACCATATTCAATGTTAACATTATCAACTTTTTATTCTCGAATTATCCATGTTATAATAGACTTCAATGGGATTCATATAAAAAAATATGAATGAATTAAAAAAAAAAGTGAATGCATAATGGACTTTTGAAATGATGACATTATATTTGGACCATGTATACAAAGCAAACAAATGCAAACTATTCAAAATGTCAAAGGTGAGTCATTTCATCATGTTTTTATTTGCAACAAGATTGTTATCACTATCAAATTTACAAGCTATCACATGTAAATATAAGTAAAAACCCCAATAATCAAATGTAAATGTACCCTTAACATGTAAGGAGCATGGTTTTCCTTCCAAATTGTGTTGTGACAGTTATTTTTGTCCTTTAGAAAATTGAAACGTCAACTACGCCAAATCATAAGTTTTGAAGCAAGGTTAGATTTTGAAAGGTTCCCAATTGGAGCACAATGCCCATTACAACCTTTTTGAAGTTATTTGCTCTACCACAATTCACCACTTGCTCCAAAGTCAATAAAATTTGTACGTGCTTCCAACCATGAACATGAAAACTAAACCAAGATTGGCAATCCATAATGGTTACCTCATCAACATATTTTGAAATAAACCTTGCTTTTTGAATTGCCAAACATGTGTTTGTGAACACAAGTTGATGCATATACATTTTAGTCATGATCCAAGCACTTGAGTTCCTTTGATGGTGTCAAAGGTTGTTTGACAAACTTGGACAAATGTAAACAATTGTTGCATGCTTTCATAACTTCTAAAATTGGGGATCCTTGTTTCAAGAGGTGTAAATTTGTTTCAATTTTTTTTTTCCCAATGTGCAATCCAATATTAATTATTTGGTCAAGTATAAAACATGTTGTGTGCATTAAATATCCAATTGCCATTCATATAATATTGTCCCCACTTTGACACCCAACCATGCAAGAATAGCCTTACATCACCCAACATGATTTTGTAGGCCATTAAACTTGGGGACAAGCTTGTAGCTCTTTTCTTCTCTCAACACAAGTGCAAACTTTCCACTTAAGCATGAACATCTTGCCAACCCTTAACCCAAGGTAGTTTGCAACCCACACATCTTGAAACATGATGTTGAACTCGCATTCTGCCTTCCTAGGTTTTTTTGGGCTTTGGACAAGCAGGGTCAATGGTTAGCAAAACATGTTCTTCTATACCACTAGCAAGATCCCGCTTGCTGAAAACAGGTGCCATGAGGTTCTATGGGCCCAGGCCCAACTGCTCGAGTGTAAACGTGTAAACCACGGTCCACCCCCCCTCAGTCGATTGGAATTTGGTTGTTAGGGTTTAGGGTTTAGTGGGGTTTTTGTGGATTGTGTGTGAGGGCGCGTTGTTTGTTGCGCACACGAAAGGAATGGTAGAAAGATGAGTGCAAGAAAGAAGTTGCACACCAATTTGGGTTTAGTGATCTGGGTTTAGATTGGAGTTGCTGTCTGTCTGTTCTGTCTGGCGATGGCGTGGGGGCCACATGCTGTCATCTCCTGTCGCCTGGAGTTTTCCCTCAATAGCACTTTTTCTCTCAATGCCATCACCTTGAAGAGCGTTCCAAGAATTGCCGTGAGAAGATATTCACCCTGTGCAGCTGTTGTTATCTTCTTGCCGGAGAGCCTGAAGTCTTTGATTGTGCTTGGTCGATCGGCCCCTGTGTGTAATAAATACCTGCTTCCAGTGTACAGGCGTGATTGCAGGCTCGGGATTCGCTCAGGAGCAGGTGATAATGGTGAGACCGGTGAAAGTTTTTATGTTCAGGAAGCCCGAGCTGCAGTTGCGGCAGCGCTGGTGGATGCAGGTCTTGAAGAGGAAGATGCTATCCACGTGTCTGAGAACGCACCCGTCTTTCTTCAAAAGCTTGTGGATCAGATGGGCAATGAGGCTGCTGAGGGAATCGAGATTGCTTATGGAGAGGGAGGAGTCTTCAAGTCTGGATTTGAGGTTCAGGCATTGAGTAGGCGGCAGCAATGGAGGGCAGTGCTGGAGAGTGTAGGAGTTCGGGAGCAGCATGTAGACCGAGTCTCACATTCTTTGTCTACTCTACCGCTCCCAGATTTTTTCAAGAAGGTTTGTTGTCCCGCCCAAGTTACTCCTCGCGGTGACAATACTCCTCTTGTAAACTACGATCTCAATTGTTGCTGTAAGAGCAATTCTACCGGTGCTTAATATTTGACCCTGCAAATTAACATTGGATGAAGAAAAGTCAAACATGCCGGTCAGGCTCACCCAGCATTTTTGCACAGTTTGCTGAGGCTGGTAAAAGGTATGGCAAAGCCAAAGTCCAGCCAGAGAAAAGTGTAATACATATGATCTGATTGCAACTCCCTGTTTCTGATTGGCTAATCATAATGATTGGTCCAGGTGGTTTGCTATTAGCAATCTCTCATCTATTTTGCAGTCCCAATTTTTACTTTATGGGTGGGTTTGGAGAGATTAACCCTCTGAGGAGTTAGGCCTGTAATTGTAATGTGCAGGTCAGATATTTGGAGGAGATATTGACATGCATTGACTACAAGGGACAGAGGTTGGAGGGGAAAATAAGGCTCATGATGATGCGGCTCTCTGTTCCTGCAGATGAAGATCTCCAGCGTGCTCTATCTTTCTTTGAAAAGGTTTTTGCTGAAGCTTGGATGCATTCAAGCAGTGGGCATTGTTTGCACCACCATGCTGCTGGAATTGAATTGACAATTTTGTTTTTGAACTCACAGTTCTTCTATCTGTCAGCAGTGATTCACAAGTCTACTGACATGAGACTGTTGTATTGGGTGATGGTGAATTTGGTCATCTAGATGGAGGCTTGTCGAGAGGGTCTCAGTGCTCTCAATTCAGCAGCAAATGCTGTTGCTCGAGTGATTGAAGACTTTTGGCAAATCTTTCTTTGCAACTTGGAATCTGAGCTGAAGCCTAGGATTGAATACCTGGAAACTCTTGGAGTGCCAAAGGAGTCGGTGGGGCAGGTTTTGCTAGGTTTCCCGCCAGTCCTTTTGAGTGACATTGAAAAAGACCTCAAACCACGTCTTCGAACCTTGAAGAAGGTCTGAAATTTTTGTTACCTACTTACCTATTTGTTGTTGTTCTTTTCATAATTGGTTGCTCAAAATCCTAGGCAGAATATATACACTTGACCACACCCACTGTCAAGAGCAGATGAATTCAGTGGTCACTGCTATTCATGATGATGGTGATGGCCTGATACTTTGAGTGATGTTCAGAAGGTTTTAACTGTGCTCATCCTTCTTGTGTTAGTTTTGCTTTTGCTGGAACCAACATAACAGTTACCTTCAAATCATAATTGTGCAATTTTCTTTGCAGTCTCAGAGATTTGAATTTTTTGATCATTTGTTCACATGAGGCTTGTAATGGACTGTTGCTCTGTCATAGAGAGTTCATATCAAATAGTTGTTTTTCACTGTGAAGCCTGAACACTTTCTCTTTTGTTCTTCACTGTTGATGGTCTTTCCCATGATGGACTATCAAAACATGGGTTGGTTTGTGACTGTTGAACAAACTCACGGAAGTATCACAAAGATGTGAGGTTTTGAGGGGAAGAAACTGATGAATTCAATTTTTTGTGCTCTAGGTAGGGGTGCGTGCAAGAGATCTGGGAAGGATGGTTGTGAGGTACCCTTGGCTACTAAGCCAAAGTGTGCAGACCAATGTTGATGATACTGTCACATTCCTCAACTCTATCAAGGTGCCTAGGGATACTTCCCATGATACCTAAAAGTTTTCAAAATGTACAATGCAAGTATCCATAATGGTAGTGATGAAAGTTCTTTAGTAAAGTGACAGCAGTAGTAGTATGCCTACATTTTCATTCAGTCGTCTTCAAGGAAGCACCATCTTGCAATTGTCTGGAGGAAACTAATGTATTAGTCAGTTTGCTCTTGCTTTTGGTTTTGGGATTGGCACAGGACTTATCAGAAGGTGGCTTACAGGATGTCTCATGTGTTGCATGATTCAGGTTCCAGGGGGTGAAGTAGATCGAGCAATTACAAGATGTCCACAACTTGTGGGAAGTTCTGCTACAAGGACGATGCAACCTGTTGTTCACTACCTTAACACTCTGGGTGTGAAGAGTAAACGACTAGGTCGAGTTATTGCACGTAGCCCCCAACTACTTCTTCACACACCTCGAGAGTTGAATGAGGTGATTTTTGTTTAGTCTATGCCTTTCTCTTGGTGCTTACAAGGGGTTGGTGATAAATTTCAAACTGCACATTTTTCGACCTGCAGATGTCAGAAAGTGTTCATAAAGTGTTTGTGAGTCCACTTCCATTCTTTGAGAAGGAGAATGAAAATCTAGTAGGGTTGTGATATGATAGTTACTTGACTGTGACAAAAGCAACTGAGACTTTGGATGGAATTAACCATAAGAGTTTGTGTATGTGGAAGAAGCAGGTGGTGGAATTTCTGGAGGAATTGGGTGTGGAGAGAAGTGACATGGGTGGTATGTTGCGAAGGTCACCAGAATTGTTTGCATCAAATGTCAAATTAACACTCCAAAGGAAGGTAGAGTTCCTGGAAAATCTTGGTGTAAGGAAGGAGCACGTCTGGCGAGTGTTGCGTGCGTATCCAGAGATGCTCTCCTTGAGTGTGGAGGATGCATTACAACCCCGGTTGGTTCCCAGTCTTTTTCCATCTATGAAATGCAACATGCAAAACTCTAGACATGGTTTTTGGAAGCAGTGAAAATCAATCCAGCAGCACCCACAAACAGAAACACAACTCAGATATCGATTGAAGTTGCAAAAGGTATTATTAACGTGGATAGTCTGCACCTTCAGGAGCAAGCTTATATGTTTTTACAAATGGTAAGTTTCCAAACTCAGTAATTGCTGCCTCATGTTCTTTACCCTTCTGGATGACTATTTGTTTCTCCAGGATGAATTACTTGCAAAGGAGAGGACTCAGCAGAAAGGAGGTGGTATTGATGGTTGGTCGCTTCCCACCTATTCTGGGTTACACAATTGATGCAGTACTGAAACCAAAGCTTGACTTTTTAGTAGAAAAAATGGGGCGATCAGTAGATGAGGTTGTGGCATATCCACGTTTCTTCAGCTACTCTCTTGAGAAGAAAATTGCACCCAGGGCGCGAGTCATTGCCAATCGAGGGATAAGTTGCGATCTCCAGTCAATGCTGGCCAAAAATAATGATCAGTTTGCCTATGAATTTCTAGGAGTAGGTCGCTTGCTAATCCCTCCCTGAGGTTTGTCCAAATGAAAAAACATGCAAAACCTTTGAGCTCCTCTGGATGTGTTTGACAAAAGACAAAACACCAATTTTGTAGCTAGTTTGATGAGAATCAAATGTGGTGGATGGACAAACACTCTAGAGGTGTTTGTTTTCCTCACATATTTATGATGACTAGAACCCCATGGCTGGGGAAGAAAGGTCTGGATTAATCCAATGTTATATAGTGTACAAATAAATGAGAAATGTGAATTAGACTTTAATCATTTTTCAAAAAGCATCCAAAGTCATTGAAAGGGTATTTGAAAAATAGTTATAAAGGTAATGAAAACTTTCATTTATGTAGTTTGGCAGGGAAAGGGACCGAGCTAAGGATAGGCTTGGAAGATTCGTTTCTAGAGCACACACAAACTATAACATTATCATCTCTTGAATGGCTTGAAGCCATAGACACAGAATAAATCCAGAGAACAGAGTAGGTCTCTTTCAGTGTCAATAGTTAGTTACCAAAGCTGCCTATGGAATGGCTTCTTCAAAAGCAACTGTGTGTACCTGGGGTGGTCTTGTCCAAAATTTTTGGCACAAGCTTTTTGGTTACAGAATTCTCGATTCAAGTGCAGCTGCATTTTCATTAAATTGCAACAATCGTTAGATCGCTTCCTTTCGAAAAATTTGCGTTAGATTCGCCGAATTTGCCCTGGTGTGAAGAAAAGCTTGATCGGGGAACGAGAAACGTCAGCCCAGGCAGTTGGCCGTTACTACTCCATGCACGAAATACTTACGCAACACTCACTCATTCCACATAGAGTATCATACTCTTGTGTCTTTATTATACAAGGATAGTTTAATAAGATGCAACTCGGCAGCAATCCATGCGGAATACTTACACTATGAAGGAGACATGAGGTTGCTCAAATCTTGCCGTTCTTGAATGGCTTCTTTTGCCATGCATAAATTCTGAAACGAAGTTGCAAGAAATGTTGTTAATTGCGTTTTCTTTTGTATTGTACAATTCTTCCGGCATCATTTGTGATTTCTAGCGATTCTGAGTCGAGTTGACGGAGATGTTTGCTTAGTTTCTTTTGTTCTTTCCTTGTTGTTCCAAGTCCTCGTTTTCTGTTACGATCACAATGTCTGTAGAGGACACAAATTTTCTTGTTTGCTTTGGTTAGACTAAGCTCTTCCGTCTGGGTTCCGTCTCTTCAAGAAAATAATTGCGATCCCTGGCACAAAAGAATGAAAGGGAGCGGGTATCGTGCACCACGCCAATGGCGCAATGGAAGGAGCGTTCAAAGATTTCACTTTTTTAGCACCCTCGGTGTATGCCGTTTTGCCATGCAAACGGAGCTCCGCACCTGAAGCAGAGATCTGTGCAGATGTGAGGAGTGGCGGCAACCTGATGTGATAAGCCTTTTGGTGCACATTGAAGTAGATCAAAATTGAAGAGAAGTAAGTCAAGTGCGGCAGATGGAAGTGGAGGGCACGGGGAGGAGGAGCAGCAGAAGTAGTGAGCAATCGCTGGAGGCATGGGCGGGGCTGGAAGACCGCATGGCCACCAAGCTAGCACAACTCATGCGCCTGTTGCAACATTTCAACGACGTCTCTAAACACGATGCTCAATCGGAGAACTCCGATGAGGTCCTCCCTGCAACCTCCTACCTTTTCCCTCTCTGTATTGAACCCGTTGAGGACCGAAAAAAAGCCTTGTTCCTGAAGCACGTTGTTATGTTGGAGATGAATGCAACGCTTGATTTGATACATGATGGCGCTTTCTTTGCATGTGTGCAAGAAAGTACGTGCAGTGGAAGGGCATCCTGATTGGACAGAGCCCTGGGGAGCATGAGAGTGAAATACAAGACATATTGCGAGAGACAGCCTCGCGCGTGAAGGCATTCAAGGATGCCATGACTCTTGAGATTTACGAATGCCGCACCCAGGAGGCAGTAGAGGTCTTGCTATAAATTCCAACCTGGGATTGGTCAATAGATTTCGAGAATGCCAGCATTTTCCAAGAAGAAGTAGCTGTGATTTCAGAATGTAGAAGATAACCATGTGCAGGAAAGCAGATCTGTGAGTTCCTTGTCAGTCTTGGCATAGAATTCCCTTTGATCAGTCTCAATTTTGCTGAAGTGATGTTGTGGCCATGTCAAGGAAGGCACTTGCGAAGCAACATGAGAATGAGAAACGTGCATTGCAGAAGGAGCTTGATTCTGCTAATTCGGTTTGTTTTCATATGAATCAAAACTCAATTCAATGCGTTGGTGGTTTCGAAGATAACTCTTCTTGCAATGGATTATGACCTAGGATGCATGGCTCATGCAAAGGTGAAATATTTGTAGAGATGAAGGCAGCTTGCTCAATTTGTGCACCAGAAAATTCTCATCTTTTTGTAACCCCTTGCTTCACATGGAAAAGATTGCATGGATGAGTGCAGCTGAGGGATTTCCAAACCATCAACAACGCATGTGTGCATTGACCATACTGATTAGTAACTCTCCTTAGTCAGCTGCTTTATGCAGTCTATGGAGCTCCTCCCTGTGCTGACAGCTGCATTGCTTCTGCAGAGGGAAAAACAGAATGAGGACCGCCTCAAAGAGACTCATGGATCCTTAGCAGCACTTAACAAGCATATGCAGACATTGCAAAGGTTTTAAACATGCACTTGATTGATCATCGATTTCATATGTATTGAGGATTTCCTGATGAAGATGTCTGATGCTGGAATTGCTGTTTGGACCTCCTAGCATTTGAAGAATTCTTAGCATGTCCATCTGCACCCATGCCCTCGCACATACCTTTGCTCAGTACATCTTGCAGCCACTTTTTCTTTCTCCTGCAATGGTTTCTTCTTCTGTAAAATTCTTGTTTCTTTGGTCTCTTTGGCTAAATTTTGCATTATCAATTGCATCTAGGGGATAAGAGCACTCACAGCATTCTACTCCTGGTAACTTAGAACTTCATGGCCTCAGAGCTTGAGAGTGAAAAGGACTTCTTCACCCATGCAATTCAGTAGAAGTCACAGTAACAAGCTGGAAATGCAGCACCGATTATGATAAACCTTGACAAGAGATTGAGTCTATGGCACTTGCTGCACTTGGATATCTCAGGAAAGTAGAGGAACTGGAGAAGGAACTTACTGGAAAAAGTCATGAGCTTGAGACAGTTTCTGCTTCTTTGAAGAAGACTATTAAGGTTCACACTCTTTCATTGCCATCATTTCTGTTTTTCTTTTGTGCGAGACTCTACCCTGTGTTGCTCAGATTAAGGGTTTGTAAGTGCAAACGAGATTGACATTCTGCCTTCTAGGATCCCATGACAGCCTGAGTGGAATTTCCATCTGAGGCCATGATTATGTCAACCTGGGAAGGGCCATTTCTCCACTTTAATAAGGGAAAATTACAGTTACAGAAATGTGTCACAGCCTACACGACCTAAAATTTGAGAGGTGGAAGTGACATTGTGGCACCTGAAAATTCACTGTCTGCTTGCATTGATCCACTTGAACAGGAGTATCAAGAGCTAAAATCAATGCATCAAGAGGAGGTGTGCAAACATCTGTCTCAATTTTACAACACTTGTGCTAGTAGATTGCATTCTCAATATGCTCTTTAGTGATATGTGCACAACATCTCCAGAGAGAAAATAATAGTGAGCTCTGGACTGTGATGGAGGGAGGACTACTGTAACCTGTGCATCATGGGGAAGCAGATTGAGAGACAGAAGATCCATACTGAGCAGATGCTCACCAACAGCCTTAACAAAGGTCAAAATGAGCTCTTGATAGCAACTCAGAACCATCAATTGAGGGAGTCAGAAATAAGGGACATATACGAAGAGGAAAGAATATCGCACCAGAAGTATGTTGAGGTGTGTGAGGAATTGCAACAGATTAGTTTGCTTGTGGGCCATTTTGTGGCTTCTTTCCTTCTGTAGAGCAGAATGCTTAGTTCAATATTGACATCATAGATTTCAATCAATTCTCCAGGGCTAATTCATTCTTTGAAACCTTTAGATTTTTGTCTGCGATGATGCATATGTCATCTCCAAGGGTGATAATATGTTGGTAGTCAATGTCTTTCAGAAGAGGCCCATGTTTTGGAGGCCCAGAATGTTATTAATGTTGTTGAAGAATTTTCCTATTTAAATGCATGCTACTTTGTGCTTGCTTTTGCATGTGGTGGATTTAGGGGATGCTGGCTCTTCACAGAGAAGAGACAAATAGACTAAAGGTATGTTTGCATGGGCCCTCCGAATCCTCCTCTTGAAATATAGCTTGCATAAATACATTTCGTGGAAGTCCATCCTAATGTAAGGCACAGCATGACAATGTCCTTCTACTATTCCTGCTGTATCATCTCATCACTTTTAAATGTAGGAAATGAGTTAAACAAGTCAGGGCAGTGTTGTGCACATGCTAGTAAAAGAAATTCTGAATTTCATTCTGGGATGTGCTGTTTGTCCTTGATGTGATGTCAAACACAATGAAGAGGCTTCTCATATCTTCTTTTTGGTATATTTTTTGACAGGTAGACCACAGTAACATGGTCGACGATTGTTGCCGTACACATGCTTCAATTGAATTTGGGTGGCGACATCAGGTTTGAATCCTTGAAAGTTCATGAGTTTCTCACTTGACTTTGACATTGATAGTATCCAGATGTTGAATCTTTGTAGCAAATACAGATGACATCAGCTTTCCCTCATCAGCCTATGTGGCTTCAATGCAGTGATGTACTTATATGGTGCCTGTTGCATTTACTCTTCTGGCACTCTTGCTGAAAAGCTTTTAGAAATTCTCAACATCATTGGAATCTGAAAATGTTTCTCGTTTTCTAATGGTCTCCATTATGAGGCTTGTTTCCCATAAAACCCATAAAATGGCAAATTTTTAGCAAACACAGCCCACCACTAAAGTATTTGAAACCTTGCTCTGTGATTGTTTTCACTCAGGAACAGAGCCTCCAGAAAGAACTATTAGTTGCAGGCCAGGATAAGGATTCTCACCTCCTTGAGACATTGAGTATGCAAAGGAAAGTTCAAGAATTGGAGGATCTATTGAAATCCACAGAAAGAAGCTTGAATAATGTGCGTGACACCACTGTTTGGAGAGAATGAAGGGAAAAAAAGAGTGATCCCTTTAAGGATACCATCTGTTATATTTCTATCCTGTGCAATCACTACCCTGACATGCTGCAAAACTCAAGAGAACCAATTTGATTGAACACAACAATGTAGAACTGGGTAGGAAAAATTGGAAGGGATGATGCTAGCTGCAGTATGGAAGTTCTTTGTGCTGGAAAAGTTGAGATCCAATTGCAATCAGGGACTGCTTGAGATGGGGATTCAGGCAGAGCAAGCTAGAGCAGACATGGAGGGTGCCCTTGAATCTGCACAATCAGAGGTCAAGCAATTGGTAAATTTGTAATTGTCTCTTACAACCTTGCAGCTTATGTCATATTACATTTCATGACTCTTATATGGTTATCTGTAGAGAAGTGAAGCTATCCCACTTGTAAGGAGTCCCCATGAAGTTTGCTAATAGCAAAGGGATTTGGAGGTCTTGGAGGTTCCATAGTTCCAGATGAACAATTCACTTTTTTGGACAACCAAATGAACATCCAAAGGTGCATGAAACCTCAAGTTCAGGAGACCAGCTTATAGTCAGATCCATGAAAGATCAATAACAATGATGCTTATTGCTTCTGATACAGAGAGACGGTCTACAAATGGCACAAAACGAGAGGGACCATCTCTCAGCTGCCCTAAATGAAGTGAAGCAGGAGGCACAGTAAGAAAACCTCCACCTTTCAATTTCCTTGTTTATTCAACTCAAGGATTCAACTACCTTATCAAAATATTTGTTTGTGATTTATTCCCCACCAAGAAAGGTAAATCTTTGTTTACAATGGTGACAAGGAACTGTCTCACAGGCCCAATTTGACCTAATAATGATTGCTAGGACTCCTAACTCAAGATTGTCCCAAATATTAATGAACCTAATTGATTTCTTGCAATTTTCTTCAGTTTTCAGCTTGTTTTATTTGAGCTAATTCTGCTTCATAGATAGTTTATTAATTAAGCACATTTGGGGATGGATTTTCCTGTTTACTCATTGTGCAGAGATGCTAAAGCTATGGTAGGTCATCATAAACCGCTGGATCAGGCTATTTCACAAGTCTTAATATCTAAATTGTCATTAATTATCCCTTGTTTTGATCTGCACCTTTTTCATGGTCTTGTCTGCTTGATATCATACTGCTTGAACGATAAATCATGAGAAGCTGAAACTTTTTCCTTGCAGATGCATGTGCAATTCTTGTTTGAATATTTTGCCAAGGAACTGTTTTTCATTCTTTATGTTGGTGATCTCAAGTGCTTAATTGTAGGTGAATGAACTGCAATACAATATTGCTACCACCCGCAAAGACCTACAGGTGATGTCATTGGATATCAAGCAACTGGAAAAAGAGGTAGCAAATCTGGCCCCTGTTGGCTCAATCTTTTCTGGTTTGTTTTCCTTTGTCTAAAGAATGCTCCTGAAGTTCATTATGATAACAGTATCTCATGTCGATGGTCAATTGTTTGTGCTGCAACACATTATAGCAGTCACGAGGTTGTGGCTTTGAAACAGTTACTTGACTCAAATGCCAAGTTTAAAGTCAAGGAAGCAGAAGAAAGGCAGATCAGAATGGAGCTTGATTTGCAACAACAGCAAGCAACTGCAAAGATATCCCAGCTACAGATGGAGGGTAATGCTCAGGTGAGCTTATTTGTGCATTGCCAGAGTCAATGTCTCATTTTGCAGATGCAGTTACATTATCCATTCTCTGCTCACCTTTTGTCTTGCTATAACTTCTCCAGACATTCACTGCCAAGTCACAAATTTTGTCTTATCATGTTGACTGCAGTAACATTCTAGTGCTTCTGAGTTGACCCACTGAAGTGGAAATGGCAGTAATGTCTGGATAAATCTGTGCAGGGGGAGTGGGAAAGCTGGAAATATCTCCTGTTCCTGAACCCTCTACATGCTTCTGAGAGATTGAAAGGTGAGGAAGTTTGGTCTCAAGTCAGTTGGGATGAGGGGTTGACAAGTAGCTAATTACATGTAATGAACTGTGAGTAAGCAGAATGAGATTTCAGTTCAAGAAGTAAAAGCAATAATGGAATCACATCTACGAGAACAGGTTCAGGCCCATGAAGATAGTCTTCAAAGCCTACACAGAGCATTTGCTGCCAAGGTACATGAAACTTGCACAAGGTGACATATTTTTTGTTCTTTAAAAAGCGATTCATTAAAGAACATTCAACTTCAGAATTTTCATGTATTTTCAACTAGCAGGTATTGCAGGCAACATGATCCCTTGAACTTGGTCTTTTGCTCCAAAGGGGATCTTACTCTTGATACACCGATCAAATGCATTCATTCACTTCAATCTGTCAGCTGATTTTCAAACTCTTCTCCAGGTCCCCATTGAAGGATTTACTCTGACTAGTTCCTGAGCTTGGTGATTCATTGCAGTTGGAGGACCAGAAGAAAGGTGGAAGGCTGCAGCTGGCATCCATGGAGGAAAGCTTACAGAGACAACGACGTAAGAACAAAAAAAATCCATGACAGCTCTCTTCTATCCCTCTTCTATATGGGTACAGTCCATTCTCAAATTTCATATGAAAAGTGTGACTTTCCAATGCAGGGGATGAGGAAGAGCACAAAACCCAGTTGCATTCAAGACATCTTTCAGTCCTGAAAGAGATGGATGCCAAGCTTCAGGAACAGGAGAATAAGTCCCTGAATTATGCATTGGCCAGTGAGAAGAAAGTACTCCTCTATACCTGAGACTGCATTGCCACAGTTGTGTAAAGTTTAAGACTACCTTTGGCAAAAAAATTCCTGTGGTTACAGTAATCATCAATACTGAGCAAACTGAAAGAAAGGGAGAAATCTCGTATAGGAGGTGCAAAGTGGAAGCAGTTGATAATTCTGAAATTCCTAACTACTGTTGTTGTGTCTGGGACAAAATCTGCATTCCAAGCTCAGGAGGTTGTACTAAATATCCATATCCAATCATCAATTCTTCATCTTGTCACCTTGCACCAGGTTGAGAAACTTCAGAAAAGGATAGAGGCACTAGAAAACTCAGGAGCCCACTTTGAAGATGTCTTTCATGCATTGTCAGAGGAAGTACATCAACACACAGTGCAGTCTGAGCAGGTTCAATTTCTAGATCCTTGTCACTCTTGTTGCAGCACATCAAATTTTCCCCTGCATGTCTTGATGCTTGTATCAGCAACAGCTCTTGTCTTGTATTTATCTTCTCTTTCTATAATTCCCAAACAGACATTTTGGGGATATTTCAGTCACATGAATTTCTTATTTTACTGTTGGGCTGCAACTCATTTAGTTTCTTCACTTTGTGTAACTTCCCAGGCTTGTTCAGCACTGAATGAAGAGCTACAAGAGTCTCATCATAGGTACTTGCAGCTTGAGCAATATGCGGAGCATCTCAAAGAGGAGGTATGTGTTTGGATTCTGTTGCCTGCACACATTTGTTATTGAGCATTTTTCAATTATGATGAATCTGGGACGAGTTTATATATCATCCCCATGCTTCTGTTGCCAGGATTTGCAACCACTGAAATGATATATAAGACTACAGGTAGGACACGAGTGAGAAGGGTCCCAATGAGAGCTCCTCTTGATTTGGTATTGCATAGCAGTAAAAGCATTCATTTCTCTTCCCAAAAGAACTTGATCATCTAAGCAGGAAGTTATAATCACTCTAGAGGTTGTGATGGGTGTAAGACTTGGGCCAGAGAGAACCAGCAGGTGGATGAAGTCTCAAGAGTGAAACAAAAGATTGCAGAGCAAGAGAGAGCATACCAAGAGGCAATGTCTTCAGCACAGGAGGGGTTTTCTGCTGAGCTTCAACAGTTAGGATTTTTTATACAGGAGATTATGCCCCTGATCTAAAAGTTTGTCTAATTCAAGTTTTCCTTGCAAGGAATGAACCCTTTTTAACTGAAAATCAATGTTGAGCTGCTAAAGATGTGGTCCTGTTGGTCCTTTGAACAAGCCCTATTGATGACTTCGCATGGATGTTATTTTTGTGTTTAGAAGCTGCTGAACTGATATATGCTCTGATGTTGGCCTTTCTCTTGACATGTCAGGTTTGCTGATGAGTTGCAAAAACTACAGTCTGAGCATAGGCAAACACTGGCAGAAACAATACAAATTCATGTGGTAACCTTACAAACATGTTCAATCTTACATATGGCTAACAAGTGTTGTTCTCTCTCCCTTAGCATTAGTGATAAAACAGTGTGTATATATGTGCTCAACTCAGCATGAGATGGAACATTCTCCTCCTGTGAGATTAATCTTTGTATGAATCTTCAAATCATTCATATAACTGAAATCTTTCAAGTATTCAGGTGTCCACTGAAAGTTGCCTTTCCTTTTCTCCATTGCTAACCACACAATATCATGTGTAGCTGGAACGGCGCCAACTGCAATCAAGGATGGAGTCAGAAAGGGTATGAGGTTCCTGCCCACTCATCTTTGGATTCCTTGTTGTTAGAACTGGAAACAATAATTTAACGAATCACATGATTGGAGCATTTGCACAGAGAATAATTATCAAAGGCCTGGTTTGATTCTATAGTTACCCATGAAGTAGTCAGCTAGGAAGAAGTAACTATGTGGCAGGAGGGATGTAGGAAGCTGCAGTGTTGGAGCTAGGAGAAAAGCTAGGTGCATACAAGCAAAATAGTGAGTATGAATTTCATAACCATTGCCATCAACTTTCCTTGGAGCATGAGCGAGCCCTGCAGTGTCAGAAGGATGAGATTACTACACTGAAACTTACTTTGAAGGTTAGGCCTGTACCCCCCTTCAATTCACAGTGGGCAAGTCATGTGGTAGAGAACTTGGCACAATATGAAGGCCATTCTCCAGTCTGCCACCAGGGATGAATAGAAATTTATTTGCAGTGAAAGTTAAAATGTCCAATTTAGAATGACATGCTTGACAGTTGCAAATCTTATATGAGACGAATGGATCAAAAGAATGGGGAATGTATTGCATCCTCCAGATTGAAAGGGAGAGAGCAAAGGAAGACCTGGAAGCATCCAAGCATGCAGATGCTAATGCATTGGTAGCAAGAATGGTTGAAGTCTCAGAGGCAGCAAAGTACGAAATAGAGGGTTTGCAAAGGGAGCATATAAGGCAACTGATGGAAATGTCAGAGATGCATCATGGAAGTTTAGAGGATTCCAAAAGGGAATGGAGAGAAAATTTGAAGCTAGAAACACAAAAGATGCAAGATTCATTTGTGCAAGAGAGACGACAGGTAGCTATACACCTTGACCATTACTTGCCCCTCAAATCTCTGCATCCCCTAATTTTGAAACACATAATAAATTAGCTACAACACATATTCGAAAGAATAGGAGCACCAAGAAATTTTGAGGTTATTGGTGGTACACAACACTAGTGTGAGGACAAGTCTTTCATGACCCTACTTCCAACAACAGGCTTACCTATTTGGGTGCATGTCTCATTTCACATGACAATTCAAGGACACAGATTTGCTTTAGGACCTCTCACACAAGCCAGGTGAACACCTTCCCAACCTTCCGATGATGCTCCTCCTGAAACAGTTGATCAAATAGGGTCTCAATGGTTGTTTACTTTGAGCTGAAGCATTGGTTTTTGCTGAATACAGGTTAATGAAGACCATCTGCAGGAGGTTACCAAGCTAGAGCACAAGATTGCCGCCTTGCAACATGAGAATCTGGACAAGGTATCTAGTGCACAACTGGTGTCATACAGTAGTTTATATCATCTAACCATGGAGAATGAGCAATTATGATTTTTTGGTGCTGACAAGGTATTGTTAGATACAACCATCATTCCAGTGAACTTGGCAGGTCGCACTTCTTGTGGAAAGTTGCCCAGCATTCACATCCTTTCAATTGCTGATTACGAAGAAGTGAAGGCATGGCAGCTTCCACAGGAAAGGAGACCAGTCAAGCCTGGATTTTGGATACTCAATAAATGCAATTCACCAGTGTATATCTAGGTGAGTCTGAGTGGTTGGAATTGATCCTTTACAGGAGGAGAAATTGGCAGAATTGGAAGTGTGTAATCAAAGACAAGAAAAGAATCATATGGATGCCCAAAATGAACTTAGGGCCCAGCATAATCTCCTGATATCTTCAATGTAAACACTTCCAAATCCTGCAACAGATCTATCCTTTATTATACAGTTCATTGCACCAAATCTCAAACTCTATATCACATTACAGAGAAATCACATGGCTGTGGCCTCTATTCTGATCTCAGTCCACTGTAGCAATCATGGTTGTTAGAAATGTGTACAAAAGTGTGAATTTGATTTGGATTTGGACTGGAGAGTGCACATAATTATGGGACTTTCTTCCAATATTTATGGAAAGAGGAGGTGGTACTATATGTGGTGAAGGATATGGAGGGTATGTCCAGGTTAGAGAGGCAAAGATTGGATTTGCAGACTCAGGCAGATGTCATGGTTATGGAGTTGAAAATGCAGCATCAAGCAGCCTTAGAGGTGTGCAAAGAGGAAGTTGCCAACATGAAGGTAGAAATTAACTGAACCTTTGAGAATTTGAAGTGATTGGTGGCATTTTCCAAATGAATACTAAGGTGAATATTCCTAGATTGTTTGACTGCTGACTATCTTGCAAAATCTTCTGGTAGATATGATGCATGTGTAACCTACATTGTGCAGCTCAAGATGGAAGAAAGTCAAGCAAAGATGCAAGCCAAGTGTGACAAACTGCAGGTGTAGACTGCAGACCAACCCTGCTTTTTGCTTCCCTTCTTTACAAGCTAATTTGCCAATTACTTTGTGGGGTTTCACATATTGGGTGTTCTTGCACCGGGAGATGATTCATCAAGTTACTGATGTTCTTGTTGATCAGAAATTAGTGCTTGGCAATTGGTTTAACAAAGATTACTTGGTGTGAGTCCTTGACATAACCTGCCACAAGTATTCAAATGTGCACAGGTTCGATTTGAGAACAGAGAGCCAAGACCAGAAGATATGGCACAGATAGGTGCATTGAAGGAAGCTATTGAGAAAAAGGATGCTGCAATCAAGAGGAAACAAGGTAACCTTAAATTCTTGTAGGTGGCACAACCATGCTGTCAATGTTTAGGATTATCTAGGTGCCATGGAAGTTCAAATTGTCATTATATCAGGACACAATTCTGACTCCTTTTAGAATAGATCTTTGAAACACTGAACTAATTGTTATTCCAGACTACTCATCAGACTGCTTGATTAAGAATCATAGTGTAATCCGGAACAAATTCTGCAGCCATGAGTGGCTGAGTAGGTCAAGAGATCCTTTGAGCAAGGGAAAATAGCTTTTGGTGGTTACTTCTTCAACCGAACCTTGCCTAAAAATTTGGGGATACAGCTGAGAATAACCAGATCAAACTGGAGCTTCTGAACCGAGAGGAAACTTACAACAAACTGTTTGGCAACACTCCAAAGGTTCAACAGGTTGTCTCAGCAACCAGAATCTCCCCATTCCAGTTTAGTTAAATTACTTGAAGAGACAGTCATGAAACATCTTAGTCATGAATTCAATTTGCTGCAAACAGGTTCAATTATACCAAAGGTTATCCCATGCGTTTCTAAATTTTTTCCAATGCAGGGTGTTGCTGATTGGTTAAAGCCAAAGACAAATCATTCCCACGGGCTCGATAGTCTACGACGACCCAAATAAAGAGAGCCCATAGATCAAGCACATGCAACTTGGAGTTGGCTTTGATGTGCAATCCCTCAACAACTCCAAGAAACCAAACAAGCCACATTGGAAATTGAGTTTTCATTACCAAGAGAGCAAGCAGGGGCTTTGCAACCACTATCATATGGAGTTTCCAGTTATCAGCAATGTCTGTTGAACTCATCATTACCAAGGATGAGTTTCAAATTTCAAGATCAACGAAAATCTCTACCACAAGGTTGATTGTGATTCCTGGCCTTCTGTTAGAGCAGTATGCCACGAGCCCAAGTGCATCTGCACTGCTATACCCCTGTTGGGAACCATGAGAAGGTATGTTACCAAGGAAAGACTAAGGTATTGTGAAATAGTGCAACAATTTCAAAACTTCAACAATCTCATTAACCCTGCTAAATTCCTTTTTCATATAGTTGTTTTTTCTTGATTTGCAGCCAGCTACTGTCTTTTGACTCCATTCTAAAGGTGAGACCCTCTTAACATAAGCCATACATGCAAACAATGGTGGTTGCAAATGTCTCTCTTGGATCTTCAACAGAATATTAGAATCATCTTTGTAAGATTGCTTTAATCACATGATGATATTAACATCAATGGCATGTATAAATGTTTGAACATATACAATACCTAGTGTTAATGTTACCTTTGATGGGAAGGAAGTGCACGCAACTCCAAAACAAAATTGAAGTTTCATCTTCCTAATTGTTATGTTATAACTGTGAGAGTGAGTCTTATTAAGGATAATTATTTTCAACTTGCTTGTCTTAATTTTGCATTTTTTTTGGTCTCATTTTAATAGATTTAGTTAAGCCATTTGTCATGATCAAAAGCTATGACCAACTATAACAAAATAGGCATATACATTATCTGAACAATACATGAAAATAAAATGAACAAAGACATGAAATACACAAATCAGATTCAATTCATGATAGAAAACTTAGAAGAGTGGAATGGGGTGAACAAAAGTTTGATGCAAGGTTGTAATATTTCAAATCAATGTTGATCAAACTAAGGGTAATAAGTTATTTTATCTTTATTCATATTAGCGTCAAACTAGGTCATAAAAACTTTTATAACCTTGAGCATTTTCTAAACATTTTTTTACCTTGTACATGAAAAGTGAATGGTGATGAATGAATTTCATTGAAGAAAGATGAATATTGACAGACAAATTTTATTCGTGATTTGAAAGCTACAAATTAAGTAATATGGATGGATTTCATCCATTATGGATGAAAAATAGGATGGCCATGATGAATACATGAATGACAAATTAAGTTACATGAACTATCACATGAAATATTATAATTAATTCAACTATTTTTATGAAAGTTCAATAAAATCTATTTTGGTGTCCAAGGATGTTATCAATGATGACATTCCTTTCAATTCATCAATCTTGTTTTGGAACTTGTGCAATTTCATGAATTCTTTACTTGAATTCTTTGGCTTATTATATTGTTTGGACCAATGTTGGACTAGTATATAACTTGTACTCAGATATCAACCTGGGTATCAATATGACTATGAAAATATTCAATCAATTAGGTATGGTTTGTTCATCATATTATGGTTGAGATCGTATTGCCATGGTATGTGAAAATTGGATATTTTGACTCATCTCAAACAACATTTTAGGTACCTTGATCTATATTCATGCATACCTATTTATGAGCATTGATGCCATGGTATGAATATCAATTTTTTTAGGGTGTAAGGTGTGAGTTGTAAATTGTAAGCTATATTGTTTTTCAACATGGCGGAAAATTGATACATTATAGCTAAGGGTGGGTTTTCAATGTTGCTAGCCTTTGCCTTTGATCAATGATGCATTAGTGATGAATATTAAACCTTTTCAAATCAAAATTGTCATAATAGTTTTTTGCTAGTTATTGTATATGACTTATCAAGTGATGATTTCTTTTTTTCCAACTTGGGATTTACATGTGTAGATGAATTTTATTATTTTTATGTCATTTATAATATTAATAATATTAATAATATTAAAACTTTTCAACTTGGCAGCTTTAGCCTTTGATCAAAGACACATTTGTGATGATTTTGGGAACCTACAAATAAATTTTGTTGTGATCAATGTTTTGTTGATTTTTGAAAAGAAAAGATTCATCAAATTTTTTTTCCTTTCAACTTATGCAAAAAGTTGCACTTTTTTGTGACATCACATATTCATATTGATATTATGTACCTCTCTAGTATCACACATTACAATATTGTGATACTCATACCATTGTGTCCAAATTGTAAGATTTGTACATATTGATATCACTTGGTACAAGCTTTCATATTTTTGCCTCAATACTTGTACTGCCATGGTATACAAATTTCAGAAAAAATCAAATACTCGTACAGATGGGTAGGTTAAAATCCAACACTGGTTTGGACATATGTTAATATTTCTAATTACATCATCATTTACATTATCATTATTTTCACAATTTGTTGTTAGATTTTAACACATGTATGTTATTGATTTTGTTTAGATCTTGAAAAATAGTGGGGCCATTCAATTATAACCTCCTTTGTAATTTGTTACCAAATTAAACATTTGAGGATTTTGTGACCAATGAGTACGAGTTCTTTGTTGTGTGTATATTTAGTATATGCCACCTATTTGAAGTTATAAATTTGAGCTCCAGTGATGATCAATTATTTTATATATTTTTCATGTTTTCATATGGTTTTCAATAATTCATCATTATTTATGTCAATGTCAAATTTAATTTAAATTAATAAAAATTTCATGGACATGAAAAGACATATATTGATTTTTTTTTCATATCCATGTTGATGGATAGGAAAAAAGAGTGAGATAGTTATAAAATGAAAGTAGTTAGTAGGAAAGGTAGGAAATAATTACTATGAAAGTTAATAGGAAAATAAAGTTGTTATTAAGAAAGAAATGAAATAAGTAAACTTGAAAATGAGATAGTTATTTTTGAAATTGTTTTTGGAATGGTCCATAGATGACCATATGAAGGATTCCAAAAAATCCCTAATATACTAGTTCAGATTACTCGTCACTAAAATTAAAATTTTCATGATTAAGATGCACATAATTCCAATTAAGCTTGTAGAACTTGTTGAATTTAACGTTGGACCCTAGCCATTTCTTTTTTCCCCATACACCAACTGGATGCATGAAGACATGAATTGAAGGTATCATCTACAACTAGATTTGATGTGAATGGTTTTGTGGACTTTTGCATTTCTTTTGTAGTTTTTATTGTCAAAGAAAGAATCCAAATTATACTAATATTGATTTTTCATTCTATTCATATTCACATCTATAATGATGTCTATTTCAATATTTTACTTTGCTTGGTTCTAAGATACCTCCAACAATGATACCAATTTTGTTCCAACCCATTATGAGATTCACATTTTGCCCTTGGAGACTTAAGGCACTTTCTAGTAGTTCTTGTTCAACACACTCCAACTATTACCTTCTTCAAGTTTGGAGCTAGCTTGATTTATTTATTGTGTCAAAGTCAAATAAAGTGTCCAATCCCTTCATGGGCTCATATTCTAACTTCTTTTCACTTCTAATTGCTAAGAACTCTTCTTGTCTAAGAATAATAATTTTGTTGCAAGTTGCCTTCTTCCTATGGTGATTTTTAATTTTTAATCTGACACTAATTTGCTTGGACCAATGTGAATCCTAGAGGCCTTGGGTTTCAACAATGTTGGCATAATGAACTTTTTTTTCTTTCACAATGCTTACACACAAATGTTCTCCTCCAACTATCTCCTTGATGTCTTCCTATTGACATGCTCTTCTTGATACTCATCAATATCCAAACCCTTTCCTTCTAACTTAACTACCTAGGTGGTGGCTTGGAAAAACTATCAAAAAGTTTAAAGGAATAATAAAACACCACATGTTCCATTGTTGATCCATTTTGATGTTGGCATTCCACTCTTTAATTGCTATATTGTCAACATGAACATAATATTAGGTCATGTTGTCATGTATGGGAAACATTAGATGCCATTGTGGTGTTTTTGACAAGCTCTTATCAAAATGTGAACACTTATGAGTTATCATTAAAACCCGAAATCCTACTCTTGATGATGAGGATGAGAACAAACCTTTATGAGTATGCACTCCAAAGAGAACATGACACCTTTCCGATAGATTAGAAAAAAGGTATTAGACCTTCAAATCTCTTTGAAATCATACGCTTGATGGTGAGGAAGATAGTAAGTGATGTGTAATGACTTTATCCTTTATGGTAGGTACAAACAAAATTGTGAGAGCTGATGGAATTGTGAAACATGATTAGATAATTTGGATACAAATATTATTTGATCGAAGACAATAAAATCAGCCTTGAGAATAGAGCAAGGTCTTGAACTTGTTGCCCACAAAATTGGTTCCAAATTCAAGCAAACATTGTGTCCCAATTCCTACACAGATGTACGCAATCTTACTTGTAAGTGTGTTTTACAATCCATACATAGAAACCATGATTCATAATATCTTGCAAAGTTGTAGCATTAGGGCTTCAAAGTCTCCAAAATCTCTACTCTTGATGATGATGATAATGATGAGGAAGAGAACTCAAACAAATGTGAAATCCAAAGAAAAGAAATCACCATAGTCTCTGGTCTCTTAATTAATGCTGCAATCTGTGGTCTCGTACCTTAGCACTCTTCAGGTGCTGTCCAAGGATTCCTAGCGCTCAACTCAAACTGGAAGATCTCTTTGCTAAAACCTGGCTTTGACATGACATTTTTGGGAGAAATAGGGAGCCCATTTTGTGGACCCTCAGTCCTCCTGCTTCTTTCATGAATTTTTCTTAGTAAAAGGGGTTTGCTTTCCCCCTACCCACATGGAGTTCTCTTCAGGTGTCCAATTGAAAAGTGAGTGGGCCCATCAATCTATAGTGCAGTCTTTAGACTACGAGTACAATCTAAAGGTTGAAAGAATTTTGCACTCTTGAAAGATCAAAGATCTGGTCTGATCAATCTATTGCAATCTTATACTACTCTTGTAATCTAAGATTGAACTTTGAATTTTGCTCTCTTGAAAGATTGAAGATTTGGTCCCATCCATCTATTGCAATCTTAGATTACAATTGCAATCTAAGATTGAAATTTGAGTTTTGCACTATTGAGAGATGCAAGATTTTGGTTTTACAGATGAAGAAGAAGCTCACCGATTGCACAAGTTTCAACTTAGTGATCATTCGTATGTCAAGTGCTCTCAGACTTTGAGAGATTAGGCGCCTTAGGGCAAGTTCCAGCAATCCAAATTCTCTTCAAGTTTGCAGAATAGTGAAGTCTCTTGAAACCAATAGATACTCTGGAATTGTTTTTTTCACGGTAAGAAAAAAATTCTCATGCAACAAATTTCAGATTTTGCGAAAATCTCACGTGCAATTCTGCACTGGCTCACAGAGGCAGACTGTCCGATGATGATGATGATGGTGGTGGCGGCGGTGGTGGTGGTGGCGGTGGTGTTGAATATACATCAGAACCAAAGGGGAGAGACGACGGACGGACGGACGGACGGACGGACTCATCTGCAAGGAACTAACTAGATCCGCGGCTGGACATGTGACTAGACACTCAGTGTTGGCGGTTACATGCTGCTTCACAACAAGACTTCTTCTGATCAGGAGGTGCCCCTTCAATCCTGTCTTATAACAAGACTTGTTGCAGCTACAGTTGCACTCTTCAGCTAGTGCGCAATTATTTTCCACTTGTAACAATCAAGACATTTGACATCCCCGCATTGCATGGGTATTTCATGTACCAGATATGATCTTGCAGGTTCGTGGGCATCTCCTTTTTCTCAGACTAATTCCCAACTTCACGAATGGCAAATGGGGTGTAATTTGCCCGACCAGGTAGCAAAGAAAAACTTGGGAAGAAAAGGGGTACCTTATCCACCTAGCTAGAGAAGAACTTGCTTTGTTGTGTCTCTAACGGAGGGGATGATGAGCAATGATGGGTGGATAGGTGGACATCAAGCAGAAACTCAATATGTGGGATTGGAGCACATGCAAAGTCCCCATTTGTGTCGGAGATGGCCAGCAATCTCTTCGTTGGCTGGGCTTTGCCGCTTGTGCTCGTGTCGCATTCGAAATGGGTGCGTTGTAAAATTTTGCTTGTACCCTAAAATCTTCTCTTCTTCTTCATACACGTGCACATTTGGTGTTGCTTCACAATCTTCCGTTTACCAATACCACTAGATTGCTGTAATTTCTCTTGCAATCCATCCAGTGCATAAACAAGAGCACAATGTCTATCTGGAACACACATACATGTGGGTTGGTTTCCTTTCCAATTCAGCTGGTTTAAAGAATGCACAAGAGAGAGAGTCTAGGGAAGAAGAAGAATAAGGTAGGCTACGATGACACATGCTTCAAGTGATAATGGAAGAAGCTTTAATGGTGACAACTCTTGCACAATTCCAAGCTCTGTCATTGGTCTTTGCCCAGTACAAAGTTTCCCCCTTTGCAAATGTCTTCGACTTTCCTCAAAGACAATTTGGTGAAGGAGCTCAAGCTAATAAGACCAATTTTGTCGATAGTTTCTGCAAGTTTTTATTATGATGCTCCAAGTCTACAAAATCCACAGAAGCTCTTGGTCCTGATGAAGTCCAGAGCAAATTTTCATTCTGAAATAGGACCTAGGTTTTAGAGATCCGTTCTAAGGGCTCATAAGTATTTACCAATCCAGATACAATTTGATCTACAATTGCACATGCTTGCTTATGATGCTCCCAACATATTCAGCATCCAAGGAAACTCTTGATTGATAAAGGTTGTGCATTTGTTGTTTTGAACTAGAATAGGTTTTAGAGAGAATAAGAGAGAATAAGAGCTCATAAGCATTACCAAAATGGGATAAAAATTATGTGATGTACAATTGCACATGCTCTCTTATCATGCTCCAAGTACCCATGTCTGAGAAAGCTCTTGATTGATTAGGTTTATGCATTGTAACTTTGAAATCGGTACGCTTTAGAGAGCAGAGTTTGACATAAGCATTACCAAAATGGGATACAAATGGGATAAACTATTTGAGGAAGCTCTTGATTTGATGAAGTTTGTGCATTGTAGTTCTTAAATAGGATAGGTTTTAGATCTTGAAGATCTCATAAGGTTGCCAAAAATGGGATTATAAATGTGATTTAAACTTGTATGCTTGCTTGTTTTTGTACTTGCAGGAGAGGTCCCTGCCAAGTATGTTCCACAAGGCATCAGTTATGAGGTACTTATCACATTCGAGAGTTGTTGACCTAAATTTTGATCAAGGATTTTCATTTTGAGGATATATATATACACACACACACATATGGTTTTAGAAATGTAACACCACTTGTGTAAATTGAGGTTGAAAGCTAATATGATTGATGATCATCAAGTGGAGTATTTGATTGAAATTCTTTTCATGTTTGTATGTTAAAGCTAGATCAACTACTTACCTTGTAGATTCATGATGTACCTCCCACTGATTACAGGAATAATTGAAGTGAATATATATGCACATGCATGTTAATTCTTTCTTTTCTCAAATGACTTTTGGGTCATTGGGGGTTTGTTCACTGAGTGAAAGAAAAGGGCACATTGTTGGATGTTGATTACATCATACAAGATGCTTGCAATGATGGCGATCAATTAGTAGTCGAGTATTCAGGTTTAGGTTTCTTAATCAATGTGTCCTCTTAAGTATCTATCAACCTTGGTAACTATGTAAATTTTCCTGTTCCTTTCAATTATGGCACAAACCACTCAACTTTTGACAATATGCATCATGACATCTGAATCACATGGATCACTTATATCGAGAAGCATTGTTTCACTTTCTTTGTCATTTTCATTGAATTGTTCCAATGGAGCTTACTCATATGCTACTCTTGATTGCTAACCCATTCTATGTAATGCAAAGTAACAAAATTGTCATAAAAGAATCTATTGGATGTGGGTGAAACCAACCAACTTTCGCTCTGTGGTAGTTGAACAAGCTCTTGCTTTCATCAAACTAGAATCATGTACATATGGCATCTTGTAGTCAAAAGTGATGTGCACACTTTATAGGTGGCCCAAAAGCTTATACCCTACGCTGGGAGGGAAGGCCAACTACACCAAATCCCGATGGTAAGAACTTCACTCTTCCACCCTAGCATTCTTGTGGAAAGAGTTGCTCCCCAATATACAGAGTCTTATGTTTGCTGGAGACATGTGACCTAGTGTCAACTCTGTGACAACCGCTTGCTCAATTGTAGTTGGCACTTGCAATCAATGATGTTTGAAACTTGACCAGAAAAGATGTAGATCCATGATGCTGGAGCCCAACAACTGTCATGAACTATAGCACTGTATGTCATTCTATGCAATCTTGCAGCTTCATGTTTTGCATTGTTTTGTAAACCCATCCCTTACCAGATAATCCGCTTCTATGGTTCTATTTTTTCAGACGAAGACAGTGAACTGCTAGACCTTATTTCAGAGGTGGATTATCTGATATCAAAGGTTGTATCACTAATAACTGATGTTGTGGAGGAGGTTGATATTTTGCTTCATTCCAAGGTCAGTCCCCCTACTCTCTGTGCATTCTTTTGCATCCAACAAACTCCACTGAATTTGATGCATGATGCTAGCATTGCAACACTAGACTGTTGGGGACCTCCAAAGAGTATGATGTTGTTTATTGCTAGAAGACTCAGCTCAATCTCTTGTAAAGATTCCCCTTCAGTGGATTTCCGTGCAATAAACATCTCTTGACATCTAAGGGTGGCACTCTACTTATGTGATTGTTGTCCACATTTTTTATTTATAACCAGGGAGAGTCTTTAGCACCAGCGTCCCAGATTGTCCCTGAAGCAAAAGAAGCTGCTCTGGTAGAACAACTTTGTGAGCTCTTTCATTCAAGATTTGCCTCTGATTACAAATCTTTCTAGTGCAAACTCCATGAAAAGTAGAGGAAGAATAAGTCACCAGTGGGTTCAAGTAATCCTGTGCCTTTGACAACATTGGTGCACAAAAGTTTGATTACAAGGATTGAAAAGACTTTCGCAATCTTAGATGATCTTGATTCTTCCCTTTGAAGCTGGGTGCATTCTATTCTATGGATGTTGATCTTTGCTATGCCACACTTGTTTGATGTAGTTGATGAGGATGGGAACCCAATTCCTCCACCACCTCCACCACCAGAAGAACCAGTGGATGAGGCGACTTCCATTGAGAACCCACTCACTTATATTGGTAAATCTTTGAAGCTTAATTCCTGAGCTTCCTACACAAATGATGAATGTCTTTTTCTACTCATCTTCACTGACTATGATCAAAGACTCAATTGACTACCAAGTAAAATTGACAGTTTGTGTTAACCTGATATGCTATAGACAATGTCTAACAACAATGGTCCACAATGTGGTCATTCTATATGTTTGATGCAGATTGGGAAGCATATGGGTTGACCTACCTTGTATTAAAGGAACTCATGCCTCTTAAGCATATGCGTGAACTTGATGAGGAACTACTGGCTTGTCGCGATGTTCTCAAAGGATATGATGGCAAGTCTTTTCACTTCTCTAGTAACTTGGAGACAGATGATTTTATTTTTTTTGGGAGCAGATTTTTGCATACCCATACCCACTGTTGGGAGTTGATGAAGTCTGTGGGGAGCAATGACAACTAGTCATTGCCATTCATGATGCAAGGAGATGATTTAATGCTGATTTCTGAGTGACTTACAAGGTTATGGTGACAACCATTCTTGTTATGTTGGGTTTGGTTTAATTTGGAATGCTTCAGCCAGAATTGACATGACTGTTCATATCTTCAAAATGGTATCTATCTGTTTTCTCATAGATAGATAAAACATACTTCATATGGATAAAAACTTACATGTTTTCAACACAGAAAAACTCTTGTCCTTACTTTAGCAACATATACATGAAATTGAGGGTCAGCAAGAATAGAAAAGCTTAACTTGTACTTACATCTGATCAGGACAACTACAAGCCATGCTGATATGGTATAGCTCTAAAGGCACAGAGCTTGAAGACAAAGATTTTGCTGTGCTCAATTTTGTAGGTCTCTTTCATTCCCTTTTCTTCCCATACCCATTTGTCTTGATCCAAGTAACTGGACTGAGGGAAATAATAAAGAGAAACCCCAAAGAAAACATCAAAGAATCGCTCAACTTTAGACTCACTTAATGCTGAAGTGAATGAGCAACGACATTCTGTTGTAAAACCAAGAGCATAATGTTGCAAAATCAAGAGTTTCCAGTATGCAATCTGGTTTACATGGATAACTCTAAGCAGGTCAACGCATGAGATTCCAATGAGGGGTAACTAAATAGATGATAGTTTTTCCTTTCTCTTTAGTGAACAATGTAAAGAGCTGCTTCTTATACTTTGATTGTGCCTCACTGCACAGGATCAATGGCAAGAATTATGGATTGATGCCAATATACCTTCAGGAACTCTTGATTGTATTTCTCTTCACCCTGTAGGGTGTTTATACTTTGTCTAAGGGTCAAGTTATTTCTTACTGAATCCTTGCAAGCTGCAAATAGATTTGAGTATCCTTCATGGGTCTTCACAATCTAGTCTGCAATTCACACATTTACAGATGGCATGCAAAAGCAGTAAATCTTCACTTAGAACTCATATGAGCTTTTTTGAAAGGGTAGCAGCAGAGATTGTGAAATCAATGTGGCAAAAAATGGTGGTCGTAAACCAGATGCTTGGTGCCTATCAGCTTGCAGCTCCTGGTTTCTATGCTGCTCTCATCCATCTAGCTGCCGGTACTTCCTTTGCATTTGAACATTGCATCTTTTTGTCATGTTATTTAGTGTGATGGACACATCTGTATCTCATGGATGGAATGTGTGTAGCAATGCTTGTAGTTGGGCCATTGGGTTTTCTCAATTGTTTTAAACATTGCAAATCAAGGTGTTGAACCACTCCTCAAGTGATCCATATACAATATTCTTAAACCATTCAGGGACCTGCAAATCTGTGCAAAAGACAAAGATATGTAATCAGATCTTTGCTGTGATGCAAAGGTGCCTCCACCTGGCTTGAGATAAATTTTTATTAGTCTCTGGAAGGTTTTTTGCTGCAACTTGTGACACATTTTTTTGTTGCAATGGTTGATATTGTGGATAGCTTTATATGGAGGCTGTGGGTCATCACCAGATTTGAGCAGTTTGTCGGAGATGGTAAGGCCACAAATCTACTTCTTTCTACCAAGGCCTACAACTATCTGGTTCTGAGGACTTGTTCATTTGCACAATCAATGTTGAATATTCTTTCTGGTTACAAAAATGGTGATGCGCCCATGAGTTTTATGAACAATCAGTGAAGGCACATTGTGTCAAATTTTCAGTTACAGGTAAATTCAAACTTAAGCATGGGATCTGCTCCCCAGAAATTCCAGCCTGCAACCACCAAAAATTGCGCTGTAAATACTATCTAGGTTGTGGACTATGGATTAACAATCTTCCACATACATCCTGTGTAGCAAGGGACTCTTGACAATTTATCTGCTGAAGAAGGATTAGGTATTTTGTCTATTGGGAGTTTTGTGCTTTTTGAGTTCAACATGTGTGATTGTTGTATGCTTGTGCAGCTAGGGCATCTTATTGTTGACCTTTTGACACCCAACTTTGGGGTGTTGCTGGCTCCCAAACTCAAGGAGCTACGGACTGCTGAAATTCCTGAGTCTATAGTAAGGGGCCTCACTTCACATACCCTTTAAATTTATTTCAGTCTATTGAACAAATGAGTCAGAAGAAAACACATGCATGGTTATTAGAAGTCTTGTGCTTGATTTTGATGTGCTCAACAATCAATTGAAATTCTTCCTTATTTCTTTGGATTCCTTCAAATTTTTATGTGAGACTTGGGTTTTCCTCCCTCAGTTTGGCCCCCTTCTCCTGTCTAATTTTTGAATAACTTTGACAGGCAGTTTTTCTTGAGTTTACAGACACAACAGAAAAGGCAATCAGCATTCACAAGATTCCTGAAGTATTTCCAGAGCCCACACCAGCGTATCCAGAAGGATATGTGCCAGCGGGTCAACAACCACTAGTACCTCCTCCTGAACAAACCCCTCAACCTCCCAATCCTAAGGATACAATTGCTGCAAAGGGAAAATCAGATGCAAAAGGTTCAAAGGATGCAAAAGGAAAGGATGGTGGTGGTGGAAAGAAAGTAGAAGCTGGAAAGATGACAGATGCAAAAGGAAAAGATGCGTCTGCTGGTGCAAAGGATGGCGCTACTAAGAAGGAAGATGTCAAATCCGAACCCAAACCTGAAACTAAAAAGAGTGGGAAAAAAAAAGGAGATAAGAAAGGAGAAGAAGAGCCCGTGGAGACAGAAGATAGAGGGGTGCAGGCAGATGTACCAGAGGAAGTGAGGAATTTACTACCTTATTTCAAGGTGCTCACTTCAACTCCTCACCAACCTTGCTGTTCACCTATTCTGCATATTATGCATATGTGGGTGTTTGGATCCAGATGTGTTTTTGGGATTTACACAGAAAAATATGGAGTGAGCAGTATATAGATCCAAATGAACTTCCATTTCATTATTATTATTTTGTGAAGGGTTAATTATAAAAGTTCCTTTCTTTCCTTTTGTGTGGGTGGGGAATAGAAATGGAAGATTCTTGGACCTCACTGGGATCCAGGGGAAGGAGCAGCATGCATGATTTATGCTTTGCAAACATCAACAGTACGGTCCTTTTTTGGGTCTTGTTGGTCTTTCTCTGGTCTTTCTTGCATACTGCCTTCAAGTTAACCACTTTGGATACATACTAGCAAAGGACTAGATTTTTGTTGCTTACTTCCTATGCACAGCAATTGTGATCTACAGTTTTCAAATTGTGTGACATTGGTGGTGCTATAAATCATGCATTGTCAGTTCTTTACATGAGACTGTAAACAAAAGGGATTAATAAATTTCGTTCTTACATGTCACCATAACAATTTTACATGCAGCCTTACATAAATGAAGTAGTAAATTATCTCTCAATGGGACATTTGTTCTGAGATAAACCAGAATAAACCTGAGCATTACAGATTCATCAACAAAGAAGAAGACTTTAGGCATTCAAAACATTTGTCATAGACCAATGAATGACTCCGTAGGAACATTCTTGTCAATGTTGTAATTTCATTTCGTTTTCACCAGTTTAGTAGTGCTCATGTTTCCAAGTAAATGGGTTGAGGGCTGATGTAGTTTGTTTCAGTGCAGGTTATCCAAGAGTTTAAGCCAGTGGAAACCGATCGTTTGACATTTGGACTAATTGAGCTCAAGAGGGTTAGAGGACTAAAATTTTGTTGCTAAACTTGTTAATATTGTGTGAATTTGATTTCTACATTAATAATTGAATTGCATCCAATATAGAACTACGAGAGATGTATATAACAAATGCCCCACAATTGCTTAATATGCATGTTGAGAATCTTCCATTCATACTCTTGTAAAATCTTGAGATGTCCTTGAGTCTAATTGAGCAACAACTGAGAGAGAGAGAGAGAGAGGATGTTATTAATCTGAGGTTTTGGGTTACTCTCTCTACAGATGCTTTTAGCAGCATCACATGTTGCTTATGGGAAGGTGATCAAGAAGCGAGTATCTGAGCACTCATATTTTCGCACACATTTACAGGCTTGTTTTGAAAGGGGAGGGATAGCAAAGCCTTTATACTCAACCTATGAAGAGAAATTGGCTTACTTGCGTAAGATGTGCTTGCGGTATGGAGGAAAGCCAGCCCCTCAACCCCCTGTGTTTGAAAAGAAATCTTAATTGCATTTATCCTTTTTGAAAACTTTCAGATTGGTTGTTTTTCTTTCAAGACAAGTAAGTAGTGGCACCAACTCGGCTAATGAACCAAAATTGCTCCACTCGACATTTTCAATATATTTCAATGTTTTCATGTTGATGGATGCGAGTTTTCATTGCTACCAATTGTTTTCAATATGTCATGTTGGAGAATCATGTAAATGGAATGGCTGAATCAGCCCCCCTATTATTTTCTTAGTAGTTAGTCTAACTATTGTAGGTAGGCAGCTCCAACACTTTAATGTCAAATATTTAATGTACACTTCTCCTAAGATTCTGGCAAATAGACCAAACAGATTAATTAATAATGTTAATTTTTTTACTTATAAGTACACACCTGAATAGGGCTGAATAAATATTCAAAAGTCCTAGGGATTTTGGCCCCTAGGTACCTAATAGGTCTATTTTTATATGAGGATTTTTGAAAGATGATATTTTGGCTTCAAGTGTTGAAACTTGAGATTAGTTATAATAGAGTTATAATAAGATCTTGAAGGAGTCTGGTTTCTTTTAGAGGATTTTTTGAAGATTATATTTTTGCATGGTGAAATATTTGAGTTTCCATAATTCTTCTTCTTTTGCTTTAAGATTAATGTAAATGGCAAGGCCACAACAGTGTGACACACCCCTTTGGTTTCACTAGCTTCATAAGTTTACATCATGGCTTGTTGCAACTCGGCCCAGAAATTGGTTGTTGACCTCTGATTGATAAGTTTACATCATCTTCTTTTGTCACGACTCTGCCAAGAAATAGGTTGTTGGCTACGAGCTAAGAGACTTCACTAATTGGGATATAATTTTGGCTTGAACTGGGAACCCAATTGCCAGTGCTGTCTGGAGAGCTAGTTGTACACTCTATGCTGCTCTTTTGAGAAATTGATTGATTTTGTGTATGTTAACACCCCATGTTACCCTGCAAGAGTGAGGCATTCCTGAAAGAAAGGCCCACCATTCTGGGGTTCTGAGGTGTAATCATTTGCAAAGCTCAATTGTCACAGGGACCAAACTTCACAAACTGCATGTGTTTGTTGGCCTCAAACAGTGGGCTCCTCTTCTCTAATCTTTGTACAGAGGGCATTATGGAAAAAACCATAATAGCCCTCCAAAGAAAGAGAAGAGTCCATCGGGGTGTCTGTTCCTACCAATAACCACCCAACACTGGTTTTATCATCTCTAATGAGTTTGTTCAAACCTGCTGGGCAGAGCCTTGATGTGATGAGAGCTCCATGTCTCCTATGTGTCCATACTCTCTCCTTCCATTCTCAGTGTGCCTAATATGGGGCATCTGGCATGATATTGGTGGATTGAACCAGTCTTGGGCAGGTATTTGATTTTGTTAATAACTGGCAATTCCAGGTTTTTTTTTATAAAAAAATCCAAAGAACCATGAAGGAATTGGCAGAGAGAGCCATGTTTTTTAAAATAAGTTATTTGATTTTGTAATTTATTTCGGAGAAACTGCAGGGGTTTGGTGCCATTTTTAATACCTGCCCAACATTGGTACAAGACTTTTCCTATACATCATGGCAAGTCTTGTAAAAAACCTGGACACTCAAACAGGCCAGACTAGAAACTTGAAAGCTTTCGAAGATGCACAAACTGCACAATCAAGTGCTGGTGAAAAACTTGACACATTTTGACTTGGTCGATCCATGCTAGTAATGATACACACACATACATGCAATCAATTATACATGCCATTTTTCACGTTCACAAATTTCAATCCATGAAACTTGAAACCACCCACATGAGTCGTAAGTGTGAAGCTCACTTAAGTATTTGCACATATATATGCACATGCAATCAATTTTACATGCCATTGGAGTGTCAAATCCCCCCCCCCCCCCCCACCCCCCCAAGGTTGGTCTTCATGAATTGTGCACATGACTATATATTTAGGCCTGCTTTACACTGGGAGTCAGAGCCAAAAAAACTCGGGGCCAACTTTGAGCATTTTTGGGTTGCAAATTGGCCCCCAAGTTACTACTAAATGCTAGAACATTGACATCAGGATATTAATAAATGCTGCAACATTGGCCCCGGGGGGTTGCAAATTGGCCTCCCAAATCTGATGGTATCCTTTTTTTTCAGCCAATATTGGGACCAATACAAGGCCCGAAAGTTCAGCATTTAGTAGTAGTAACTTGGGGCAGATTGAAAAGTTTTTTTTTGTTTCAGCCTAGACTCCTAGTGTAAAAGCCCTTGGGGGTTGATTTCAACTTTTGCACCAATAGGGAATGCTGGATTTGGGTTGAACATTGGCCCTGACTCGTAGTATAAAGTGGGCACTAATACTTTAGCAGACTAGCCTGCATTCATTGTCTGTGACAAACACAAATTTTGGGCCGCAAAATGCCCTAAACAATCAAAACACAAATTTCAAGCTTCAAGAAGAAAAAATAACAATTGTCAGTATAAAATTTCTCTTTATATGAACTGTACTAGGCTTGCTGGGGCCTGAGCTCTTCTTGCTGGGGGAAGAAAACACATTAAACAGGTGCAACAAATGGAATGTGAAGAAGACAACACTCAACAGGAGCAAGCAAGAACTTGAAGGGGATAAATGTGGAGCATTCAAGTGGTGCAACCAAATAAGATGAGGGTTGCTTGGCTTGCTCCAGCATTTTAACAACCCCTCTCTGGTCCAATCAACTTGATTTGGGTTGGTGGATAATTTCATGGGGGTCTTAGTGACAGGCAGTTTATCTAGTTGAGTTCCATTCATTCAACTCAAACTAGGCTCCCAATGGGTGTTCACTTGAGGAAGGAGAAGTCCTGTGGGTCACAGTCTTACAGAGAATATAGCTTATTTAGGACTGCCAACCAGGGCAACTGGTGGTGTCTGAACTTTGGTCATTTTGTCAAGGTTTGCACAACACACAGGTTTGCACTGGTTTCATAAGGATTCAGCAAACCTAGTGCAGACCAAACCATGCCAACCACTTGGAGGGATAAGGTGGCTAATGGGGAGGAGCACAATCATGTCGAAGTTAAGGGGGCTGAGAAAGCTTGGTGTGTTGAAGCAGGACTCTCAAGGGAAACCAGCTAGGAGAGCTAAGATGGAGGCGCACCTTGCCAGCCCTGGCAAAATCCCCAAAAAAACTCTTAGGTCCTGGGATTGCCAAATCCACCAAGTTATGGAAAAAAAAGCCTTGAACTTTTTAATGATGGAACAATACAAGGGGCCAACAAAGGGACTTGAAATCTGACCTACAGATAAGGATCCACAGATCACAAGCTCCTGATGGGGAGTGGGAACCAAGCATTGAGGCACTTCTACCCAAATTGGTGGTAAGAGGCCTGGCTCCTGGCAATGAGCCGTGTTGAAGGCACTGCTATAGCACCCTGCAGAAAAAACCCAGCCTGTCGGGCACTATCATTCTATCATACCAACAGTCTTTGTAGTGGACTTGATTTTACAAAAGATGATGAAAATGTCAATTCTCAACCTTTCATGTGTTGGAGAGATCGCTTCGTACTTGTGGCAGAAGCTATTTATAAATCCCAGGCTGAAATAGGTGAAATCAAGGGTCATTACTTGAATGCTACTGCAGTTAGATAAATTAACTATCGTATCGACAAGGGAATTCACCCCCAAGTGTCACGAATAATTAATTTCGAAAGTTTTGAGGTTTCGTTAAGGCAATTTCGAATTTAACAACATTTCGCGACCGCCTTCCCAGATATAATTTCCATTTTCTCCCGTTGTGAAACAGTTTCTAGGTATGCACCGCATTGTGGCTGGTAGGTACCATACGCTAGCAGCGCTAGTACCGGATCGGATTTTTTGGCAATTTCTCACAATTTCTCCTGCGTCACAACAGATTTAATTTCTTCATTTCTCCATTTCTCCCTGCAGACCCAATTTAGTTTCAAGTTTTTCTCCTTGGCCTTAAATAATTATTAAAAGATGAATTCCCTTGCCGCTACGATAGTTGTTCTCAGCCTCAAAGTTCTGCAAACTGTTGTTTCTATACTTTGAGGGAATTCTAGGAGCTTGGAAAAATAGCAAAAAGCACTTTGGTGAAATCTGACATTGGTCTTTAGAGACTACTTGTTTGGAGATTTGGGTCTACCCCAATTCATAATTTCAGAGGACTCCACTCCTCTCCTAGAGCTACAAGATATTTGAAGTTCTTCTCAATTCTTGCATTACCTCAGAATTTCAAAGGGCTCTCTTCAGGTAGACTCATTAGAACTAATCACTCTAGAATTGGGTTAGCCTTTCAATGACTAAGGAAAATAAGAGTTCTTTCTCAAGCTAGGCATGGTGCCATATGCTCATTGTTGACACAAGGATTTCCCCTCTCCCCCCTCACTGCCTTGATTTGGTGGTTGGGATGATGACCTAGTGCGCTAATAACACTTTTGAGATATTCTAGGGACTCTACAAATTAGTGTTCACACCTTTTTTTAAGGATTGTTTGGTTATACAAGGATATCTTTGGAGCTAGAGATGACAGCATTAGCTGGTGCGTCCTGTCCCTTGTATTTCTTTGATTCTGCTGATGGATTTGCTGTTGACTTCCCCTCTTGGGTTCCCACTTAATAATGGGCAATGGGGGCAAAGAATTTCACAAAGAAGTTCAAATCGGATTCTTGTGGGTAAATACAGCCTTATGTGGGGAAAGTTTAGTATTAAGGCTGCTACTCTTAACACGTGATAATTCTGCCAGCTTGTAGAAGAAAGTCCGATGAAGGACTTTTAAATCAGCAATGGATCCTCATTGAAAACAGTATTATAATCCAGACACGAATTTTGGATCTTTTTATGCACACTCAATAAGACACAAATTTTGTGTCTTGGTGATGACCAGACACATCTTGGTCGGGCAATTGGGTAGTTGGGGAAAAGGAAGCAGACAGTGCTGTTCTGCAATTAGGACCCATTGCTAATTTAACATCCTCTGATCATAGTAGATGGGCAGCAGAGTGCAGACCAAAAAGGATTTTATTCTCACTCATGCTTTGTCTTCCCATCATCACTGCCACCAATATGATTGATACTGACCATTGTGCTCCATCATTAAGTCCAAACACCTTTTAAGTACTTGGAGCATACAACACTTGGATCATCCAGAGTATGATGTATAAAGATTGAAGTTGATGAAATTGTAGTAAACTTGGTGTTTTAATGTTGAAGACTTGAAAGCTTGGCAAAGAAAACCATGTTGAGGTTTGAAAGACAACGCTTGGATCCTTGTGTTTTATTAGTTTGTCACACAAACTTCTGATTTTTTTTGTTAAATGAGAATTAAATCCAATATTCATTAGTTTGGAAAAAGGAACATAAAACTTCAAGGGTATGTAACAAATCACCTATCGTTTTTTAAAGAAAAACCCATATGTGTGTACAAATCTTGCCTCAAAACCATCCCAAAGAAGGATGACATAACAACACCATATAAGGGTGATAAACAACATCCCCACAATTCATGTCCCTACCATAAAGTTGGGCCAAAAAATGATAATGAAGATAGGTGGGAATATAAATTCTTGGCACCAATGAGGTGAGGGTGGTAGTCACCCAAAATATTCAATTATTTTCATTTTGGGTGGCTGGTAGTGTGGGGGGAGGAAGGACATATTGTTTTGCGATTTGATGTGCCCAATATGTTGCATATATGATTCCCAATTTGTTCCCACCAAGTTTGCAAAGTTTATTGTTGATGTTCCCAATTTCCCCAAGTTCCTGATGTATTCCCAATGGTTTCCCATTCCATACTATAGACACCACCATATTTTACCCCATGTCCTTTGCCCAAAGCTCTACTATGTACTATCTAGGCAGCCAAAAGGCAAAGACAACAATACATTTATTTTAGGAGTGCCCAAAGTTTGATCACATTTATTTTTGATAGGCCAATCAAAGAAGCTCATCCCCCAAAAAGAAAATTGAACTTTTGGGGGTCATCACAACTAAGGATTGCTTTGGTGACTTGTTCTGGATGATTCAAGTGTTGTATGCTCCAAGTTCATGCTCCCAGATACAATAGCTTGGAGCAAAATAATCAAGCATGCTTCAAATAGGTAGTATTACTAGAGGTCCTCACTCCTCACCACAATCCACATGTTTGACTGAATTGAATTTCAATATTCATTGAAGAACATGATGATCCATTACAAAGGAAAACCTTGTTTGGCTTAAATCATGAACCGAGCTCAAAATATTAGTTCAAGGTTTTCTTATCAAAGGGTGTGTCATCATGCTTCTTGTGCCCCAAGTGAGTGAAAGGATGATAATATTGGGCACATGCTGCACGGAACACAAACCAAGATTTATGTGCAAGCACCACCAGATATGTGACATGTGTGTGTGCATGCTTTCATCAGAAAATTTGCTGAAAAAGCTCATTTTACACCAAAAAAATGTGTTAAAGTAGTTTCCAATTTTTTCATATAAAAAAGTGAAAATTTGGCACCGAATTTTTTTATTGCATGGCATGTAAGAAAAGTGTGAAAAGAAGCTAACCAAAGTGATTTTGGTTGAGAGCCTTTTGTAAGTTCCTACTTGAAGATTGTACCAATCATGGTACTACTATTCCTCTTTTGATTGAGCGTGTGTTCCATGTCATGTGTACAAGCTTTACATATCAACTACCACCAATTGTGACAATTAAACTCGAGTGTTGGACAAATTAAAGAATGATTGTTACATGTTCAAAGTCTTCAGATGTCATTCTTTTCCTCTGACTTGATTTGGATTCTCATGACAAGAAATTTTTCTTCAAACATACTTGGGCCCCATCAAATTCACAATACATGGTCTCAAAGACAAATTAACAAATAATTGTCTCCTTGTCAAGGAGAGAGAGAGAGTCGAGAGAAAGTGAAGCTCTTTTGGACTTCTATACTATGATGGCACCTCAATCACTACCCATATATGGCCCTCACAAACTATATGCCCATTGCTTGTTGGTGTGTGGTCATATATACATACATACACGTATGTGGTTGCATATGAAACCATTCATCAAATTTGTATATGATTTAATGGAATCATACATAAATCGGCCTTTGTTTTAATGGCAATATATCATTAAAAAGAAAAAGGAAAAAGAAAAAATGTCAGATGTAAGTGAGTTTGGAGGTTTTCAGTTGCCATAACTATTAAGGTTTAAGTCTGATTTTTGGCTCATATGTATCAAGTATATACTTGGTATTGAGATCAATATAACCTCGATATTAAACTAGTATTACTTGAAGCCTCCTACTGGGTAGGTATTGGCATGAGGTAGGTATTGCCTCAGGTCATAATACCCTCCTGGTACCTGCCCAACACTCTTATTAAAAAAAGCCACTTCTAAAAGGACCCATTATGTCAAGGAAGACCCTAGTAGAGGTAACAGTTGTGGCTAACATCCAAGTCTTTTCTACATCCACATCCATCTAGGTTCTATATACACTCAATAGATCCATATTCATGTTCAAGTCAATTATGGGTTGTTAGGGTTAGTGCACAACAGCCCCAAAAGTTTAAAATTTTTTGTTTTAAAAATTCAGCTAATGGCAACCAAATTATGTCTTTTTTTTCAATTTGATATTGCCAAATTGGTGAGCATCAAGAAGAAAATTTAGCCAAATTTGGTTACAAACTAGACATAAGAGTAGGAAAAATTAAGAATTTTTTAATGTTTTTTCTACCTGCAAGAACCTGTTGTAAAAATCTGGTATTTCCACCCCCCCCCCCCCCAATTCTGGCGAATTAGGGTCATTTTTAAAAAGAATGTGTCAAAAACTTCTTTTTTTCAGTTCAGAAAAATGAGAAAATTTGCCCCTAGACAAAACACTGATGCAAACATTTTTGTGGCAAAAGATCTTTGATAGTTTTTATCATCTTGTATTGTGAAAAATAAGCTTTTTTTGAGTTTTCCAGCCATCAATATTCAAAATAATTTTTGACATATTTAAAATTTTTTGCCAGAATCTATATCGAGTTCTAAATTTTAATAGGTACCCAAAAATATAGAAGGAATTCTGTAAAATGTTTCTTTCATATTTTTTAATAGCTAGATTAATTATCTTAAAATATGGAGTTTCTGTGAGAAGTGTTATTGTGGCTTAATTTCTTTGTTGAAACCAAAACAAAAAAAAATCACCACAAAGTAAAATTTGGGCACCCAATTGCCAAATCATGAAGAAAAAAATTCATTGGAATCATTGCCCCTTGGTTTTGTAGGACCATTAAACACCTTACAATACGTACAAAAGATTAGGCAATTAGACACTCCTTTAAAGGACAATAACACTTCAATAAAAAGCCTTGGATGCAACCAAAAGCTCTATCTACCAAGAAAGGTTATAGTTTGTTTGTTTGTTTTGTTTGGTCGTCCCCTTGAGATCTCCCAAACCACGGCACCTCTTGTTATAATATCATTGAAAAGCCCTTGATGAGCAGGGAGTGCACCCAGTTGGTTTGGTTTGGTTTCATAATGCTTCACTCTATGGTGGAGAAGCAGAGAAGTTATTGAATATTGAAAAATGTTTTTCATTGAAAATCCATTTAAATCAAAACTAAGAATTATAGTGGAATTTGAGCATGCTCTTGGTATTATTGGAAAGCTCTCAATGAGTGGGCTTAATGGAGGTGATTTGAAAATTTCCAGACCGAAGGTGCACAAGATATTGAATTTCGAGTATTTTTTGTCATTCCAAATTCAATTAAATTACAAAAAATGATTTTGGAAGGACAAATTATTTGGGGAAACAAACAGTTCATACTTTGCACCGACGGCACACAGGCTACATATACCAAGACTTAACAATGGATGTAATAAAAAAAATTAGGGCTTCAATCTGAAACCTTGGATGTGATGGATGATGATAAGGCTTCAATATTGAGCCTTGGATGCAATGAATAATAAAGCTTAGGGCTCCCCATTGTGCCTTCTGCACTTTCGGGTATGGTATTTTGTTTGGACTTCAGTCCTTTCTTTTTTCTTCTCTTGTTCCTTGCCGGGTGTTTTTCCTTTACTTATTTATTTATTAATTTGTTTTAAGCCTTGGATGCAATGAAAAATAAAGCATCAATTTTAAGGCTTTGGATGCAAGAGAAAATGAAACTTTAATGTTAAGCAGGCTTTAGATGCAACAAGAAAAAATGAAGCTTCAATTTTAAAGCTTCTGATGCAAGGCAACACAGGAGTTAATCAAACCAACCGACCAACCAACCAAAAAGGAAGCAACATAGATCAGCAGCCTATACATGATATAATAATAGTTGATGAGGAAGAGGGGATGGCAGTTGGCATTATTACAAGCAAAGAAATCACAAATTGTTTGTTTTCTAGTGCCTATGGTCATCCCCTCACTATTGTGTTTTTGTATGACATGCATTATGCATTATATACCACTTTGGTAGCGAACTAAGTTGAGTATTGTAGAAGGAAAAGATAAGATGCTCCTTGTGCCTTGTGTCATTCATATTGCTGGATGGGAGTGCCAAAGTTGTTAGTGTCAGGTGAGATTTTGTGGTAGCAGCTTCTTCTTCTTCTTTTGTTGCAGGAATGCACATGCACTTGTCTTCTTTGTGTATGTGATTGAAACTTTCACCCTTCTTTTCATGTACAGCCTATTTGACATACTCCTTTGTGAGAGCTCCCTTTTTCCTTATATTTGATATGCTTCTGGCAACCAGGAGGAGGGGGTTTGGGAACTTGATGTTCCCTTTGTGGTTCACTCTCTTCGGTGGTTCATTTGTTTTCTTGGATGAAGATCTTTCCGTTTGGTTGCTTGCTTTCCCCTTTCTTTTCTCTATTTTGTTGTGCTTTAGTTAATTTTAGGGTTGGTAGGGTTTCATTGGACAGGTTTAGCAATTCCCTAACCCTAAAGCCCTAAAGGGATTAGAGGTTCAGGGTTTCTCTGACCCTAAACATTAAAAAGCATTAGAGGTTTTGGGTTTTACGGTTTAATGAAATTGTGGTGGCATGTGCTGGTTTGTTAAGTAAATTGGGCTTAGTTGTAAGTAGCTTATTGGTATTGCGTATACATCATCATTTCAATAGTGTAGAAGAGTGAACAATTGTGGAAGATAAAGTCGCCTATCTCACCTAACACTTTCCAATATTTTCCTCATTGCACCTTCTGGACATCCCTTCAATGAATTATCATTCAATATGAGTGTGAGAGGCATTGACTGGATCCCTGTAAAAAAAAGGTCAACCATTATACCTTACCTTAGGGTGGATGTGATCTATTAAACCCATTCTCAAATATTAAAATTATCCTTAAAGCCAGGCGATTAGGGGACGAGAACGGCCAGTTCCGGCATAATAGGGCATCAAATGTGTAACTGGGAATGAAATTTTACAAAACGAAATAACTGGGACCCAAACTAGTTTTTCCACCAATTTTGGTGGTAAATTGAGTTTCATCCCCCTCTTTGCTTTTTCCTGGGCGCTCCAGTGCTGCTACATATATTTTCCCTGCTACTTACTACCTGTACAACTAGTATAAATACTCACCAACCTTGTGCATTAAATGCTGCGTTTCAGCATTTCATACTGAGATTTAATAAAAATTTCCTTACTCCTACCTGTATGTACAACTAGTATAAACACTCTCCAACCTTGTGCATTAAATGCTGCGTTTCAGCATTTCATTCATACTGAGATTTAATAACAATTTCCTTACTTTGTGGATACCACTGAAAAAGGAGATAGGGGTGAAAGAGGGAATGACTTTATGCATAACTTTGTTGAAAAGAATTATTTCTGATTCAAATATGATACTGAGGTGTTGAAAAACTATCATATTTATGACAGGCTATGGTATGAATCATTTTCATTCATTCACACCACATTATTATGGGGAGTCTACTGTAGATGGTGGAAATACATAATAATTTCAATTTCATGAAATGAATTCATGTCTTTTTGAAAATTTGGATTATTTGCTTTTGTCAATGTGGAAGCAGACATCATAGGCTACCAAACTGAAAAATAGATTTAGATATTCATGTTTCTCTCTCTCTCTTGGTGTAGTGTGGCTTTTCCACCAAGCAATTCACATGGAGTGGAAGGTGTACCAACTCCAATCAATCATGAATCAAATAACAAAAGCTTTGCATTGCATGCATGCATACCAGATGTGTTTTTTTTTTTAGGGGCGTGAATTTTCACCCATAAAAAAGGTTTTATGTGAAAAAAAATGCACCAAAATCATCAGATTCAAGAAAGATTTTTTCTCTGATGAAATCGCCATATTTAGACAATAGGTTTTTGTTTGCCAAAATATGGCAGGATACTACTTCCTCTCTTAACATATAGATTTTGTTTTGCTAATTCCTCTTGTGGATGGATGATCATCAATGTGGCTCCATCACAAAAATTGAAAAATAGACCCTGATATGCACACATGAAGAGAGAAAGGCACTCCACATATATTGTATTTATTTATATTTTAAAAATGAGCAGTTGAAAATCTCCAAAAAAAATATTCAAAAAAAAGAAAAAAAAAAAAGCTAGGAACATAAAATGGTCCCCAACTGGATGAAATTGACAAATTTTGGGTGCATTTAAGAATTTTATGGTCTCCCATAATTTCAGGTCCTCCTCCCATGAGGCCAGAATTGGCTGCCAGGGCTGATTATGGCCTAGCCCTATATCTGCTTTGGTTTTGCAACCTACCTATTGCTACTAACCAACCTACCTAACCATAAAGCACTCCAAGGATTTTCACTTTGTATTTTTCAATGCACCACCTGGTAAGGACCCTTTTGTGCTTTACACTAGGGAAGGCCCACATGCCTAGCCTAACTTTTGGGGCCTACACCCTTAGACTAGCACCCTCAGACAAGCAGTTGTGTGAGTATATATATATATATATATATATTCATTGGGTATGGATAGGGTATATAATTTATTGTAAGCTATTTTCCACAAATCAATATATCATAAAATGAAACACAGATGTAAATTAAAAAATTATATTTTATTCTTAACCTTGAATATATATATATAAGAGACACCCATACCCAAAGTCAAATATGCTTTGATATCTACATCAAAAAAACTCAGGGTAAGTATGACCAAAACCCAAAACTTTAACATCTAGTAATATTCATTATTTCCATTAGGGAAACCCTAAACACATTCTTTATATATATATATATACACACACACTCACACACTCAAGGATATATCAAAAACATAAAACATTTGCACGGCACTGGTTACAACAATCAAATTAGGAGAGGCCTTGGGGAGCAAGGCTTCCCCAATACTTGAAAAATGTTCCTTAGGAGAGAATTTTAATAAACCTGGGTTATAGTGACTTATTTAGGTCGAGAATTTGATGATGTATTTGGGTTATGTAATAATTGGTTTAAGTAATTTTAATTTGGGTTGTAGCTTTTTTGCCTACCCAATTTAAATATATTTTGGGCAGAATTTGTACTATAATTTAGAGGGCACGCTATAAATCAAAACCTTGAAGCTTTAAAATTGTCAGGTGACAAGATTATTCCCAGGTAGCCTACGCGCACTTCGTAGGTGAAGACGAACGGCAAGGACGGAGTGAGGGTTGAGGGATGCGCGCGCAGCCTCGGGATCGCCGTCCGCTTTGCCCCAGTTGAATGCACCTACGTGCGCGCCGGAGAGATGGATCGATTTGTGTGTCGTGGAGGAGGAGATGCGGATGGGACGATGCCAAAAACAGCCTCCATGATTGCTTTGCACGGTGATAATTGTCGCGATGGAGGCTGGCCAGCTGCCCAGCTCCCGCCAGACTAGTTCCACAGCTAGCAGCTGGGGGTGGGCCCGCCGGCCTAGTCCACTCTTAGTTCGTTCTCAGTCGCTGCCGAATGGATCGCTGCAGCAGTTGATCAGTGCCTGATGAGATCACACTAGACTAGTGTTTGATGGGATCGATGACCAGCAGCTGCTGCTGCTGCTGCTTTGTCGATCTGCTGTTTTGTCTTTTGTGAGCAGCTAGGTCAATGGACTTTTCGCAAAAAAAATAATGTAGTTCGAATATCATTGTGCAAATACAGAAACAAATAATAATGTGGGAGTCGATGCTGATGCAGCATGCATGGGATGATCAAGCTTTTCTCTCGTCTGAAGAAGGCTGCGAATCTGATCAAGTCAGCTTCGCCATCGATGATGACTTGGAGGACAGCTACTTCGAAGGGCGCTAGTAGTAGTACTACTTCAGTGATTGCAAATAGCTAGAATCTCTGATCGACCTTCAACGTCTTAGCGGTCGAGCATTGTTGGGATTATATACCTGCGTGCTACTCGTGTACTCTCAATAATTCGATCGACAATTGTTGCTAGTGCGGGTATCGATCGAGAATTCGACAGTCGAGGCCCCCCGCGAACTGGATTCCAGCTGCTGCTGCAGCGATGATGATGGGCCCGGCATCATATATGACTCGAAATATTGCAGCTGCAGCGGCGTGTCATGAGTCTCCAGCCAGCAAACAAGATACAAACCGCGTGTGCTTCAAGCAGCCAGCAAAGACTTTATAGAACAGTACCAACACAAGCAGATGCAGTAGTGATGAGGAGTCAACTTGGATTCCACGACGTACTGATCCGTTCCAGCTGCTGCAATTAGCAACTAGTCTGCACACAAGGAGTTTTCCCCTCGTGTGCAATGTGAGAAAGCTCTCAGTTTATGATCCCGCTTAGAAATCCCTCTTAGAACCAATCTCAAAGGGAAAATTTGCTTCCCCGCCGCGTAAGGTGCCTGCCAACCAGGGAAAAGTTACCGACTTCCCCTTCTGACATTGGTTCACAGTACCCTTCTAGATCATGGCATAATTCAAACTTTCCCTGTAGCGCTGCTCCCTGGCAATGTTGCAAAACTCCCTGTGTTGCACAATTCCCTGTTGCTTTTTTCCGTCTTTATTCTGGTTGCCGGGGAATGTTGCAAAACATCCCTGTTGCAAAACTCCTTATGAGCTCGATCGCACAATTCCCTGTTACTTGCGTTTTTAGTCTCTATTCTTGGAGGTGCAGTCGACAATTTTCCCACAAGGGAAGGAATTATCACCCAAGAGCTTCTTGTGGATCTCGTCCAGATCTGTCGTAGCTAGCTAGCTGGAGCGGCGATGAAGAATTCTAGGGCGGTGCGCAGGCGGGCGCCCAGGGATTCTTTTTTCTATCTGGAGTGGAGGTGGACGTAGGATCAGGAGCTTTCTGCACCCTAACTAGGAGTCCATGTGACGACCTGCAACAGCTGGAGCAGCAGCTGGCCCGGCGCAGACATCGATGATAGAGGAATATAGTTGCAATAGAGGAGGAATCAGAGCGAGGAAGCTGACAACAGTACATACATTTTGCATTGAGAATGCTGAAAGTCCATATGCTGAATGCGAGGGAAAAGAGATCAGTGGAGCTGCCGATGATGGAAGACGTGAAGGCGGCTGTCGGGTTCAGTCGTGAACCAGCTCGCGAGAACTTCTGATGATCCAGCGTCGTGAAGATTCTCTTATAGTTTGATCAGCTTCTAGTTCCTCTAAGCATGAAGTTACAGAAGTTGCATCTCTTGTGTTTCTGGGTGCTGGCTGCTGTTCTGCCCCTTGCGTTAGTACGAATGTACATTTTCTACAACAGTCCAGGCTTGATCCCAGCAGATTTCACCAGCTTGTTCTTCAAAGCTCATGAGGGCCGCGAGCCCGTGCAGCCTGCTGTTTGGGTACTACTTCTGAAAATCTCTCTAGCTTCCCCTACTTGCTGCTGGATCTCCCTGTTCTTATGCTAGCTTGTACTGCAGTCAATATGCAATCCATGAGGAGTGCTGCATGATCTTGTAAGCTTGACATTTGACAAAAACCTTGCAAGTCTAGGATTCTGATGCCTATTGCAAGTCTGTTCGCGCCCTGCATCGCACTGACATTGTGTCGTTTCTGCTGTGGTGGATCCATCTCGAAGCACAGAAGGTCCTTATTGCCCCAAAGTCTAGAAGCACCACGACGACGTCCAGTACGGCAGAATCAGATGCCTCCAGCTCCCAGCAGCAGCTTCCAGCCGATTCTGATCAGAATAAGAACAACAGCGCCATCGAGGAGTCTAAGACTGTCGACGATGACAAAACTTCACAGCTGCTGCACAGCAGTTCTACTCAGGACAGATCACAGAATCACACCAGCAATGAACAACCAATATGGGATCATGAAATGAACTACAGCAAGCCTGTGATCGATGTGAAGGAGCAGCTGGAGCTGGCCAAAAACATGAGGACGGCAGCTGCCCATGATGTCGAGAACTTGAAGGATCATGCAGCTGTCGACGACGATAATATTGCTGCAACCCAAAATGATGTTGTCCAGGAGGAGGAGGGGGAACTTGTAGAATGCAGCGAAGATGATCTCAGCAAAAGAGTTGTGCAGCTGGATGGATCAAAGAAGCAGCTTCGAGTGCCGGAGGCCGACAGATCAGATAAGTGCAACAAGAGCCGCAGCAGCAATGAGACAACAGCTGCTACTAGTTCGACTACAACTCTTCCGGCAGTTGCAGCGATGAAGCATTCTAAAATGCCGGCATCAAATCTGGAAGCTGCAGCTGGTACAGAAACTGATCCCTGGCATCATGAACTTCTGCTAATAGCAAGCTCAACTGGATTCATCTCAGAGGTCAAGATCTTGACGTCATGCATTGGCTTTGTTTGATTTCAGGAACAGCAGGAGCAGCAGGAGCAGCTAAAACTACAGTTTGTGATCTGTCTAATGGGACATGGGTGCAAGACTTTGGAGCTGCTCTTGCATACACAAACGACACGTGCAAGTACATAACAGGCCATCAAAACTGCATGACAAACGGACGCATGGACACAGAGTTTCTGTATTGGCGATGGAAGCCAAGCACCTGCGAGCTGCCTCAAATCGACGCAAGAACCACTTTGGAGTCTCTGAGAGGCAAGTCTCTTGTCTTTGTCGGAGACTCAATTGCTCGCAACCAGTTCCAGTCACTTCTGTGCATACTTTCTCAGGCAAGCAAGTCTCATCTCACCTCTCCCGGCCTAGCTCTAGCCACTAATTAACTTCCGCCCATGAGCTAGTTTTCTAGATCATCCAAAGCTGTTCTAGCCAGCTAGAAGTGCAGTGACATCAATCTACTGGATTCAAGAGCTAGATTGAAACCAGGAGGCTGAATCATGGTCCATCGCAAGGAGTTTTCATACAACTCCCTGTGTGCAATGTTTTTTGTTCCACCCTAAAAGAGACTCTTCTATTCTCACCCAACAGTCTTGTTGCAACTTTTGGTTCGGATTTGTTGTTTCTTTGAAACAGGCAGAGGATCCAACTCACCTTTATCATGACGAGGACTGGAGAGACCATATCTATGTGTTCCCATCCTATTCTTTCACACTCTCAGTTCGCTGGTCTCCGTACCTGGTGAGACAAATTGAGAAGGAGATACCCGTCATGGCCAGTGGCGGTGACGACGACAATAACAGCACCACCACCACCCAAGTCATGATTGCACATCTCGATCTGGATCTGCTAGAAGAGACATGGGTTCAAGCAGTTGTTGGTGCAGATATCGTGGTAATTTCTTCAGGGCAATGGTGGTCTAAAGCTGGAGTCTATCTCGAGGATGGCAAAATTGTTGGTTGCCACCTGTGTAGTCCACAACTGCTACCAGAACTAAAAGAGGAGCAACAACAACAAGACCCAGTGCATGAAGAAGGAGCTCCTCAAGGCGATGCAGGTAGTGTGCGAAAGTCGATAATGGGATTCCATGATGCATACAGGAGAGCTTTGCACAATGTTCTGGAGGGGGTATTGTCCATTCCTGGATACAAAGGAATCACGATGTTCAGATCATTCGCTCCTGATCATTTCGAGAATGGAAGCTGGGATAGTGGTGGATCTTGTCCACGAACAGTACCAGGAGGTGTGCCTTTTGATTCCTTCACTGAGAAGATGTACCAGATTCAGATTGAGGAATTTCACAAGTTGGTCTCAAGCCATGGGTCGTTGCTGAATGAGAGCAGTAGCTCTAACTCTTCCATGAGCTCACAGCTAGGCTCCAAGGAGGAGGAGGACAAGAACGGCTTGGTTGCTGCTGTTGTGACGACCTCCCGCCTCAAGCTTGTGGACATCACCAATCTTGCACAGATAAGAGCTGATGGACATCCCAATGCATACCGCATGTATCAACCCTTTGCAAAGGAGAATGTGGGTAGGATTCAGAATGATTGTCTTCATTGGTGTCTACCCGGGCCCATAGATGTGTGGAATGATGTGCTTATGGAGTCCTTGCAACAACAGCAACTCCTCGAAGGAACAAAATTGAGGTAACCACAACAACAACAACAACAACACTTCTTCCCTGATGACAGCACCATGTTCCAGCATTTGCCATGGCTGCTGCTGGTCTTGTTGTTGGGTGGGTGTAGTAGATGTTTAGGGCTTTTTAGCTCATCCTTCCCCCAACCCAATGTCAATGTCACAGGAAACTTCAACACTATGTAATTCATTACTTGGTCTTCAAATTCTATGTTCTGATGCACCAGCAGCCCATGATGGATTGGATTGTCTCAGGCTGCAGATAATGGTGACAAATCAAGGTAAACCCATGAATCATTAACAGCTAGTGGATATCAACAAATTGAAGGAATCCTCATTACTGACCCTGGGTTTAGGGTTTACAAAATTTGCATTGAACTCCAAATTCTTTTCATACAGAAATCCCTTTTCTGAAAGTAAATTTTATTTGACTTGCCAATTTGTGGGTGTGTCTTTTTTTTTTGGCTGAATTTTGAAGCTGTACATTTGGATCAGTGAAGTTGTAATTGTTTGAATCTGTGAGCATTCCTTCTGAAATCTGTGGGTATTTATTTGCAATAAACCTATTTCTTACCATCCAATATGTACACACCCATAGTGAGTCTACAAACATCTTTCTAGCTTGCGATGTTTTTTTGTCAATCTGATATTACACATTACAATGGGAGATCTGCTTGACTAGGTGAAACATCAACATTTCTAGCTAGCACAAAAAAAAAAAAACTTCATGTTTAAAGGCACAAAACTTTTGAATGATTGTTTTATATTTCGTAAAGTTTAGATTAATAAAAATTGTTGTCCTTAAACTAAGAAATTCTTCTAGTTGGATTCTTTATGGATTGATTATTTCAAGTCAATCTTATAATTGCACAAAATAATGAGAGAATGGTCTTTCAACTTGTGAAATTCCTAGCTAATTTAACACTTAGAAAATAATAAGTATGTACGCTCGGCTAGCTAAAGATCAACCAACCTTGAATCCTAAGAAAACATATTAAACCACTTAATGTTAATTTGTCCGTGGTTCACCAAACACATGGCATAATATTGGTGGCTGTTAGGGTATTACCTTACACAATACAATGTAAAAATTTGTACTCAATTCACAGGGTGTAACTGTTGTTAGGGCATTACCCTACATACGAGCATTGTGAGAATCTCAACACTCTCATTCGTTGTCGAGTCACAAGTTATACCACCCATAACCTTTGACCACTACTTAGCACAAGGTAACACCTTGGGCTCCAGTTGGCCCAATGATTTTGTTACCTTTTATTGCTTGGATGAAGATTTCATAATTGTTCTCTACATAGATGAGAAGAGGACATCTTGATTTTCACAAGCAATGGTAATGCCCAGTAACTAGCTCCAGGATGTTCATTATCATGAATATACTGAACACCTCACATACCTCAACTATTCACATTAACTTGCACACTCTGGCCAATCACTTAGTGTCCATAAACCACTTAATATATATTTGCCTTTGTGCAATAGGAGTCAAATAGCATGGCATTCCCCTGTCATGCTGTTAGGGGTATCACATTTGTGACCCTGCCTTGGAAAAGCATGAAGTTATAATGTAAGGCTGATAAGGGCATCATAGTTGTGACCCTACCCTGAATTGGCATCACTATACCCTTGCCAGACTGGTTGGGACCGTGGGACCGTCCACTGAAAGAGCTTGAAATTCCCTTATTAAGCAAGCAAAGGCTATCACATTTCTCGAACCCTCCCTTACAAGCTAAGCATAAGTTTACATCTCAAGTCTCAACCATCCTCCCTAAAAAGTTGGTGGTGACTTGTGAGTGCCTTACAACTTTGAGCTCCTAAGACAAGTTTGAGCCCCTAGAAACAAGCCCTACCTCCCTCATTTATAAAGGCTCAAACCTATGAAGCACCTTGCTAGGGTGATTTATCCTACACATTGTTCTGGACATCCAAGTGGGTGTTGTTGAAAAAATGTCATAAGATTACCTTGATTTTTCAAATTTTTCCAATGTAAATGGAAAGCACCTGAAAAAAGATTTTTTTTTCTTTCATGGAGCATTTCAAAAAAATGGAATGCCTACTATGAAAGAGAGAAACTCAAAAGAAAAAAGAAAAAAACCTTAACATGCAATGATAACCCACATACAAGCAACTAGAACAAAAGGGAGAAACCCCAAGAAAAACAAGAAAAAACAAGAAAACAAATACTATTAACATCTCACCATAACCCAAATTCATGCAACCAAAAAAAGTGAGAAACTTGAAAAGAAAATTTTAGAACTTTTAACATGGGACATAGCCCACATACACACAACTAAAAAAAAGGTGAAAAACTTAAGGGGAAAAAAACACTTTGCATGTGACCATTACACACATACATGTGATTGAAGAAAATGAGAACCCCTTGAAACACCCCCAAAAAAAGGGGGGCCACAAGAATTTTATCACAAATTGTTTTTTTACATTTTTAAAAATATTTTTTAATGCAAGCATAAATAAACTGAATTAATAACTTTTCTTTTTACATGTGATTCTATCAATTTTACATTCGATAGCGAAGGAAATTTGAAAAAAAAAATTATTGTCAACATATGACTATAAATAACATGAATTTAAAATTTTATTTCTAACATGTGACCAATGACCATAAATAAAATGAATTAAAAATTCTAATTCATACTTGCATTGGTAACAAAGTTATATGAAATCTTAAATACTGAAATCAAAAAAATAAATAAATTTACATGTGACCATATGAAAATTAATCAATGAATTTATTTTTTACATGCCTCCATAAAAAAAATGTATTAAAAAAATTTCCTTGCATGCAATCATGTAAAATATTTCATAATTTAAAAAACCTCCCTTAAATATGTCATCTTCAAACCATTTAAATCCTGAGACCTTGTCTTGGCATCTATTAGGCAATGAAAACATTAGTAGAATGTAAATGTTTAAATTGGGTGTTCGATTTTCATTAAATTCATTTCAAACTTGTTCAAAGGTTATCATAATATATCAAAAAAATATTATATCATTACGAGGAATGTGCAAATCAACAAATGGATTAACAATTAATTTATGATCATAATTACCACATGCAGCTATTACAAAGTTTAATCACCTTGAACAAGTCACATACAATCATAAAGACAATACATGACACCAAATCACAATGGCAGTCACATGAAGATGTGATTTACATGAACTTTTCATCCATCCAAAGTAGCTTACATGACATCATCATTTCATGACTCATTTTATGACTAAGAAATGTAATCATATTATTTATACTTATTTTGAATTTTATTATTTAGATATTAAAATAAATAATATATTTTTATGTTATCCTTTTATATTTATATATCTTTATATTTTTGATAATTTCAACCTATACCATGTTGAGACATGTAATTACTTAAATTAAGTTCACAAAACTAGTAATGTGCATTCTATTTAACTACTTCATTTAAAACATTAGACAAACCACCATTTTTTATATTTGATATCTTACTAAATTTTTTACCAAATGTTAATATTAAATTTTTTTATAATTTTTTTTTAATAATATACACAACTATAATTTTTTCGTTTAAAATATAAATTGATTTGAAAAGAATAGTACTTGAATTTCATTATTGAATACCAATTCAATGACCATTCCTTGGAAAAATCAATTCAAACACATAGTTTATAAATGGATAGCATAATAAATAAAAATTTATCTTTCATATCTGAAAATTTGTAACATATATTTTTTAATTTCTTTTCATATATCATATTTTTTCAGTATAATTTAATTTAGATGTGTGATATATAACTTATTCACATGTATAATATTTATAATTAAATCAGAAATGAATTATAATAGAAACATAATAAAATTTTTTATTTTAGCCATATTATTTCCAATAAAAAATATTAATACATATCATTAATTTTCATAAATTAATTATTGCAACATAATTAATTGAGTTTATGGAACTATAAATTTTATTACTTTTACACAAATAATTTTTTAAGTTTAACTTAAAATTATGATTAAAATTTTATTTTAAAATAAACTATATAATTTTACATCTCAAACCTTTGTTTGATTTAAGAAATCATATTATATAATTTTGCAATAATTGTTCATAATCATACCAATAAAATATAATTTAGATGTAATATATATTACTTATTCATTATGTAATGTTTATAAATGGATCATAAATTTCTCCTATTACCTACTACCTAGCCTATTTAATAGTTAAACTGAACCTATTTAATTAAATAATTAATTGATTAAAAATTATTATCACATATTAATTTCCCTTACTAATTATTATTTAATGAACATACATACTATTTACTACCTATCTTACTTATTGCCTATTTAATATATTAATTATATAGCCTACATAATTAAATAATTAATAAAAATCATTATAATATATCAACATGATAAATCCCTACTACTTGACCCACATACATTTTGCTTACTACTTACTACCCTACAATTTATTAATTGATTAATCACCTAGCCTAATAAATTTAATGGAACATAACAGTCTTTCATTAAACACAATAAAGTACTTGCTATTTAGCCACATAGATATTACTTACTACCTAACCTTATTTACTACTTGCTAGTTCCTAACATTTGTCTACATCACCAAACGTAAAAAGAACTATGTTTTCATCCATCAATGGATGCCTTAATAAATGGATGACAAATGTGTATTTTTTACAGTTAATTACAAATTATGAAGAACCTTATAATTTTAAATCTTTCAAAATGGTCCATTTCAGTGAAAGCATGTTAAAATATACCAAAAAAGTAATCCTCACATGTATAAATAAATAAAATTTGTGCCAAGTAGATTAAAAAATAGGTTATGCCTTATGAAATTGTCCTTTTCAGTTACATGAGGGTATCAAAGGTGATATGTTGAAGTTTTTGAAAGTTTTCAAAGTTGCATCAACCTTTTTCAAAACCTACTTTCAATCTATTTTGCACTTTGTCAATTGGTCATTATGAAAAATTTGATTAGAAATAGGTCAGAAATAATTAATTTGGGAATTTCACACATATGTTGCATTTTGAAAGGGTTTAGGCCATGATTTAATGAATTGAACACATGCAATGCACTTTAATATCATATCAAAAAATATGTTTTTGGTACCAAACCTAAGTTTATGAAAAATTTACTTTTGAAAAGCTTCACATTGTCATAATCCAAAAATTCAAATTTCGAAAATTGTGTATCAAGGTGCGTAATGGCTCAAACATTAGTAACACATCATTTGAATTGTTTGATTTTAAAAATGTGTAATACTAGCCAAAGTAATAAACTTGCAATAAATAAATAAATTAGCAAGAATAAAGAATGACCATATATGGTTTATTTAATGTGATAAATATCTCTCGAATTTTATGGCATGACTAAAATGCTTAACATGCAAAAAACTCCAAATCTACTTTACTTGCTGGTAGGGATGACCAATTGGCATATTTTACCATGCTTACACCCATTTCTACCATTAGTTGCCACGGGTCCTCAAAAATTTCACAAACCTTATTACACATTTAATGATTAATTCATTGAAAAGATTAAGGAAAAAAAATTAGACCACTAAATCTAACAATTTCATTAGCTAACTCTTTTTTTTACATTTAATTACATGCACATTTGCAACTAAGACTTTTATTCACAAATCAAATTGAAAGATGCCACATTGTGTCGATTCAACTATGAACCACCTTCCAAGTTGCAAAAACAACTACATGTTCATTTATTTTGGAATGCCACTAAAAATGAATGATATAAATGTATTTTTCATTTTCATTTTCATGTAAATCGACATTAATCACAAGTCTAAATCACACATGCAAGTGCAAATCACTCTGAAAATTCATTTATGCAACTATAAATCATTTTTACTAGGTGTCATAAAGGATAGTCGGCAATCACATTTATAGTCACAAAAATGTTGATTTGGACACAAGTTGCAAATGCATGGATTGAACTAGACATGATTCCTTGTGTGTATAAGTGCATCAAAAAAAATCAACATTAACAATGTACCATTTAAAAACATGTAAAATTAAATAGTGCATTACACATTTTTTATGATCATGTTTTTTTATGACAATGTTTGCATTATTGTACAATTCAATGAATTATTCGTCAAAGCACCTTGTTTGATGTGAGATGTGACTCGATGGGTTGAAGATGTAAATGTAAGCGCAATGTTGATTTGGCGTGTGAAGGGCATTCTTGTGTTCTTTTGACATTTGATGCCTAGTTATTTATTGTGAAAGGGTAATTTGATGAGGAAAAAAATGTTTCTTGTGGGAAGAATGACAAGATTTTTTACAAAAAGGTAGATCAATATAAGAGATTTAAGGTAATTTTTAATTAAACAAAAAATTCAGATAGACTAGTTTCTTAACATAGATTAAATTTAGGTTTAGGTTTAGGTTTAAATTGTGCTCTTGAGCTTTTTTTAAATTATTGTTATGTGCTAAATATGCATTTTTTAATTACTTTTATATTCTTAGCCTAGTGTAGTAGTATACAATTTTTGTCATCAATTTACATCCTTGAATTCTCCACATTGGTGGTGTGAAACATAACTCACTTTTTTTTACTTTAAACGTGTGCATAATTTGCAGATATGCATCTTGAAAGCTCACATGCCAATCCTCTCCATTTCACTAGTTTTCTTGTATTAAAAGACATTATGTTCAATTTATAGTTTAATTAATTACAACAAAATTAATTGTAAGTGGTACACTCCTTAGTATACAATGTGTTATGTGTTTAGTGATGTGTATATACATGACAATATAAGTATTATTTGGGTGTAAGTGATTTATATCGCCCTATATGACTAATGATTACAAGGGGGCATGTCATTGAAAGATCTTTATTTGGAGGAGAATTTATTTCAAAGGTGCAAAAGTTCATTCCATGAAAGGATGAGATGGGCATGTTTTTGCAAGAGGTTGTATACCTTTTTCCATATCAGATTCGGGGCTTTTAAGGAGTCTACAATACCCCCCAAGGTTTTTCATTGGACAAGGTTGTTAGGGGGGGGAATCATGCACGGGTCCATGTATTTCTAGATTACTATACTTTGGTAAATAAATCCCTTCTTACATCTTATGGAATATTTCAACACATTCAACATGTCCTAATGTGAGATGTCAATTCCCAATTAATTGGCAACTATGCCACTACTTCGAACAATTTTTTGAAGAGGTTTCTTCAGATTTTGTGGTGAACAACGTTTACAACACATAGAGATATGAATGAGTCTATTCTTGACTTGGAATATCTTGTGCATGGTGGTTTTGGTGTATTAGGTTTAATGGTTTTCTAGCATATGTGAAAATTTCAGTTTATAATGTGTTAGTTGATTCTTAACATGCACCTTGTATCGATGCTAGCGAAGATTACTTGAATTGGGCATTGCCAAACCATATTTTTTGACACTTGTAGTTAAAGAAGATCATTTAGATCTCCACAAAACAAGCATCATATGTGATTTAGAGTTTCAATTGCAAATCTCCTGATTGATGAACAGGATGCAAGTTACAAACTGATGTTTTGAATTTTTATTTTTCTCACAGACATTGAGCATGAAACTTGTTGTCCATTGGTTCCACAGAGTTTCTCTGTGACACACGAAGATAATGAAGGAGACTTGCCTGCTGGCAATAGATAAAGGGGAATGTTTTGTTTTTTGGGCAGTGATTCTGAAGTTAGTATGCAATCAAGAGAGACTACATTGGGAGAGGAAATGTTCGCAACCAATTGATATCAATGCACAGACTTGGTTCTTTGTAGGACCTTTTGTGGAGTCTTATGGTGGTTGTCTGCATGACCCACCGGTCCAGCAACAAGTATGCAATACCACATTAGAAGGGAATCAATTAGGCAGCAGGGGTCCTATAGGGAGATGCATGCTTTTGTTTGGCAGGTAGTGAAGGTTTGTGATTTTGGTGTCGCTCGCTTAAAACCTATACCTATGAGCAGCTCTGGAGAAGGGGCGTGGACTCATGAAATGACAACAGAGACAGGAACTTACTGCTGGATGTCTCCTGAGGTATCTATTCAATGGCACTCCTTCACTCCTAGGAGTAACAACTCACTGGTGAACAGTGTACTACATGGGAAGGATGTCTCTTGTGATGCATCTTGTGGTGTGTTGTCCCACCTCCAATAAATTGTCTGTGTGACTCTATCATCAGTTCAGTAGATCTCCAATTTGTGTCTGAAACGCATGCCGGTATATGATTGTGAAGGTGTTGGAGCACAAACCATATGATCACAAAGTGGATGCTTACTCATTTGGCAGTATGATGTGGTATGCTCCTGTTCTATTTCCCTGATGCAAAACGCAGTTGATGGTGTGACAAAGCTAGCCATGGAACAAATTATCTCACTAGAACTGTACAGTGCTATTTGACATTACTGGTCTTGAGGCTGTTATATCCCGTGTGCAGATGCCTGATTTCCAATGCCTGTACATGCTTTGTTGCATGTGTGAATGGGGAAGTGCTGACTGGTTGGGTTCCATATGATGGTTTTACACCATTGCAAGCAGCAATTGGTGTTGTGCAACAGTCCAACTCAGCCTTTTTCACCTGGTTGTTTGGTCATGTTGACAGTTTGTTGAAATACCTTTCTGCTGTCCCTGTTGCTGTGTGAGGGTTTTTCCAGATTTTGCACTTTGCATAACTCTTTTGTCAAGACTGACATTGAGAGACGAAAGGGAGCAGAGTACCTGATGGAAGAATGTGCTACTGCAGAGGGGGCTTCGCCCTGAGATACCTCCCTTTGTACCTGAGCAATGTTGGCATCAACACCCAAAGCAGCAACCTGAGTTCTCCAAGTACTGCTCCTGTTTTCAAGTTTTTGACATTATTGAGTGCTCAGTTAGGTAAAGTAGGAATTTCACTTCTCTGAGCATCTTGTCAATGTCAACCTCAAAATTAACTTGGTGTGAACTTGTGTATTGGGATTGCACACTCAAGCACGTGGACCTTGTGAAATGTAAGTGTAATGTGATAATTAAAATTGTGTTACCATGTTGGAGATTATGAAATCACAAATGAATCAGAATAAAACAAAGCCTTAAAAGCATTGTCCAACAATACAACAGTAGGAACTTCTGTCCTGCAAAGAATTGGAGATTCATGTGCCTTTGTGAATGCTGGGTGTTTAGGTGCTAGCAGTGTTGGAGGAGATGGTTATGGTGCAAATGACAAACATGAGGTTCATGTTTGGCAGGAGCAACACAAGGAAGACTCTTCTGTATGCCTCTTTTTTCATCTGCTGTCACACAGGGTCCATAGAAACCCCAACTCAGTATATTTTCTGCCGCATTTCTTGCAGTGATTGTATTAACATTTGAATTGTTTAAGATCTGGTCCTGGCTAGTACACATTCCCTGCTGGTTTCAAACAGTGTTGGCACCAGAATGGAAGCAACTGCTGACAACTATCATTAGGTTCAGAGAGTGTTGCTCAGCAAAATGTGTACTGGCAGTTTTTTTGAAACCAGATCTGAGAAACATATTGTACTGATATCAGCTCCAGAAATTTGAAGTGTAGAGAAGCCTTGTTCCAGAAGAGTGCATGACAATTTACAAAGTTTGATACAGCTGGTTACCTTCCCTGGCATTGTGACCTGGACTGTTATCATTCTGGATTGAAGTGTGGAGATAAGAAAGGTTTTACCCTGCCAACTAGTGGATAATTGATTGGGCAGTTTTAATGCTTCTTTTAATTTGATAATCATTGCATCATCTGATATTCAAATTGAGAAGCTAAATGGGTGTAATGATCAATGTTTTCTACAGGTGCAACAAGTCCAGCATGGTGGATCGGAATTTGTATGTAAACCAGTGAGGATGACTATTTGCAAAGGACAAGTTTGGGTTGTGAAATGATGCTATATTAATGTTGAAGAGAGTACTTGATCCTGCCATGTGCATACAAAGACTCTGAAAGAAGTGTGGAAGTGGAAGAATCTATCAAAACAAATGTTAGCTAGCCCACCAAATGGGAACTCTGTAGTGAGTATTGTAGCTATTGACCGGTGAAGTGATACCCTTCATTAATGAGACCAGAGCCTTTGTTTGCAAGTGTTTGCTTTCCTCCTTTTTCATACTTCATGCTTTCTTAATTGGCAGGGATGGTTAGCCTTGACCCTTGAGGTGACAGAGTGTGCTTAGTCATTCCTGGACCTGCCCAGCTCCTTAGACCTTAAAGTTATATACTCCATGTTATGTTTTGCTCAATCATCTTTTACCTGTTTAATTGCCTTCATTTTTGGTTCTTGAGTGCTCTTGAAGCTTTCACTCAGATCTCATGTCCTTTTTGGTTCTCTCAAAACAGACAATGTAAACCCTGATGTTGTTCAATTGTTTTGAACAGGTTAAAGATGATTGAGCATTGCCGATTTTGAGAGGGCTGTGGGGCAGAATTTAGCCTCCCACAAGCAAAGATTCTGCTCTCATTGTGGAGCTCTTCACAATTTCTAAGGGTACACTTGCATCTTCCATGACACTTCCATCTCCAGCTCAGGGAGATTCACTGTGGAATCAGAACTATACTCTAGAGAAACAATTAGAAATTGGAGTCATTGAACCTCTTGTCAAAAACCGTAAGTGAAAAACACCAAAAGGTTTGGTCTTATATCTCTGGAAGGCTATTGCTAGTTTAGCACATTTCATTGAATGTTCATTATACAAGAAATCATTGATGGATTTATTTGACAACTGCAGCAAAGTTTGGCTTGTGATAGTAGTCAGCTGCACTATATTTTTGGATAAATAAAGGAAATTTGAAAATATATTTATTTCATCATATGACTATAAATAAAAATGAATTCAAAGAAAAAGAAATTTATCATGCAACCATTTAATTTCTACTTGTGTCAATAACAAAATTTATATGAATTTCTAAATAATGATTTTTTTAAAATATTAAATGTGACCATATGAAAATGAATTAATGATTTTAATTTTTTACATGTGACGACCATAAAAGAAAGAATGAAAATTTAATTTTTGTACATGCCTCAAAAATTAAAACCATGGTTTTAATTGTGAAGATAAGTGATTACCCTACAGTCTAGGGTAGATTGAAAAGGGAGATTGCTTGGATAAAATTAGGGGGTTATAAAAGTGCCTATATTACAATAGGATAAGACTCATCATATTTTTTGTATTTGATAATTTTTGGATAAGGGTTCACAATTTAATTATGATCATGTTTTTTTTATGACATTGTTTACACTATTGTATGATTCAATGATTTATTTATTAGAGAGCCTTGTTTATTTGTTGTCAATGGGTTGAGGATGTAGATGTCATTACAATGTTGATTTGGCGTGTGACGGATGTTCTTGTGTTTCTTTGACATTTGATGCCTAGTTTTTTTTTGTTGTGAGAAGATAATTTGATGGATAGATAATCTGTCTTTTGGAACGAATGATGAGATTTTTTACAAGATAGGTAAATCAATATAAGGGACTGTGTAGTTTCTACAAACAAAAACTTCTCTAAATAGATTAGTTTCTTAACATTGATTAGGATTTCTTAGTTGTGTTTTTGAGTGTGAATAGATCGACTCTATCGTGAAACATTAAAAAGAAGTGTTACTTCTATGTTAAATATGAATTATTATCATTACTTTATATTACAAGCCTAGTAAATAGTTTTTTTTTTCAAATATTTTCTCAAAACTCAAATTCTTTGTCATCAATCTACACTCTTGAATTGCCCACATTGGTGGTGTGAAACATAACTCAACTTTTTCTTTCTCTTAAATGTGTTAATAATTACCATATATGCACCTTGAGAGCTCACATGACAATTCTCCTCATTTCACTTGTTTCCTTGTATTGAAAAACATTGTGTTAATTTTGTTATATTTATGGTACACTTTTTGGTATTCAATGCATTATGGATTTAGTGATGTGCACTTACATGACAATAATATGAGTATTCATTTGGGTATAAGTGATTCATATCACCTAAATGGTTGATGATTGCAAGGGGGCATGTCATTGGAGGAAGGTCTTTATTTGAAGGACAATTCTTTTCAAAGGTGTAAGAGTTCATTTCATGAAAAGATGAGGTGGGCATGTTTTTGCAAGAGGTTGTGGACCTTTCCATATCGTATTTGGCGCTCTTAATGGGTCCACAAAATCCCAAGGGTTTTCATTGGACAAGGTTGTTAGTGGGGGATCATGTGAGGGACTATGTATTTCTTCTACATTTCTATACTTGGTACATGATATCCCTCCTAGATCTTATGGAGTGTTTCAACACATTCAAGGTTTTGATGTGAGATCTCAATTCTCAATTAATTAGCTTTGAACAAATGTTTTAAAAGGCCTTTTCAGATTCTTTTGTGAAAGATGTTTACAACACATAGAGATATGAATGAGTGCATTTTTAATGTGACGTATCTTGTGCATGGTGGTTTTAGTGTATTAGGTTTGCTGGTTTTAACACATGTGTAAGCTTCAACATATTAGTTGACTCTTGACATACACCTTGTATCAATGTTTACAAGAGTTCTCGAGTGGTGTATTGCCATATCTAGGGGTTTTTTTCCAAGAGGTACAATGTTTGGATGTACAATTTTTATGTTTATTAAACCATATAAGGGGAGTACACGGCAACAATTACTTACTATGTAAATCATTTATATTACGTGTTGTTTTACGTACCTATGTACATATGTTTAGTATACTTCACTCCCTTGTGTTCATCATTATCATGTCATTTGGAGAATGCCATATGAGAACTTTAATTATTTTCACTGACTATTCATTCTTGGACTACAATTTGGTTGCCTGTGGATACAGAGATAGGACCAACATACGAGTGATTGGGAGCAAGTATTCCCCAAATTGTAATCCTGTGATGATCAATCTCTGGAAAAAAAAGTTGTGAAGATGGTGAGTACTTTTCAAATCCCCACATCTAAACAATCAAGATCTTTCTATAGTTTTGAAGTTCTTTCTCCCCTAACTCGTTCACAACAAAATTTCTGTGTTTGCTTTCCCAACATGGGTGGTACTGTGAAGTGGGTTGAATGAATCTACAACAGAAATGGCAGGATTTTCTACTGCAAGAACATTCTATCTGCAATGCATGGATAAGTGCAATAGAATTCTTCGTTCTCTTTGAAGGACTCTAAGAACAACCTCAATTGGAAAATAATGAAATATTTAAAGCCATCCATTGGGCGAAGGTACAAAAATTTACTAAAAAATCTCACATATAACATAAACTTGATGAGATGGCCAAGCTAGCCAAGCCTGCAAGCCAGCTAGCCCCAAAGTAGCAGCCGCACAGAAGTTATTCAAGTGGCCTTCCACAAGGAACAGTTTCTTAGGTGGTATGATACTTAAGTTTCCCAAGAAGGGGATGCACAACTTCTTATTCCCTGGAGTCTATTTGGTAGAGGCAATATAATCCCACAGAGAAATGGGGAGGGGCCTTCAAAATGTTAAACCCATGATGATAATGATGCTTTGTGAGAGCCCTATTTGCTTGCTACTTTACACAACAGGCTATCCTTTCCATAGCACCTGTAAAAACTTTGAGAGTACGAGCTACTGTACAAACCTTTTTCTTGGCTACCTAAAAAAATCTTTTTGATGTCTGTGATGACGGTAAGTTTTCCTTTGTACTATCTTCTCTCTGCTCATCTTTCTCTTCTTAATTTCTTCATACCACCATATCAAATACCACAAATCCTTGTAGTCAATAAACATAATAAGATCTAGCCTGAGTTACTGTTGTCAGTTTTGTAGATTAAAAACCATATCCGAAGAGTCTTCAAAGGGAGAGCATCATCACATTTTTGCTTAGTATGTCCACTCTGAGGGGAGACTGAGCTCTGGTCCAGCATTCTGCCGCAGAACAGAGGGACAAGCCTTTCCACATGATGCTTGAAGCCAACCATCTTCAAATGATGGTTTCGATGGCCTCAAAGCTCTGCTGCCAAGACGAGGTGTAGTTGGCAATGCAGGCATCAAGGTTGAGTGATCTGCATGCATGAACAAGATGCAGCTACTTCATTAGATCAAGATGCAACTTCTTTCATTGGCAGTGTGCAGACAGACAGCAATAAGAGAAGCGTTCTGTTTCAGCAGCAGTGGCCACGAGCAACTTGGTTTCGCCCTACATTCCACAACATGCAAAACTGATTTAAATAGGGGAGAAGGCTTGCCTGCATGTGCTGCAGAATGGACAAAAGATGAAGGCAAAGGTGGATGCGAGGACATGTTATCAACATTCAGGTTTAGCACCTGCACTATCCGGGATGGGAGCAACACAGTGGAACACACTGCAAGATTCAAACAGAAAATGATTGTTAGATTCACTCATGTACCCATGACATGAAAGAAAATGGTTCTTGGGAAAAGGTCTTTTGCTCGCTATCACAAAACTTACCAGGCTTTCGTTTCAGTTCAGGTCCATTCCCTGCACAGCGTGGGAGGAAGACCCCAGTACCACTGGACTCCCTGCCAGATCCCCCAGACCCCAAGAACACAGCCCTCATTCCTGACCCCGCACCATTTGCAGCTGTCCACTTCGAAGTGTTGTTGTAATCCATGAACCTTTCTGATCGGTACTGACCTTGGCAGCCCTTTCCTACTACACCAGACCTAGCAGCTTGATGCTGCTGATGATGGATGGGATATTGCCTGCTCTGAAGAAACCTAGACCCTGCTGCTGCTTCTTCAGACCCGGTCTTAACCCCCGCTGCCCCCATTGGCTGTTCAAGTAAGACATCACAAATTTTGTGAGTCATTAGAAATATGCATCTTTTGTTGACATTAGACTCCACTAGGTAGGTATCATCCCGCAGCTTCACATGCTGTTGATGCTCTAGACATGGTGCACACATGCAAGGATCACACCATGTTCTGAAGATGTAATAGCTGTGGTTAAAGGCTATACCAAAACTGGAAAACAGGAAAAAATTGCACTTACATGACTGCTGTGTAGTCGATGATCCTCAACAACTCTTGAAGTGGAATTCCAGCAATGTTGGCTGTCAGATCCATACACTGCAATTCTATCACTTCGGTTGTTAAGAGATGGTGGTACACAATGTGGAGCCAGCGAAGAAGTAATTCCCGCATTTCTTGCTGCTGCAACCATTCGGAGTCCAGGGTTGCTTCCACCTCCGCCAGCCCCCATCTGAGAAGGTGGTACTTGCTGCTGCAGCGAGAATGCTTGTGGCTGGTGCTGGCTTTGAACATGCTGTTGATGATATCTGCTAACAGGAAAAGATGACAGAGGTCTGTTCTGCTGCTCATTCCTTTTCAGTCTCACAACTTCCCCAGCTGCAGCATAGAGTAAGTCCCATGCATCACTCTGCTGTGGGTCCACTGGTGTAGTAGGAGGAGAAGAGACTTGGGAAGAAACCCGTGAAGAGCCCTTTGAGCTTGCTGCATTGCTTGTTGACACCCATGAGTGGCCCGAGGAAGAAGAACTCCCACTGGACCAGCTTGATTGAGGAGACCCGACTGCCTGCCATTTGCAATATTCATGCACAGAAGAGAAATACTGACATCAGCTTGCGACCCAAACCCTGCACCCAATGAAGATTTCAGGAAAGAGAGAAGATATGCAAGAAATACGCACGAATTTCTTCGGAAATCCGACCTTGTTCCCTTCCATGTCGCAAATGCTGGGTGCTGATGCTTCGGAATGGGTTCTCGTGCTTGAGCGTCTGGGCCTCTGGTTGAGACCTTCGTCGCCTTCCAGCATGGTTTGGGCAACTTGTTCCACGAGTCCTGCCAAGGGGTCATCGTCCCCAATACTTTCTGTCTCTGTCGAACGAGGCGAGGAGGAGGATGTAAGCGGTGAACTTGGCACATCCGGCCAGCAGGCGGCGGCAGCAGCAGCAGAGCTTTGCAGAAGATGTAGGTCGCCAGGAAGGTAAGACAAATGTGCACCAGTTAGCTGCGTCGCCTTCGCACAAGAGAGAGCAGCTTCCTCTTGAACGAGACTTCCCGCCGTTTCCGTTGCTTTGGAGATGCAGGTTCCGTCTTCACGGATGTTGGAGCGGATGATGCCGTGCACTCTGGCAACTTCGAACGCCATTTGTGCTTTCAGAAATCTAGACCTTCTATAAACAGCGCAGCAGGAACAACTTTTGTGTTCTCCGAGCGTCTTTCTTCCCTGGAAGGCCGCAACCAAGCGCTCTCAAAATGTTGAACACGGGCAAGAGCATTCAGATGAAGAATGTTCTCAGTGAGATACCCAGAGGGGCTCCTGCAAGATCTTGAGCTACAGCAGCAGCGGGTCACAAGCCTGAGGAAGTTGCAGTACAGCCGTTGCAAAACAAACCCAAGAACAACGTACCTTCCTCACACCCTCTAGCGCACCACATTACACAAATAAAATTCAAACCCAACAAAGCAAAACGACCAAATTTCACAAACCAAAACACTATTACCGAAAGAAATGCTCAAAGAAATTCCAGCAAAAGCCACACTCCGACTACAACAAGCTGGTGACTGCAGTCGCAACACAAGCTAGAACAAGAGAGCTGAAAAACCAGCAACAGCTGAGGAACAAGGCAAGGCGAGTGAGTAGTAGCAGCTAGTGAGCTAGCTCATCAATAACAACACCAAACTGAAGCTCGAGAGAAAAAAAATACAAAAACCCCAATAAGGCTACCGAAGTCTGCACACAAAGCTTAGATACGAGAGCTGAAAGAGCAGTAGCCGGTGAACAAGGCAAGGAAACTGGCTCATAACAAGAACCCACAAGACCGAAGCTCAAGAAGAAGAAAAAAATACTGAAACAGAGCATTAAAATCACAAGACTCGAGTCTAAAAGACAACAAACAAAGTGCGGCAAAGTAATAGAAGATAATAATGTAATGTGCAACTCGTTTGCAAAAGGAGCCGAGTTTGCCCCTTCTTTCTTCTTCAAAGGCTGCCGCCGTTCCGTCGCGAGCAACGGAGCTCTCTTCTGGAGCGCGGCGGCGTAGCCTTTTCTGCGACGGGGAGAAGGAGGGGGAAGGAGACCGAGCTCGGGCAGACAGGGAAAATTTTCATCAACCCCTACCCGGGCGTTCAATACCTACGTACTTTGCATTTACCCCTTGGGTAAATAAATGCTGCAGTACTACTTCGACGCGGGAAGGAGGGAGGAAGGACGGGCGAGCGGACGGTGGGGCTTTCGCCACCTAATCGCCAATTCCTGTTTTTTCTCCCAGTTCCATCTTCTGGTTAAATCAAAGTAAGTAAATAACACTAAGGTCCCGGGTTCAAACCCAAGGTCGGGTCTACCATTGTGCTCCCAACACCAAACTGTAAATTAAATATTTTGTGTTGGATTTTTTTTTAACCCTTAATCTGCTGCCTAACAATCCACCAAAAAATAAATAAATAAATAAATAACACTAATTACATGCCCTTGTCAAAAAGTTTCAATTTTTTTATTTTTTCTTTTTGGTTTTTTTAAGTGTAAGGAAAGCAACTACTTATGGGGTCCTAATTTTTTGCCTCTCTTTATTCAAATACTTTCTTAAATGGCTTTTGTCTTTTGAGGGTTGAAGTTATCGGATGATAACTGAGTTTAACTAACTAGGGTTTAGGTTTTAGGGTTTTGGGTTGTTTTTTTAACTTGTAGTTTGGGGTTTTTTCTTTTTCTTTTTTTTTCCTTCTTCTTCACAGTGCTGGATGGAAACATCACGAATGATTTTACATTTGTGGAAAGAAATGAGACTTCCGAAAAATAGAGTGTGGCAAGCCAAGTAGTGCCACCACTAGAGGCCACCAATTCATATGCACTTTGAGAAGTTTGGCAATTCCTTTGGTGCGTGAAACCCTAACAATCGACTTTCCCCTAATTGGAGGGGTGACAACAAATGAATTACTCATGGTTAATCATCCGGCCTATGTAAACTTACAACCCAAAATATTTAACTTTACTTCACCAAGGTTTTGGGTTATGTGATATTCAGTTCATTATGGTTGTTTATATGTTGGTCTACAATGAGGAATTCTAGGGTTTTGCATGTTATGCTTTTTCTTGTCATTCTAATGTTTTTGAAAAATTGTGAACAAGTACTACTCTTCTTCTACCCAACAAGTAGCCCAACGCTAGAGTGCTTTTTTTTTTCCTTTTTTTTCTTTTTGGGTCTTTGTTTTTCATTTGTCATTTGACACAAGTGGTATAATATATATGACACATATCTAAGTACCTTGGTTGGTAAGGATTTTAAGACCTTGTATTGTGTGTATATATATGACGGATGTATGTCACACAACCCAAACACTTGTCATTTAGAATGCTTGGTCACCATCTAGATTTTTTCACTTCATTTGAAGTACAATTATTATTATTATTGTGAAGGAGGAAAGGGAGTGCAAGTGCAAACTACCCCCCCTTCCAATACCTACCCAAACAAATGGGTGTGTCACACTATGTGGCCTTTGCCAATTACATTTAAAAGTATCTTAAGGCAAAAAGAAGAACTATGGAAACATAAATATTTCACCATGCAAAAATATAATCTTCAAAAAAATCCTCTAAAGGAAATCAAAATGCTTCTCAGATCTTAGAACTCTATAACTAATCTCAAGTTTTAACATAAGCCAAAATATGATCTTTCCAAAATCCTCATATAAAAATTGACCTATTATTGCCTAGGGGCCAAATTCCCTTAAGCTACTATATACTCTATAATGAATCTGAACACAATATCCTTGCCTTCATAGGCAAGGCCAACAAATCAACATTCCTTGTGAGTTTCCATCTTTCGGTTGAAATTCAAACCATATTTTGTTTGGAAACCATGCAAAGCTTTTATAGGTGTCTCTTTTAACTTTTGGGGAGGAGAGATGGAGGATAGGGGAGTTTGAGGGAAGGTTTTCAAAAAAAACATGTATTTTTAAAATTAATTCCCTCATATTTATTATTTATATATTTATGTTAATCATTTAACCTACATTTTTGGACCTCCATTTACTTCCAAATCCTTGGCCAAAAATGATGAAGAAATTATCATCCTAATGGTTGTGACGAATTATCCCTTCCCCTAAATAAACCAATGTGTAAGTTATGTCAAGTAATGGATTTTAATTTTTCTTTTCAAGCTAAATTTGTTCTAATACAAATTCCTAGCACATTCATGAACGGCGCATCAATGTTTTTCACTAGACATTCCCTAGCCAAGAAAGAAGATATTTGGCAATTGAAAATATGAGTCTCTTCACCTTATGACTATTGTTCATTTGCATCTCACATAAGTGGGCTTTATAAAATTATGAAATGCACCAATGGGAACTACATGTAATGGGTTATCATTATTGATTAAAAACTTAGATGAAACATCATAAAATTTTGTATACAATAACCTAAAAATAAGTAGGATTGATGGATCATGGTTGTCATTCAGAATAACTTATTATATGTGGAAGGTTATTTTCACTTTTAAATATGTAAAATTGGGTTTATGATTTACAATTGTTGTTAAAAATAACTTGTTATGTATGAAAGGCCAAAATCAATGTTGTGAAGGTATTAAATTTGATGGTTTAGGTTCTTGTGGCTTGGATTTGAGTTAACATTATTTCAGTAGAATTGGAACAAGAACCAAAACATGAGACTTGTCTTTTGCTAGATTCAAAATCAAAACTCGAATTCTGAAAACACATTGTTGAATATAAGGCAAAGTTTTTCATGTAAGATTTTCTTAATTGGAAAAAAATAATTTTTTTAGTTGGTTGTTGAACTATATTCCTATATAGACCCATGATTTAAATTGTTGTCAAACTTTGTGTTTGCACAATTTTTAGTACTTGGGAGTGTGCACTGTGTACATACATGGAAGCAAATTTTCAACTTTAAATATGCCCAAAAGCTTTTAAATTTAAAAAAATGTATTAGGGTTAAAACCATAAGGTAATCAAACTCAAACCCCCACCCAAAGAACCTCCAAACGAATCAATAGGATGAAACAATTTGTTAAGAAGTTTCTTATTTATAATAGGTTGATCAATGTCATTGTGACCATAGGATGAGTTTTGAATCAAGATCTTCACATTAAAGATTATGAAAATATGCACCATAATTTAATCTTTAAAATGATGAACATGTTTCTTTTTTAAACATACCTCTTATCATATCAAGTTATACATAACATCCAATCTTTTTTTAATGAAATTCCACAACCAACCAATGTGTTTTTATTTGGCAAATTTTGGATTGAGCCCAACTTGAATTGAAATTCATTACAAAATTTTCAAGGATCATAAACTAGGTGTACATCTATAAGAAGGAAAAAACTCTATGTAGTCATCTTTGTATGTGTCCATGAGACTACATTGAAATGACAAAATTCCCAATAACTAATTCAAAAAAATAGTTTCCAAAAAAGTTGAAAGGTCATCATTTTTGTGAAATGTGTTCAATTCAATATTGCCATTGTACTACTCTTTTTAATGTCATATTATCAAATCATGTTTTTTTATGCATGATAAAATAGTCAAATTCTGTAATTGTGGTTCCCTTAAATCAAAGAACCAATCCAATCTATAAAACCACCTCACACCTTAACCACGGTTATCAACAACTTGTGGCATGATATATATATATACATCTTGGATCCTATGTTTCAAGAGGAGGATAAATTACCAGTGTTGGGCGGTTCTCACTTTTTTGTGAGAACCATGAGTTCTGGTTTTTGGGGCAGGTTCTGAGAACTGCCCTGGTTTTTTTTTCTTTTTCTTTTTTAAATTTCTCATTCTAAGAATCACCCCGGTTTCAGAATTTAGGAAAAAATCTGGTTACGCGATTTTCAGGGTCGATGGTTCTCACAAAATTTTGAACCACTAGTTTTCAAGGGTGGTTTTCAAAAATCAGGGTTATTGTTTTTTTTTATTTCCTCCCTTTTTTCGGTTTGTTTTCTTTTCTTATAATCATAATAATGATGAACAAAGTAAATTCAGAAAAAATGGAAAATAATTTGTTCTAATATAAAGAGTTCATATCTACAATTTCCTCCCTTTCAAACTCGCCTTCAAATTCCTCCAACTCCTCTTATACAATTCATCTTTCTACATAAACTTCACCCAAGGTTGATGACATATTACATCCTACCCTAGGATCATTAGGCCAATTTCGACTAATAAAAATTAATATATCTAAAATTTTAGATTGTAACCAATATCTCCTAAGGCTTGTCAAAATTCCAACAAGAGGAAAAATATGTTTATTCTCAATTTGGGAACCTATAATTCCTAATATTTGCTTTGTAAGAAAGCCAACTACAAGGAATTTAAACTCATGTTTCTCCCACCATTGGAGAGGGTTTTTTATATCTTTCACATCCACATGAAACCTCCTGAAATCCAACAACTCATGTGTTACCATTCTTTTTGTAGTTTCAACATTGTTGTTGGTCATTTGGAAAATATTTAATGCATAATCTTGATCAGCATCCTAATTAACAAGACCAAAAACAACATTTCAAAATAGGATGTAAATGATTATATGAATTGACCAACATGAGATACAACTCTTTCCTATCACACTATTCTAGAATAAATATTCCTTGTTATTTACCATCATATGAAGAAACAAAACGAAGACTCTCGAATGTAAGGTCAAACATCAAAGAGAGCATAGTATGTGTTTTCTTCTCTTCATATGTCCTCAATAATGAAAGGAAAGAATCTAAAACCCCAAACATTTCTAATTTAATGTTAAAGACAAAAGTTGGTAACTATAAATAGTTTCCAATGTCATCATCAAGAGGGATTCAAAATAAAGTCTCAAATGTATTTCATCCCCAACTTTAGAACTCATGGTGATGGTAGAATTCAAGGCATTTGTTAAGAACCAATATCCAATAAATTGGTTCAAAACATAAACATAAACAATAAGGCTCAAATAATAAACTATTGTTTAACAAATGAACCATGTAATAGGAAAAGGAACATGGCTAGACAGTCAAACATTAATTTGGTTGTTGTAACACATGACAATAGTTTGATTTTTTAAAAAAAATCCTCAACAATATTACCTTCCTTACAAACGTGCGAAATAATTCATATAATTATTAACATTTTCGAAAAACCTATTTACTCAAAAATACAAAGTAATTTTTATAAAAAGATTAATAAAGAGACATTTACCTTGTCTTAAGAAGTGTATTCAGCTTCCTTGGTTAAATTTTAGAATCATTATAAGCTTTAGTCCATTTTTGTTTTCCCCTTGCAAATTTCAAATTGCACAAATTTCATTGAAACAATCCTAATATCTTTGCATACTTATTCTTCAACAATAACATATTGCCACATTTTTTAAAATGCATGACTAAACAAATGCCATTAAAATTTTCTTCCAACCCAAAAATCTCACAATTAACAATAAATTTGAGAATTATGTTCATAAAGCTTAAAATTGTCCCTTCATATTTTAGATAAGTAATAATTTTCTTCTTTAACCCATAAGAATCCAAGAGCTCACTCAAATTTCGGTAAGGCTTGACCTATTATTTTTGTTGATTCAAATAGACTAATTATTGCAGCCTTAGGCTTGGGCTCGTGACCAAGGCAAGGGGCTTGCGAAGGTGTGGGCCAAGATTGAAGCATGAAAGTCACATTTCATGCTCCTGGGAGTGTGGGAGGAGTGTGAGGGAATGAACCTCCGCACTTCCAAGTGAATTCTTAGTAGACTCATGAATTTTTAAAGAGTAATTACAAGGGTCAAAACCCATTAGATTAAAGAGTTCATTATATCATTGGAAAGCTCTTGGAACGAAAATGTCTAAAATGGGTTCACATGAGCCATTTGGGTACTTAAAACACAAATTTTGGTCAAAAGAAGGGTCGATAGTCAAATTGGCAATTTGACTCCCGACCACTAAAAGTTAAGAATCACCCCAATTTCCTTGCGTGCATGAGGCATCCCACATACCATTGGAAAGCTCTTGTCGATGACTAAAATTTTGCTTTGGACGTCACTTCAATCAAAAGTCTACACACAAAATTATGCGCCTCCAAAATTGCGAATGTTCAACTTGAGAATCCCAAAACAAAATGACATTTGGTGTTGGCCCTATGGCCAAGCACGGAAAATACTATAAAGGGAAAGGTGGTGGCTTCCCCCAAGTCCATGTTGTGGTGAGTTGTGCAAGTCTGAGTTTACTTGTGGCTCATCTATGCACCAAAATGTTCTAGCTACACATTAACCAACTTGTTGTTTGGTTTGTGCCGGTCCATGTGAGTAATTGACTTGCTTATCAATCTTCCTAGTCCCCATCCCGAAACTCTACCACGCCCTTCTACCTCGGAAGTGCTACAAACCAAGGAGCACGCCCCAACTCCTTTTCCTTCCGTTGTTTTCACCTTTGGATTTGTAGTTGAATCCATGAAAAAGCTTGGGGGTATGTCACCAATTGTCACCTTTTTGGGTTGCCAATTTTCATCTAAAAATTAATGACCAGAGCAAAAATGTCATAAGCACCTTTTGACATCCACATAGCAAAACTTGTAATAACTAACACACATTGAGAAAATTCTAGTAAAACATAAACATATTTTGTTTTCTAAACCAAATTTAACAAAATCACTTGTGAAAAACAATTTTGGAAGGAAAAATAATGCAAAAATTCAATTGCAAAGCAAATCAATTCAACCATAGACTTCCAAAAAATGTACAAGCAAATGATTTTTAATAATCAGCAAGGCTAAACCTTCAAGAAATTGTTTTTGTTGCACTTCATACTTCTTTTAAGGAAGTTTTACAAAAAACAGGTTTAGAAATTTCAAATGAAGATACATTTTGCTTCTTTTTAATTAACTGTCTTTCAACTTCAATTCTCATTACATTATTCACTTCTGTCATCAATTTTTTTGCAAGCAAATCATGTTTTTTCAAAGTTAATATTGCATTGGACTTATAATATGAAATTAATCCTTTCCTTAGATTTGTTCTTGGATTATATAGCATAAGCATTTTGTAACACAAATGACACTTCATGATTTGGGGAACTTTACCATCCATTGGTTTATTATCATTCACCACATAGAAAGCCCAACAAATGGCATTTCTTCCTTTAGGCTTCTAGAACAATCTTTGAACATATAATTTTTGTAAGTTTAAGATGAATCTTTCATTATTTTTTCCAATAGCCTTGGTTACTTTAGTTTCCAAACTTAAATTTTCAATTAAATTCTATTACAAGTGTATCATCTATCAATTTTTCATTTTGAAAATGTTCAATTTGTTTTTTAGTACTTTCATTTGCACTTGATTATTCCATTAGAAGTAATTCAAAAACAACAACAAGCAATGTAAATTTTCAACTCCCAACAACCACAATTAAAAAAATTACAACATAGTTTTTTAAAATCAAAAGATTTCTATCACTTTTTAAATGTGTCTTTTGTTTGCAAATTATAAAATTAATGAGTAAATGGGCAAAGGTAAGAATGAAGTCAAAGGTCAAGGGAAGATGGCATTTACAAAGATAATAACAATAATTAAATTTTAAGCCTAATGCAAAAAATAAAAAGTGAATGAAAAATGGAAACTACAATTCCCCCTTCAAACAAATACCAATATCTTTCCAACAATCAAGGCTAATTGCAAACAAAATAAATGCAATGTTAAAAATAAAATTTAAAAAAATAGTAAAACTACAAATCAAATTCAAAGGAATGCTTGAAAAAGATGAGATCAAACAAAAAAAAATGGAGATGGATTAATTAGTAAGTTAGAAAGGAGAAGTTATCTGGAACAACAAGCTTGGAGCAACAACAAAGAAAGAGAAAACCAACTTACATATTACAAACTAAAATTACAAACCTTGCAAAACAAAGCAAAAAAAACTAAGACTAGGAGAAAAATAAACATAAAACAACTAAAATTTTAAAATATATATTTAACAAAGAAAAAAGAAAGAAACTTAAAGTAGAAGAGAACAAATGTGGAGGTGTAAAATTGAATAAGAGCAAATTGGGCCCATGAGATAGCTTGGAGCATTTTTATAAACAAACTTAAACCTTAACCCCAAAGGGAGGCGACCAAACTCAGTTTACCACCAAAATTGACGATGTTCTCAGATTCAGCCGCCCTTGCATGCTAATGTTTTAATTTGCAGGGTTTTATTTTATTCTCACCCTGTGAATGACCAAACTCAGGGTTCTGATAACTCTAATAATAATAATAATAATACTCAGAGGATTAGGAGGGGTATATTAATTATCATCAATAAGTGTTAACATTTATGCTATTAAAAAGGTGATCAACTAATGAGGGTTTTCTTTGATTGACTACTGAACTGGAAGGCTTTGATGGATTGCAATGACTTTGATATTAACATTATAAGATTCTGACTTAAACAAACAGCTAGTTTCAATTATTTAATAGGTGACTATAATTAAACTCAAAACATTGAAGCAAGCAAGCAAGCAAGCTTTTGAACAAAGTTTAAATTTTTTCTTAAAGATTAGAGCTTAGCAAATTTGTACTCGGCACATGGAAGTGGGCAAACATGTTGTAGGTATCGTATAGTTCTTTACTATCATGAACATCTCTGCAAATAAATCTTCAAACCCACTTTACTAAGATGCAAAACTTGGTGCAAAACTTCTTCTTCTAACTGAAGAAATTAGAAAAAGTTCTCGGATGCTGCCACCACTAGTCGATGAGTAAAACTTTACATTCATACTAATAGCTTGCAAATTAGTTGATTTTTAGGAAATGCTAAAGTTTTTAGTCGGATTTCTTTTTCCCTTGTGTATTTGTAAGATATTGTAAAAGGAAAGGGGATTCAGGGTGAGATTAACACTTGATGGCTAAAGAAGTACATTGGTAATAAACATGATTTGAGAATTTCTTTTTCCTCTTAGGTTGATGGTGAAAACGAGTTTCAACTCGAGTTTTGATTTTTATTTCATTTTTGTTGCATTGTAAATGTTGAGGAAAAAATAATAATAACCTTTCATGAAAAACTTGCTGCTTTCATTTTTTTTAATGAGAAAAAAAATCATTTCTTTTTTTTTCCCACATAACCGACATTTAAGAATGAAAAAGGAAAGAGGCGCCCAAAGACATGGTTATTTTAGAGATAATTATTATGTAAGTAAAATCTTAATTTGTTCATATTGTGTGTAATTTGTGGAGTTTGATATCTCGCCTTACTCACCCACCCCTCTTTTGGAAGGTATTGGGAAGGAGAGAGGGTGCATCACTTTTCTGACTACCTATGTGATTTGATACTTTGTGAGGGGACCCAATTTCCCAATTTTTATTATGTACCTTTGCCGACACTTCCAACAGTGTTTTTGGCCCTACACAAAGTCTTCTACAACATGATGATCTGAGGAGGAAGGGAAGGGATGGAGGAGGGCTTGAGCTTGATGATCTAAGGAAAGGTGATGACCAAAAGCATACCTGAACAAACACCTTTATAAATCTTCTTCAGTATGGGTTACTAACAAAATGATTGTCCCTTAAATGATATTATAATTTTTCATGTTTTGGTTCTTCTCATACTGCAAATCAATTGAGGATTTGCTTCTATCCCAAGGTTGTCCCATCCCATATCTATCTTTCAATTTTGAATCGTGGAAGTCGACAAATGCAGTTCTTCTTCTCATCCCATGCCAGAATTCAAATTTAAAATGGCCAAATGTTAACAATTATGTAGACAAATCACGCATTCACAAATGGTTTTTGTCAGATTAACAGGTTTTTTTCGATAATCTTTCCATAGGAAAAGAAAAAAAGAAGACCTTGGTTGTTCTAGACCCAAAACCATTAGAAACGGCCAGCTTTGCTTTGAATGGGATTAATTCAAACATGTACCAAAGCTGTGGAGCCCATGCCCCAACATGGACCCATGTCGGTCAAGAACAACCATCATTCAGATCCCTTTGTAAGAGTAAATATTTTATGTTTCAACTGTTTGTGGGAAGCCTTCTTGTTGTGACTTCTGACCTCGCAACCCAACAATAAACTTTGCAATTGCAATTCATGTGCCACACAATTGCTCAAAATCACTTGGAAACCAACATTTCAAAATGCATTGCTCGGGAGAAGACAACAGGCTTGGCTTCCCGCCACATGCGGGTGTGGCAGGGGCAGCCTCAGCACATGTCTGCCTGTGTGAATAAATAAATAAATAAATCATAACTAATGTTGAAAATTTCATTTGAAACAATCCAAGATTTCGTTTTCCTTCCTAAAATTTTGTTCTTTGAAGAAACTTTGAAGAAGGTTACCTAATTGAGGGACTTGAACTCTTTTTTTTAAGGAAAATATGTTCTCATATTACTTCCCACCCACCTACTTCTCACAAAAGATGTTTCTAGAAAACCAAATATTGTTAAAGTCCTCAAGATGAGCTTGAATAATACTGAGGAGTCTAGATTCTCTCTATCATTGCAAAGCATTTGTCAAACAACGATTGCTCACTTGGATGGTCGAGGTTCAAGCATTCCTAACCACGGGTAAGTGATCTTTGGATGTTAAGGTGAATTTTTGGCTCTAGAGCAAGAAGATGGTGAAACTTCTGAGGATGTTAAATGGTTGTGGCTCAAATCCGAAACCGCTTCAATTGCAGCCGTTTCTTTTGGGGGGATGGGCATTTTGCCCAAATGAGTTTTGTACAAATGTGAACTTCCATTTCTATGAGATCACAAAAAATCCTAAGCAAGTTGTTGACTAGGAACTTAACCAAGGGGTACCATAATCTCCAATCCCATGGGCAAAATGTATGTAGTGTATGAAGACAATGAACATTTTATTGGCCTTGCCCCTACCAAGACAAGGATATTGTGGTTAGATTCATTATAAAGTATATACTAGGTTAATGGATTTGGCCCCTGGGTAATAATAATAATAGGTCTATTTTTATAAGAGGACTTTTGAAAGATGGATATTTTGGCTTGTATTGAAATTTGAGATGAGTTATAATAGAGCTATAATAAGATCTTGAAGGATTTTGGTTTTGTTTTAGAGGATTTTTTAGAAGATTATAATTTTTGCATGGTGAAATAAATTTGAGTTTCCATAATTCTTCTTTTGCCTTAAGATACTTTGAAATGTGGCAAGTGTGACACACAACCCTTGTTAGATCTTGGCCCACATGCTGAAGGAATGAAACAAGCTACTTGTCATACTCGATGGAAGAAGTGCAAAACTATGTTTGACCAGATGAGGACACTCAACTCCTTCATAACTGCTCCAAGCACTAGGTACCTAGTACCTATTCAGCACAGAAAATGAGTTCACACTTCTCATTAATAACAAAATACATGTCAGAAATAACACTAGTATTATTACTGCTCATAAATATGTTTTCATGAATGAACCAGTAATAATGGATATTATTCTTATTATTATTATTATTATACGTTTTTGGGAGCCGTCTTTGGGAACTTTGGTGACAACTTAGGTCACTCAAAAAATGGAAATTTATGCTGGTACTAGTACAGCAACTCCACAGGTGCTCAGTATGTGTGACCTTGGATACTGGATGAAAATTGAATGAAAAAAAGGTCAAAACATAATAGCTTCTTTGGATGAAATCTCAAAGCTTTAAAAAACTTTACACCCATGTGATAATTCACATGACCACTACATAAATACACCCATTTTTTCAATTTTAGTACGCTGAGCTCTTCTAGTTGTTGAGGGTGGCTAATAGGACGGTGGTGTCTGATCTTTCATTCATTCCAAACACCCATCAAAGTGAAGTGAAGATGAGCTCTACCAGTTCCAGATCTATGGGACCAGGTTTCTCTCGAAATGGGGATCGAATGAATATGTATGCACATTTTAGGGTACTTATTTTAGGGTACTTTCGGTACCCAAATATATACTCTCTCTCTCTCTTGTATAAGATACAAGTACTTCATCATATATACCCCCATAAAGAAATCACCATAAGTCTGTTGCACCCAACAAAACAAAATGTTTTAATTCTTCTTTTCCATACCTGTTGTTTGTTCATGTATGAATTGTGTACATACGCAGACATGGGGGCGTCTGTGTTGCACGACAGATGTTTCTTCAGCGACCAATAAGTTCTTCCAGCGACAATCACCGCACTTATTGGCAATACGCATCAATGTTCTGAAACAAACACAAATTGTGATGATTTTTACTCTGCAAGTCAAAGATTTTGTTTGATCTTCTTCGTGTGCTGAAAAGACTAAAAGGCCCCCCTCCACATAAATAAATTCTCCCCTCTCTCCGCTACTCTCAAGTGATGAAGTGAATTTATGTTGCAAAAACAAGAGAGTCCAGAACAAATGGTTTTCTTTGTGAATCTTTTTTGTATTGTGGTGGAGAAAATAAAATAAAATAAAATAAAATCCAATCCCATACAACTGGTTTGTACACAGGAATTTTATTGAAAAATAAAAGAGTACCAAAGTTGCCAGATTTTGAGGTTTTTTTTTAATATAATTCTTTTTTTAAATCATCATATTGAGAAAATGGGTTCAAGCAGGTTGTCAAAATATAGTGGGATTGTTAATATTTTCTACCTTCCTCTCTGAACCGTAGCCAAATATGGCTAATTCCTCTTTTGGATGATAGCTAGTGTGGTGGCTACATCAAAAAACCCAAAAAATGGATGTTTTCTCCCTCAACATTGGTGTCAAGGACCCTAACAACCTTGGAGAAAATCTATAGGGTAATTGGACATCCATGGGCAGCACCATTGATCCCTTTGACAAGGTTGAGTGAATTAGTGAGTTTCTTTTCTAAAATTTTATATTTTAAATTATTTTAAATATTTTAAAGATTTCATACAAGTGTTGATCTTTTGCTTGAAAAAAAAAAAACAAAAACCACCAAAAACCCATACTTTGCTGCAAGCTTTGTTTTCTTTTGTTTTGTTTTGTTTTTTCTTTTTTTTAAATTTCCTGAAGAACAATTTCACTGAATAGCCAGAAAATTTGTCACAAAATAAAAATAAAATCACTGCAAAGCAACGGGCATTGAATGGCCTGCAATTTCTGCAATACTTAGGGGTACAGGAAGCAGAAAATATCACTGAAATGTGATCAGAGGTAGAGTGGCTGAGTTACAAGCCATGATCAATGTAGTCAATCTCCGAACCTTTTTTGACTCCTCTCACTTAAGTGACCATCCACTTTCATATTTGGTATAGAGCCAAAATCTGGCAAAATTCTTCTCATCCATGGTCACTAAGAAAATTTGCATCTTTCATTTACATGTGGCTGGCTACATTGCAAAATTGAACCCAAAAAAAAAGAGAAAAAAAACAACAAAACTTGAGAAATATAGAGATTTGGTGTGGGAGGCAGTGGGCAATTTTGTGGGCAATTTTTTTGTCATTTTTTTTTGGTAGGAAAATTGGGTGTTCCTATCATGTAACCATTGTGTTCCCCCAGCTGTTCCCAATTGCACCACACTTTATTGTTTGCCCAAAATTGGATCCTTTTTAAAACTTTCAATACAAAACCAGTCCTGGTAATCAGGTCCACACTAGAAGAAGAGGAATGTGGTTATTCTCACACAAAGAGTCATGGCTCATGACTCAGGTGTGAGGTAAAGCTTGTGGTTTCATCGATGGCAATGTACAATACATGATACTTGTTTGTGGGCAAATGTAATATGTGTCATTGTTTAATGTCAAATTTTTTAAATATTATATATATATATGCCATTTCATAATACTATGTTAAAACGTGGCATCCATGATTGGTTTTTTTTTAATTAGATGAGTTGTTGTGTTATTTCTAATCAAATTGGACCTATTGTTTATGTCATTTTTAGTCAGTCATTTATGAAATATGTCATAATAAACATCACATATTTTATACATTGTAATGGATTATTGATATTGATCTTAAAGTCTACCTCACACATGTGTCGTGAGCCATGACTTTGTGTGAGAAAAATCACATTCTCTTATTATAGTGCTAAGACTGATTTTTGACTGGTACCAAGCAATTGTGTTGTGCGAGAATAAACTTTTGAACAACATACTAGATTACTCCTTATATTATGAGTTCAGGCATTTTCTAAAACACCCGCTACTGATTTTGGGTGCTTTTAAAAAAAACTTTCATACTAGTGTAGTATCGGTAGCATGTTCAAGGCTGAATTTTGCATTGTATGAGGCAGGTATATAGACCTAATATTAATTACCTTAGGTCTAATACCAGGTTGGTATTGGCTATAAGACTGGTTTTGCATCAAACCATACTTGCTTGGATTAAGTTTTTTTTTTTTCTTTTTTTTTTCTATGTGGTAAGAATGAAACCTGAAACTGCATTCTCAATTCTCACTTCATGTGAGCAATCGGAACTGAAATGCATCTCTTAAAGAAAAAGTGACTAGAATTTGGGGGTTGTTTAGTATTAGTTCTAATCTGGGTTAGTGAAAACCGTTTGGACACCCATTTGGAAAGATGGTGGGTGAGTGTGTGTGTGTGTCTGAAGACTGTTCTCCTCAACAATTCAGTTCAGTTCTGCTTCTGACGTCAAAAATTTGAAAAGAAAATCTCTTGAATGAATGAAGACACACTAATATATTTGCGTGTCACTCTTGTGTTGGTGCTGGTGACAAATTTTGGGCAAAGCTTGTAGGATAATAATGTTGCCCCGCACGCACGCACGCACGCACGGAACAAACAACACGATCGTGGCAGGGCAGCTCACCGGACTACCCACCTCCGCGGGCCCCCCACTCATCCCCACTCCCTCCCTCGCTCCCTGCCTGCCTGCCTCTCTCTCCTCATCAGTGGCCTCAATTTTTGCCCTTGGCGCGCAAAGGCGCAGCTGCGGCGCGTGGCGCTCTCTGTGTTCGTGTTCTCACTCTGTGCGGGGCTGAGAGTGGTCTGTCTGTCTGTGTATGTGTAAGTAAAATGGTACTTTTGTTATTATTGTTATTTGAAGCCATTCTGTACTCTCATTCATTGCGGGAACTGGCATTGAAAGAGTGTATAATGGCGGTCCTGATCAGCGCCGCTCCGGCGCCGTAATGAGCTCGCCGCTCTTTCGCTCGCTCGCTCGATCACTGGCTGGCTGGCTGGCGCGGAAGAAGGGAAAGTTGTTGGCATTTTTCTTACACTCGCCGTCTGTTCGTCCGTCCGTGCTCCACGGCAAATTTTTGTCCAGGACACCCGATATTGAAGCTCCAGCAAAGACACTTCTTGAGGGAAGAGTAGGCGTAAATGCAAAAGCAAGTGAAACTTATGAAGTTTTCCTGCCCTTTTTCACTGTTTGCAGCTCTCTAGGGGATTAGGGTTTCAAGTTTCCAGATTTGGGATCTAGGGTTGAGGTTCTAGGATTTGGTGTTTAGGGTTATGGTAAATGCAATTAAACCTAAACTCATGAGGCGGTGGCCCCTTTTTGGGCTATGTGCAACTATTTTAGGGATTAGGGTTTAAGGTTCTATGCTTTAGGGTATAGGTAAATGCAATTGAAGTGAAAGGTGGTTGGTTGTTCATGGTGGTGTGACCTTTTAAGTATTAGTAGTTTTTTTGAGGATTAGGGTTTAAGATTGTCAAATTTTGGATCTATGGTTGGGGGTTTCAGGATTTTAAGGTTTGGGGTTTAAGGTTTTGACAATTGAAATTAAAGTTAAAGTTATGATGTGGTGGCACCATTTTTATCATTTGTAAAACACACATTTTGCACCATTCACATGTTCACCTTTTGTCATTCAACCCATTCAAGGAAAAAACATTTTGTACCTTACATTAAGGTAAACTCATTGTAACAAATTTCTCCTTAATTTTGAGTCTAGTACACTGACCCTTTGACAAGAAGATCTTGGGGAACAAGCCTTCCTCATCCTTTGTTCATATTTCCTTTAGCAAAGTTTTCAAAAAATCATGTATTAATGTTTGCAATGTTGGTGACACAAATAATTGTGTTTGTTCACTTGTTTATGGGTGTATTTGTACACATTATGTGCATCTTCCTTTACCAACTTATGCTTGTTTGTTTTTTATAAGTAAATGTAAGATAATTATTGAATATCTATTGCTACATTTGTCATGTGAACAAAGTAATTGTTGGTCTTACCCTTGCGCAAACTAATGAATTTGCAAAACTTTCATACCTTTACTTGGTTGGACATTATTTTGATACATGTATAATACATATCAGTACACAACTAATATATCAAAATTGAAATGTTTACCCAACACTAGTGTAAGAGTGTAAGAAGCTTTTGAACATGATTAAAAATGTGGGATAAATAACAAAAGACTTTGAAGTTTTCAATTTAATTTAACATTTTTTAAGGTTTTTATTTTAGGAAATTATTGAATGTAAATTATGGTTTTGATCTAGGTGTGTTCTTTTGCAAAGGGAGAACTTGATTTACTAACCCAATTTTTTTTGGTGTGATGGCTATGGCCAAAATTGCACATCATTCTTACTGTATGCCTAGAAGAAAAAAACAACAAAATTGGTGTGGTGATGATTTGAAAAAAATGGCTAAAAATTAAAGAAACTAAAAAAAGCCAATATTTTCAAAGATTCCAAAAAAATCATTAACATCATGTGTTTTATGGGGAAAATTTTCCTAATGCAAATTGTATAGGAAAATGAAATTATTGTGTTTCAATGATGTGGTTTAAACTAATTATATTTTGAACTTACATTGGGTGCCCAAGTAGCCATAAAATTAATTAATTGGATTTTAAATGAATTCAATGAAAAATCATTAAAATAAAAATATATTAATATAATTTAAATAGTTATTAACATAATATAATTATGCAATAGTATTTACATCCTTTCACATCTAAAATGGTCCAATTTGCAAGATGAAATGCAGCTCCATATCTTTCAAAATCACTTGAAATCCTTAAAAGAAATGAAGGATAATGTTTCACATCTTAAAGCAATCCATAATTGAATGGTGTTTTTTTTTTTTTTAAATCTAAAAATCTTCAGCCAATTATAAGACCCTAAACATAAGATATAGAACTGAATTTTTAAATTTATATCTACTTATGATTTAAATTACAAAATTCAAATATATTTGGAACAAAAATAAAAAACCACATGTAAAATTGCTTCACAACTATATTAGTGAACCTCCATGAACACATATATGTATACACCATAAACAGCATGTTTCAAAGTTCAAACTTTAATTACGCAAACCATCATAAGTTTCAAATTTTGTTGGCCATACTAATTCTCATAAAAAAAAGGTCCAACAAGCTTTTGATCTAAAGGCTTAAGAAATAAACTCCTTGCAAACAAAAGGTGATTGGGAAAGGTGGGGGAAGAACTTGATTACATATATTTTTACCAATTGAATTATCTTAAACATAAAAACATATATTTAACCTCATATTAAGTGATAGCCTTAAAATGAAGCTACATTAGTCATATTTGGTTGGCAAAGTTTTATCCTTTTTTGAAGGCACAAACTTGTCACATTGATTTACACTTTTAAAATGTTTCATTATTCCAATACTTAGTTGCAACTATGCATTAAAATTAAATTGACAATTCATTTTGAGCATCATTTATCATTTGATATTGTAATCATTTAACAATTTATTTAAGGGATATTGGCCAAAATGAAATGGATTGGTAAATAACTTAACTTTGCTTTTGTATTATGCTTATAAAGTAGAATAAAAATCTATGATGATCAATTTAAGGAATAATGTGGTTTATAAAATGATATTTTAAAATCAAAGGAATATTCACACTCTAGGCTTATCAATTTCGAATTGATTAACACTTCACTTGCCCTTGAAAACCCATTAACAAAGATTATTGGTTTGTGATTACAAACTTTGACAAATTGGTACGTGGTGAGGTTTTTAGGTGATACAGAGGTCTTGATTAATGCAACAAATGAACCATTACTTTGTAAAAGTATATCATTCATTTTGGGGACATTTTTATAATTTTTGTTTTGTTTTAATGGAAACATAAATCCAATAATCATAGTGCTTGAAATTGATGGATGCATATATTTTGTTGAAAATTATAAAAATGAACAATGGATATTACATAGTGTGATATGTATGATTTTGAGTGAGTGACATTGTTTTGCCAATGTTTTGGGTCTTCTTCACATTTATTTTGTTGCTCATTTCATTTTGTCATGTTTTCACAAGTTTATTATTGTGTAACAAAATTGTATCTCCTTTCATCTTCTTGGTGTTGTTGACTACTTGACCTTGTGATTATGTTCCATTCATGTTTTTCTTGTGCACAAGGTTGGTTGCATGATGTTGCATGTACCTAGAGTTTGATTGGAGATGGTACATGGAGCATGCATGAGTTTTTCATCTAGTTGCTTTCTTTTTGTGGGATGATCAATGGAAATATAAAACAATTACCTTGGAAGCAACAAGGTTTGATGTATTGGATGAAAAATATTTTTGTTGTTTGTATGTATTTCCTTGGTTTTGTTTGCCCAAGGTTTGATTGTGGCTTTGATTGAATGTTTCATGTTCAATTTTTTACATTTTATGTTCATGATTTCAATATCTTGTTGTAAATCACGTCGTTTGAATATAATTGAAGAATACAAATAGGTTTGATATTATAGTTACACTAGATGCATTTATGAAGTATACACAATATATGTTAGATTTTTTACTTTTACTTTAGTCCTTCACTGAAGTTAAAATATTTAAATTGGTGACATTTGTGTCTTGATTTTCATGGTGGGGAATAAAAAGTTCCAAAAGCAAAAATGATGTGTCCTTCATTGAATATAAGATCTTTTGCCCATGATCACATTTGTGCTTATTCACAAATTCTTAAAATATCACTGGATGCAATATTGTTACAACAAGTGTCCATTAAGTCAATTGTGTGAATGTTTTTTAAAGAATTTACAAATTTTGTGATATTCAATGTGATGTGTTCTAACCTTTCCCACAAAGTTGTTGGTCTATCAAGTTTGTCCAATTGGCCTTTTTTTAAATGCATTGCAATGGTTGTTCATATAAATATATTGATGCATGAAGATCCTTTTTTCTCATCTTTTGACCTTGGAATTGGATATAGTATTTTTGGATAATTATTTCACAAGATATTTGAATGACATTCATGGTGTTGCTATTGTCCATTCAATTTTGGTACTTATACATGCATCACATGATGGAAGGATATAATGCTTGATATTTGTGAACTTTTCAATTAATGTTATTTATGTAATATGGAATTATGATGCCTATGTTGTCCTTTTGAGAAAGTGTGTTTTAATCTATTGTGACATGTAAGTTAAAATAAAAGATTCATAATGTGGAGAGATTTGATTTTTTGAAATATGGTGCTAGATGAATTAAGTTGGGATGCAAACAATCCTTGTAAAATTTATTTGAAGATTATATTTAACATGTTTTAATAACAAAACCATAACATCTACTTGTAATTAGTTTGATGATGAATGTGAAAATCAATGATGAATTATAGAACATGATATGATTCTAGCTCTTGTGGGACTTTTGAGTGGTGTTGCCAAGTTTGCACATTTTAGCAATGGCATTATGTAACATTCTAATGTGAAAATTTCCCATTTAGACATATCATTCATGAGTTATATTAGTGAATTGAAAAGCAACTAGTGCTTGTGATTTTAATATGTAAATAACAATGCATTTGTAGCCTGCTCCTTTGATTTGTGTTTGGATAATGATAGTTCACAAATGATTTTCACATTCAAGATTCAATGGGAAGCAAATTTATCTTCTTTATTACATTGTCAAATTTATTCCAAATGAAATAAATAAAAATTTATAACTCTTCATACTAGACCGACCCACTAAAATGCAAATAGGAATTTAAAAAGTGATCAAAACATACATATTCCATCCTTTGAAGGATGGTTTTTAACCTCGATCATCTTTAGTTGTTTTTTAAAGCTCGATATTAACCCCATAATTAGATGATAAGCATTTTGGGGGGAGGGGGGTCTTTTGACAAACTACAAAGCCAAACATCTTTCTATTTTGGTCACAAGTTGTTTTGTTTTGCCAATGTAACCGTTCCATAATACCTTGGCATTGTTTCACAATCTAGCGAAAATGGTTGATTTATCATGTTATTATGATCATACATACATACATACATACATACATACATACATACATACGTACGGTCGGTTGGTCAGTCCATCCTGCTTGGTTTGGCTTCAGCAGTGGTAGGCTAGTAGGGACTTGCAAAACTCTTTTGAAATTATTGACTGATACAAAAATCATGGATTTGTCAATGGTGGTAGTAGTAGTAGTAGTAGTAGTAGTAGTGTTGTGTACTTTGTAGTGTGGCAGAAGAAGATGCAGGGAACAACAACATCCTTTTGCACAGAGGAGAGTGGTAGGTACATAAGGTGCCAGACAGGGTTTCATCTGTGATTCTTGAGCTGGTATATTTGTACTTTGCTGGTCATATATGTGTGTGTTTGTACCCTACCTGCAAAGCTTGTTGTGTGAGAGATTCAGGAGATGGACTGATTCACTCAAGATTCATGAAGGGGGGAAGGGGAAGGGGATGGGATGGGAGTGGAGAGGAGAGGAGAGGAGAGGAGAGGAGGGGAGAGAGGGGGGAACAAGAAAACAAAACCCAACACAAGGAAGTCATGAATAAAACAATTTATGTGTTATGAAGGATTTTGGCCATCTTTTGTTCTTCATTCCTCATAAGCTTTGATAACCACTGGTTATTTTGGTGCCTCTTCTATTACCCACCATCCAATGCTGGTTTGCACTGATATTTCATTCATATGTGGCCATGGAGCAGCCTTGTTTTTAACTGGTCTGTTTTTTTGTGTTTTTTTTCCAAAAAGTGAGGTTTAAAATTTTTTTAAAAAGAAAAAAAGAAGTGATTTTTCAGGGTTTCAATTGCCAAGAGTCCAAAAAACAAAAAGTTAAAAATTGACAGATTTTTACATTTGAATGTAGTCAAAAAATATAGATTCTAGGAGGATGGTTAAAGAATTTCTACTTCATATCGGGTTTATAGTCAGATTTGGCTAAATCTTCCTATGGGATGGATGATCACCCACTACAGAATCTTGTGGATTATTATCACCACTGTGGTTCGGATGATGGATCCACAAAATTAATTAAAAGAAGACTGTTGTGGACATGGAATAGATATGCATTTGGGAAAATGGCTAGGATTTTCTAAATTTATGGGATGTCGATCCATGCTTTGACAATATGTTGAATGGTGAATCATTTGGTTTTTTGGATGTGTGAGTGTCATGGTTGTGTAATCATCCACTTGCAATCATAATTTTGTTTTTAAATAAAAATTTTAGTTAGGAATTTTGTGATGTAACATGAGTTGCAATCATCCATACAATAAATTAACCAAATTGGCTAAAAGAAAGAGAAAGTAAAAGCAATTATGTGGCCTTCTATATTGTTGCCTACCTCTCAGATCTTGATGTAAACTCTGGCCCCCCCCAAAAAAAAAAAAAAATCAAATTTTGGCTCTTCTCACTTGATACCTTGATGTTTATCAAATTTTTCTTGAAACACCCATAATTTCACTTATTGCTTTTTTTCATCACACTTGTCACTTGAGAGATTTTTTGGAGGTTCTTTCTTCTTCACTTGTGTATGTTATTTTGCATGTATTGTGTTTTCCAATTTTACACTTGCATGTTTTTACACAAATCAGATGGCTTTACATAATTTTAACCTGTAGAGACAACAATGGTTGAAGTGTAAACAAGGGGTGTATCACACTGTGGCCTTGCCATTCACATTTAAAAGTATCTTAAGACAAAAGAAGAATTATGAAAACTCAAGTATTTCACCATCCAAAAACATAATCTTCAAAAAATCCTCTAAAAGAAACCAAAGTCCTTCAAGATATTATAACTCTGTAACTAATCTCAAGTTTCAACACAAGCCAAAATATCAGATTCTTTCAAAAAAATCCTCATATAAAAATAGACCTAATATTAGTACCTAGGGGGCCAAAATCCCTTAAGCTACTATACTGCATAATGAATCTAAACACAATATCCTTGCCTGGGTATGCAAGGCCAACAAACATTCATGTAGATATGGTGGAAGCTTTATACATTTACCGTGTACATGGATTGTTTGTATATCCTAGATACATGTTCAACATTTGTTGGGATTCATAGTTACTTTGGAAATGGGTGCAAGTTTAATTTGCCATGGGGTAATGTTACACATTATTAACAACAACCAACCCAACTATACTATGGGTTAACAAATTAAGTTGCAATTAAGAAAACTGTGCGGGGACTGCATCTTTGAAGAAGAGTTAAGTGCATGCATTGCCAATTTAACGACAATTATCAAACAATAATTTATATAGTGGTCAAAAGTTCTAAATGTTGTTTAATTGTCAAATGAAGTGCCTTTGCTAAAAATTTCCCATATTTTGGGTTCTAAAAGAGTTGCATGATTCACAAGTTTTGAAGACATCCATAATTTTTTTGGTTCCTTAAAGGTCCTCAAAGCTCCTACTGTTTCCTATTTCACATGTATATGTAAATAAGCTGTGGCTAAATGAAGTCTAGAGGAATTCTAAATTTATTGTTCCTAATTCAATATCAAATGCAGAAAGTTAATAGGGAAAAAAAAAGTATTTATTAAGAAAGAAATGAAGTAGGTAAGCTTGAAAATGAGGTAGTTAATTTTTTAATTGTTTTTGGAATGGTTCGTGGACAATTAGTTGCACAAAGGATTCCAAAAAAATCTCCCATATACCACTTTCGATTACTTGTCGCTGGAATTTAAAATCCCTATTTGAAATCCAGATTCTGTGCACACATAATGAAGCTATGTAGAAAACACTTATACAAAAACAACATTTGCAAGTAATAAGATAATCTCATAAGATTGCACAACACAGTTGCAAACACAATTTTCTCATTCTAGATAAATCGTAATATGAAGGTGTAATGCAGGGGTGTTAGTTCTAATGTTCCCCTTGGTGTTTTGTTCACCTTGTGCATCCACAAAAGAAATGGGGAATTTGGTAATGACGAGGGAAATGTAGTGTTGAGTGTTTTTTTTGGGGGGCAGATTTCTTACCACTTGGTGACAAAAGAAAATCCAGTGTGACTATATATTTTGATGAACATTTTGTCCTAAATATGGCGATTCCCATAATTTTTATCCTGTCTGACCTCTAGCCGAATTTGGGCTAATTTCTCTCGTGGATTGATCCACCAGTGTGGCTACATCACAAAATTGCCAAAATAAACCCTTGTAGTAGTATTTTATCCAAATTGTCATATAATTTTATTTTGGTCTTCAAGCTACTTCATATTATGAGTGATGATCAATTATCAATAAGGTCATATAGTACAAGTAGACTTAAAAGTGTGATGTAAAAGACTCAGATTGAAATAAAATGACCATATTTTCCTGCAAGAGCTTCTTAGTGTGGTACATTTAATATTTATAGAGAATTTCATGAGTTTTGCATCAATACTAGTAATGGATCAGAATCTAATGTTTGGAATAAACATATAAATTTGAGTGGGGATAAAATGTTCCAAATAGTTTTCATTGATGCCTTTGTTTTTTAACACCAAAAAAAATGTAGTTTTGGGAAGTGTGTTAGTAGGCTAAGTACATGTAGTGTTGTTGATTCAAAATTGACATATAATTCTCATCAGTTTGCTGATTCCCACAATTGCAGGACAATTGATGTCAAAAACTTCTGCAATGGTAGAAGACCAATACACAGACATAGGCAGCTTAATATGTGGTGTAACTGGGGCATGAATGTCCAATGAAGAAGAGACATACATACATGTCATCAGCAAGACAGCCCCTGAAACCAGCCAGATATGGAGTTTGTAACCATTTTCTACATGCCACTACATGACCTATGCATAACATATCATTTACAACAGCATCAAGCAAATGGGAAGCAGCCGAAAAGTAGCATGTTCTGAATGATCTATTGAAGTCCAATGTATTATCATAAAAACCTGTCCCATGATTATCCAGCGATTTCTCTCATCAACAGCTGCTACCTACCTTAAAAAGTTCATGTCCAAACCAGAACTCTGTGTAACACTTCAGCATCTCAATTTATGAAACCAGCTTTCCTGCAATTCCAAAACATTAGCTTCCTTTAAAGCATGAAAGAGTATCAAAAACCAACATGGTAGACAGGGAAGAGGATAGGTTGCATCACAAGTTGAAAGACAAAAACAGCCGAGAACATGGCAAATTGTCTTTTAGTTCCCTCCAATTGCCTACAAATTGCAGGGAAGCTCAAAATTTCCAAACTGAGACAGCAAGCTCTGCTTTTGTTGCTATCACATAAAGGGAATCCCACCTCCAAACATGGTCCTTGGAAAGCTCCTCTCTATACAAGCAATTAATTCCATAACACACAAGAATCAACATGCCATTGCCCAAAACCTTGGTTTGAGAGTAGGTGTACATGTGGGTGGTGCTTGTAGAGTCAACAAAGCTCAAACCTAAACGTGGGCTCTGGTTGCCCACTTTGTCCACTCCTTGCAAAAACTTACTCCAAACTTCAATTTTGTAAATTGTCTGAAGTTCCCATGGTTCTAGCCTCTGTACCAAAAGCCAGTAGAACTATACCTTGCAGAAACCAAAGTTCAAAGAGAAGATGATGCACTGACAAAGTGCCTACAAATGTGGTTGCCATCCAACAGCTGAGACCACTTTTGGTTGTCCAGCCATGGCTGAGATGAGTTTCAGTTGCCTAGGAATCTGGACTATCATCATCACCACATGACAAGAGGGACCATCCAGAATAACAACTCAACTCCGGTGGATTCTGAGGGGCAGTAAGGACTTTGCTGTCTTTTATGTAAGTGGAACAGTTACAGCTGCCAGTAATCAGGTCCATTAGTCTACAAACATGAGTCAGCAATACGGGAAAAAAAATAGACAAAATTTCACTACATTTTCCAATACCAACACCCAGTGAGCATAATCCAAGACAATTCAGCAGATCCATAAGTGGATGTGCAGATTCAGGTTTCAGAAATTAAGGTGAGAAAAGGCTAATTTCCAATCCAATGACTTTCAGGTTGATAGCAGTTCCCCGCAGGTACATTTCAGTTCCAATTGTAGTCATTGTAGTCACAATTCTGATGTCTTTGCCCAAGTAATTCATCACAGATCCTAGAGGTAACTAAAGTTGCATTCCCTTCCAAAAATGGGAAAGATGCAACAGACTCCAGATAACAAATTTCACAGAATGGTATATTGACATTAGTAGGACAGGCTAGACCAAGAAAGCATTGAAATCCTCCAAACTCCATTTTAAGTTATAATACCGGTAACTATTACATGTCATCAAAGTTGAAAGAAAAAGAGTGTGTGGATCTACAAAGGTGCTGGGCAAGCAGACTGTGAGTACAGTCTGGGGTTTTTGGTTTTTACAAAGCCATTGCTTGTGACTGCAACTGTTTGCCTGTGGAATCCTCTGCTTTGATGCCCTGTCAAGAGATGGAGAAACAAACCTTCATGGGCAAGTTCAAGTGGGCGTACCCTGCATCCATGCCCAATGAGGAGGACAGAGCTTAAATGGGGTAGTTCCTTCCTTGTCTGCAATTTTGGCATCAGCTCCATGTTCAGCAAGATACTTTGCCACTGCCTCTTGCTCACAAACTGTGGCATAGTGTAATGCTGTCTGCCCCTCTATGTCCTGCATTCCCTTCCATTGACAACTTTCAGTCCAGTAGCCAGAGCAAGAGGTTCAAAGATGGTCATTGCTTCTAGTATTTACTTGAAAGAGTGAAGTCAACAGCAGAGTACAGAGAATCCTGTTTGAAAATTTCACGAAGATCAGCAGGCCACCACTACTTCCATTTCAATGCTACCATGAAGAATTGAATCTAACTATCATTGATACTCTGTAACCTAGTTTTGCCTGAAAATACAAGACCTGGATTCCAGATCAAGCATATACACAAACTCTCTTTTCAAACATACCTGTGCATTAATCTCTGCCCCTTTTGCTAAAAGAATCTCCACTGCACTTAACTGGCCACGATCTGCTGCCCAAATCAATGGTGTGCGACCGTGACTTTCTGAAAACATAAACCAGGCAATCCAATACTGGTCAGCTCCCAGAAAAGCCATGACATCTTTAAGTAGAAATATACAGAATTAGCTGCCAGTGAAAACTTAGGGGAATAGCTAAAGGTCAGAATCCTCCACTTGCCATAAAGGAGAAAGTCATCATTCAAGTTCAAAGTTTAACCTTTCAATCTCCAAGATACCAAGTCTTCAAACCCTAACTGTGAAAAAGGCTCACTACACCTCACCCTTCAGATCAACTGGAGTGCCAAGGTCAAGGAGTTGACTGAGGCCCTGTAAATCACCCTCTCTTGCACAAGCATGAATTGCCTCCAAGGTTCTGCACAACAAGGGAGAAAAAACTGACATATTGTGAGAAATGCAAAATTTTTAGGCTTACCATGCTAGTAATCAGTGGATCTGTAGTTTATTTACCCCACTACATTCTGGAGGATCTATACATTGAGCAGCACACAAGTCTGCATAAGAGTCAAACGCATGAATTCATATTGCCTTTTCTGTGTTCAAGTTTTGGGTAGTCCATGGAAGGATCATGCACACCAATTCCAACCTTATTGATGTTGCATGACTGCAAATGTTAATGCATGTTTCATCTGGTGATTAGATGTTTGTTGTTACATATCTGTATGGGTAGATCAATGGCTCTGTTAGGTTTAACATACCCCTCCTCCCAAACGCCCTCTTCACTCATTGCCAATGAGCTAAACACTGGACCCATCCCAATTTTACTGCTTGTATTGCCACCCTCTGTTTCCTCCAATACCTGCTTTGTGGGCTCCTTGCTCTGAAAGTTCCAAATAAATTTCACAGTAACTGTTCCTCTGTAAATAACCCAAATACAAGACAAATGACAGAATTTCTGCTCTGAAGTGTACTTGTAAGTAATAAAAAGAACAGAGAAAGCAGCAACAAACTGATTCTGAATGTAGACACCATTACCTTCTATATGCAATAAGGAGAGAGGGATGGTAATATTGGAAGGATGGGACTGAGACAGATAAAAAGGAGAGAGAAAGCAGATAGAGATCATAAGGTAGGAGAGAGACACCTTAGGAAATGGGTGGTACCTTCTCAAAATTCTGATTCCATGAGGGAGCCACTTCTGTCAACACATCAATGTAGCACTGCATGGCCTCCTCCTGTGGCAAGTTGCCAAGCTTCTGCCATGAATTCCTTGCACAAAGATATGCCACCACAATGGTCCCCTCCTTTCATCATCTTGCTCTCATTTGCCTGCTAGTGTAACTCTCTGTTACTGCATCCTCTACTTTACCAACATAGGAGAGCTAGACGAACACGCACATTCAGCAGCAGGATCTACGATGGAAGGAGGTAGAACATTGATATAAGATGATGCAACTTTGAGTTCAAGTTGAATTATCTATAGGAGAAGGAGAGGGCCTCTGCACTTCCTTGTTTTGAGGTGCCTAGGCACAAGTGATGGGTGCTGAAAACAAGGAAGGGCCGAGGGCCATACCCTTCTCAGGTGTAAAAAGCTGCCCAAATTTTCAGAGGATGCACACTTCCACAGTGGAAGATTTCTTCCATTCCATAAGATCCTGGAAGATCGTCACTGAGTTCTTGCACCTGACAATGGTCATCTAAATACAATACAAAAACAGGGCAGGTTTTTACACATATTTGGACTTGACCTTGAATCTTGCTGAAGGGACAACAAAAACTGTCATGAGCATCCATGAGTAAGACGGTGTGGTGTGCCCCATTAGCTACATTGCTTAATCACTCTCCGGGAGATGATAGTTTACATGAGTAGAGGATTATTGGGTCAATTTACCATTTAGCACGTGCAGTGGGTTGGAGAATTGATGGCTGGGAAGTGGAGCAAGGCCCTTCAGTTGCAATCTTGTAGTATGCATACAACTGCAGCGTTGCTTCACTTGAGGGTTTGACACCTGGTAGGGTCACCATGGATGCAACATAGGTTGAAGCTGCCCCGAATTGCTCCTCCAGTTCAGAGCTTTCCACCCCCTCCCAATCATCAGTTTCATTCTCCTCCTCCTCCTCAATCCCTTTCTTGATCCTTTCCTCCTTCTGTCCTTCAGTCTGCAGGCAGGCCAAAAGCCATGATTGATGAGGGTATGTTCAGATCAGACAAGACTCCCAAGCAATCAACTTCCAATTCTCTCAACAAACAAAAAACTTAAATCAAAGGCTTACTAAGGCCTGCAATGGGTGTTCTTCAGATACTGTAGCCACCGTATCAATTGCGAAAAGCTTCAAAGGCTTCAAATCCTCCTTGAAGTCAACATCTGTGGCCACCTTTCCCTCTTCATTCAGTTGCCCAGACTCATCAGGCCTGAAGACTGCTTCTTCGACCCTAGCAGCAGGGACAGGGGTATCTGTTGCAGAATCAGAGAAAGAAGAGTGAAGATGATGATGATGATCCGTCTCAATAGTGTCTTCTCCTGAAGAGGCATCATCAAAGTCTCTATCATGTTGTTTATCATGTCCTTCTTCTTCCTCTTCTTCTTCTTCTGCTGCTGCTGATTCTTCACCAGCAGGCCAGGAAGCAAGCGGAGCATTGAACTCATCTGCAGGAGTCAATTCCCCGTCGACTACAGTAGTGAAAGAACGCGCCGCAGCAGTAACAGGGGCACACTCTACTCGAAGATTCTTCCCCCAAAAGGAAAACACAAGGGAGACCAGTTTTGCCACCATGAAGGCAAACATCAGACCTAGGAAGGAAGCTTGAACTGCCTCCTGCCAATCTGCCGTGGCCATTACTACGGCTCTTCTTCTTGTTTTCGATATCAGAAAAGAACAGAAAGATGCAATTCTCGGAAGCCAAAGTTTGTATCTTCCTGCTCCTCCTCCTCCTCCTCCTCCTCCTCCTGCTATGAGAAAATAACGGAAAGATGCCAAATTCTCAGGCAGTATGGACTACAGACAAGCTCGAAATGTTCATGTCTTTCCCCAGGGAGAATCAGAAAATCCTTGCGACAAATTTGAGGGCCAAAAAAAAAGAAGAAAACAACACCAACAAAAGGAAACTTCCTCTTCTCCTTCTTCTTCTCCTCCGCTCCAACTCTCTAGTTCTTTCGTATCTCTCTGTCCGTGTCTGCGTCTTTCTCTCTCTGGTGCTAAACTATCTATCAATCTCTAACCTTGTTCTCTCTCTCTCTCTCTCTCTCTCTCTCCTCTTGTTCTTCCTCTCCGCTCCAACTCTGCAGATCTTTCGTATCTCTTCTGTGCGTGTATGTGTCTAAACGATCTATCAATCTCTGCCCTCTTTCATTGTATTTCTTTTTGTTTTTCTTCTTGTTCTCTTCTCTGCTCCAACTCTGTAGATCTTTCGTATCTGTGTCTTCCTTTCTCTCTGTCGTTCCAAACTATCTATTTCTAATCCATAACCTCTTTCATTATCTTCTTCTTCTTCTTCGTATTCTCCGCTCCAACTCTGTAAATGCTTCGTATCTCTTCTGTCTGTGTCCGTGTCTAAACGATCTATCAATCTCTGACCTCTTCCATTGTCTTTCTTTCCGTTCTTCTCGTTCCTCGTATTCTTCTCTGCTCCAACTCTATAGGACTTTCGTATCTGTGCTTTGTGTTTGTGTCTTCCTTTCTCTCTGTCATTCCAAACTATCCATTTCTAATCTGTAACCTCTTTAATAGTCGTCTTCTTCTTGTCCTTCGTGTTCTCCCCTCCAATTCTCTAGATCTTTCGCATCTGCATGTGAGTGTATCTTTTGTTTGTGTGAACTAGCTATGAATCTCTAAGGTCTTTTGGTTGTCCATTGCGCGCAAATTCCATTCCAAACGACCAAACGCACACAAAAAAACGCCACCAGCACAGAAGAGAGGGAGCCAGCCAGCGACCAAGGCAACACACGAAACACTAGTTTCCTTTGCTTTGCTTTGCTTTGCTTTTGCTTTGCTTTGCTTGTTATCTAGGGCAAAATCATGACTCAATGATTACGCCAATCCCGGTTTGGTTTCAGACCAATATTATTTTTAAGTAATTCTTTTCTGTAGCCCAAAAGTGGCGAATATCCATAGCAACTTCATGCAGGGTTTTTTTAATATAAAAGTATTATTGATAATATTATATTGTGGCGACTTTTCGCCAAAAAAATGGGGTGGCGAAACAGCGTTGTTTGTTCTTTTTATCTTTTTTTAGGGATCTCAATTTTTTTTGTAGCCAAAATTGTTATGATCCATAGGTACTAGGAAGATTTAGCCAAATTTTGGCTGCAATATACACATGAAAGTATTAATCAATTAATTAATTAGTTAAGCATCCTTCTATATAATTTGCTGCCGACTCAAACCATGTCTAGGAATCTGGCTTTTTTTCTTAAATTTTAGTCAAAGTCTGGCTATTTAAAATCTCTAAAAGCACTTGATTTTATTACTTTTCATTTTTAATATATCTTTTTGGCTATATATATAGCCAGCAGAAAAATGGCCGAGGCGAACAATCCAGAGGAGATTTTTTTTGGAAAAAGGCTCTAATTCTCCATAACTTGAACTCACCCTACTTAGACCATAGGTTCCAGTGTGTCGCCATTATATAGTGTTTCTCTCTGGCTTCTAGCCAAATTTGGCTAAGTCCTGTTGAGAGTGATTGCTGGCCCAGCTACCTCGCAAAATTGGACAAGAAAAACCCTAGGAAGATGTTAAAAACATGGCGATCATTGATATGGAAGATTTAGCCAAATCTGGCTATAAACCAGATATGAAATAAAACCAAATAAAGAAATATGGCAATTACTACTTTTCTTTTTTGTCACTTCTGGTGATTTGAAACCCCTTAAAATAACGGCATTTTCAAATTTTGTGAAGTAGGTAGTGTTGTGATCATCCACAAGAGGATTTAGCCAAATTTTGGATACCTACAGGTCAGAGGGGAAAGTAGAAGAGCCAAAAAGAAAAGTCTACGAATTCCTTATATATGTTGGCTACATGCTAGAACCTATTTGTCTAAATATGGCGATTTGAAAAAATAATTCCGCATAATCAATAAATTATTTTTTTTCAATTTTCTGATGTTGCATTATTGGCTAGCATCCCCAGAAGGGATTTAGTCTCAAATGGCGACAAGTTTTTGGAACCTGTCAAAAATAGTAGAAAAAAACTAGTTGAAAAAATGCCACCTAAAAGTTTCAAACCAAAATTGGAGTCCAAATTTGATGAATTTTTTAATTTTATATCAAAATTTGGAGATTTTTTCAGAAAAAATGGGAATATTTTGTTAGATTATTCGTGTCTTTTTTTTTTCCACTTTTTGGCAAATTTTCGCACAAGCAAAAAAACCACTGCTCATAATGTGGCCTTTTTTTTTCCCAAAAAAGTCTTTCATATGAGTTGCACTGGCTTTTCTTTTGCTTGCCAAGATGCCAAAATTCACCCCAAATTTTTTTTATATAATTTTTAAAAACTGATCAAAATTAATATAAAAAAACCAGAAACGCTGGTTGGTGCGTGTTTTTTCTATGTTTTGGCAATTATCCAAAAGAAAGTTTAGCCAATTTGGTTATTTACCAGATATGAAAGTAAATCAATGAAGGATACTTTTATATATTCTTGGTTACCCTATGGGAACCCTGTATAAAAATTTGTCTAATTTTTGTTTGTTTCCAAATCTAGTGAATTTAGGCCAATTTCAAATGAAAAATCCTTTGAATAGCTTAGGTAGGAATCACGTTTTTCAGGTTGAATATTTTAGTAAACTTTAATAGCAGAAAAAATTCGCTCTTTTTGATTGCCAAATTTCAAAAGAATTTAAAGAAAGTTGCCTGATTCTACATCGGTATGTAGGCAACAATATATAGAAGGGGTGCTTATTACAATAGGTTTCTATTTCATATTTTGTTTAGAATTGAATTTGGCTAAATCATCTTATGAATGATTGCCATTGTGGCTACTACATCACAATTTTATAACTAAAAAACACTGGTAGTTACCAAGGGTTCTTTTCTTGGGTTTTGTGATATCCAAAAATTGAGGGAACTTTTCAACAAAATAGCAATAATAATTCCTACAACAAATTATAATTAGCAAAAATAGTGAAAAACCATAAAATTTCCCATTTTTTTCTGGTCAAAAATCGACAAAATTTGTTGGAACTGTCAACCAATCACACAGTGCAAATGGATGGGCACCCAAACCAGACAAGAATACTTAAAAAAGTATTGGACATAATAATGGCTAATGCTCTTTATGGCAAGTTCAAACCACTACTGCTAGGTGGGTATCAACTTTTGAACATACCCGGCTTGTGCTACATTAACAGTGTCTGCCCACCTTTTTAGCTACTCCATCTAATTTTATCTCCCTGCCCTTGGCAATTTGTTAAAGACAATTTCATACATGGGCAGCACCTACCCCAGTAGCTTGTCCCTAAAAAGAACATTAGGATAAAGCAAGCAAGGAGAGCCAATTGAGTGGCATCAACATGCCCCCATGGGATGTTTCTTAGTTTTTTTAAGGGATGGGCAGGTTCAATTCCTATCCATTGTTCTCCTCAAATTCTCTCAAACAGTTCTCATTAAATTCCTCTTGTTCCCATCAATAACCCATCAAATTCCTCTTGTTCTCATCAAGTTCTCAAACGGTTCCTATCAGATTCCTCTTGTTCCCATCAGTAACCCATCAAAATCCTTTTGTTCTCATCAAGTTCTCAAATGGTTCCAATCAAATGCCTCTTGTTCCCATCAACAACCCAGCAAAATCCTTTTTGTTTTCATCAAGTTCTCAAATAGTTCCAATCAAATAACCCTTGTTCCCATCAATAACCCATCAAAATCCTTTTGTTTTCATCAAGTTCTCAAATAGTTCCAATCAAATTCCTCTTGTTCCCATCAACTTCCTTTTGTTCCCCACCCAATCCTACATAAACCCACACAAAGCGCTAAACTTTGGCCTTAAAACTTTTTTGGCAACTGAAAACTTGGCTCTTGCAATGGTTCCGTTGTAAGACGAAAAAAATGTGCTTAGAAAAAAAAAAACAATTGAGAGACACAGTACATGCATGGTGCGCAGTGAGAAAATGGCTATGGAGGATGGGTGCTTTTTCTTTTTCTTTTTTTGGGTATCAAAAATTTGGAAAAATTTAACCCAGAAATAGAAATTTTAGTTGGAATTTAAAACTGAACAAAATTCCAAATTTTTCTCAATTTCTTTACCAAAAAATGGTAAACTTTCACCAGAAAAAAGAAACACTGGATGGGCGACTAAAGAACTAGGCAAGTGAGTACAAGTGAACATGAAGGTGAGTGGTGAGACTCAGGGTTTTTTTTAAGGGTTTTGTGATGTAGCCAAGGTGGCGACCATCCACAAACCAATTTAGCCAATTGTGGCTATATGCCAGATATGAAAATAGAAAAATACCAGGATCCTTCTATATTCTTGGCTACCTACTGGAACTTATTGTAGAAATCTAGCGATTTGAATATTTTATTTACAAATTTTGGCGAATTTGGACCCATTTTTCCCATGAAAAAAAAATCCTTTATGTTGGTCGAAATCACATTTTTCAGGTCGATTTTTTGCGAAAATTCGCCAATAAATTTTTTTTTTTTTAAAACACCGGTGAGACTACTGAGAAAACTCGGGCAGAGTGCTAAAAGGAGCGCCAGAGTTCCCGGGCAGGGTGGAAGGGAGACAGCGACAGTGGCAGCAGAGCAGAAAGTCTAGATTTTCTGAGTGCCAGGGGTTTGTGGAAGATCGCGGGCAGATCTGGCTCTCGCAAACAGACTGCTAAGAAACAAAGTAGAAAAATTTAGGGATCCTGTTGTTCTATTTTGGTGACAATTTGTTGAAACCTATTGTCTAAATATGGTGACTTGAGAACTTTTTTTCCCCTCATGATGTGGTGACTGGGGTGCTTTTAGAACAATTATAAAAGTTCCTTTGTATAATTTTCACACCTCCACTTTCCTTGTGTTGCCAGGAAGAAGCAAAAGTTCCACCAGAAAAAAGTTCACTGGTTAGGTATCCAATTATCACCCATAAATTAGTTTTTCATAAGTTCAAATAAGATGTGAAAGGAAAATGGGAACTATGTGTGATATGCTTAGTGATTTGGGATGCAGAATGAAATCAATTGAGAAGAGAAGCCTAAAGAGTACTGAGGCATTTATTGTACAGAAAAAGCTTGTGTCATTTCTATTTCTTATAAATTGGTATAACCTAAGTTAATATCCAGTTTCACCTTGCTAACTAACCCCTTCTGTGAGAAGTACATACATACATCACAGAATGGGTTACGGCAGTGAAACCAGATATCAACTTAGTCAAGGTTAATCCACAACTGAGTCATAACAAGCATCTCTTCAATTGTGCCTGGTGTGGGTGCTGGTTCATGCTTGCCCTTGTCCCCGGGCATGTGATTTTGGGAATGTCCACACTCCTGGAGTTTTTTTTTCCAAAAACAGTAAAAGAAGCATTGTAGAGAGTAGGCTGTATCTAGTTCTTCAATTGTCATGCACAAACTAGTTCACAATTTAAGCTGAAATTGTATCTCAAATCTGTACAGGGATGCAAAGTCACTTCCCCTCACAGCTTTACCCCTTTTTTTTTATGGCATATATTTGATTCAATTTATGATTGCTGGTAGCCTAATTGTGTAACATTGTTAAATAATCGGAGTGTGAAATGAATTCAATGAAATTAAAAGTAGCCTGGAGAATATAGGCAATGTTGTTCAGTTCTCACTTCTTCTTTTTCTTTTTTTGTTTTTATGGGTGAGAATTTTTCAGTTCATTTTCTTACATGAGCTTTAAAGAAATTCATTATCCTTTAATTATTTCGATTAGAATTTTTTTTAAAGAATTGCCTTCATAATTTTTTATTTAAATGGGAACATTTTAATAGATATATATATATATATATATATATATATATATATATATATATATATATGCAAAGTAAGTAAAACACATCAGCACCAGTACCCCCCCCCCCCTTTTGTGGCCATAAAGGGGGTGAGATTTCTTGAAAAACAGAGGAAAAACTGCAGTGAGCTTGAAGGGGGACTGAAACTCAATTTAGCAGCAGCAAAGTGATGCTAATTTGAGTTTGAACCTGTCCTGTTGTTCCTACGTGTATTCAACCAATCACCGCGACTGTTGTGTGTACTGTAGCTCTAAATATTCTCCCGAACCTTGTGCATTTAATATTGAGTTTCATTGTTTATACCCATATTTAATAAGATTTCACTATTTTGCAGATAGCAATGTTTAGACGATGATGAAACCTTGCCAACCATAAACTAAACAAAGCACCCAAAAAATAGGGGAAAACAAGGAACCAAATGGAAGGACCCACATCAAAGAAGACAAATGAATCAACCTAACGAGGCCAAACCAGAAGGGGAACATCAAGTTCCTGAATCCTCTCTCGTTGCAAGCATATCAAATAAGGAAAAGGGAGGACCTCTTGAAAGGATGCCTAACCTAGATGACTCATCTCAAAATAACAAGTCTCAAAATAGAAACCACATGTGCACATTGTTATAACGCAACTGACACCTCCTATTTATAAAATGCACACAAAATTGAAAATGGAGGGCCTTTAATCCCCTTTAATCCCCTTTGTTTTTCATGCCATGTTGGCACATAAATAAAAAAAATTTGTTTACATGTCGATGTAAACATTTGAAAACCTTTACAACTAGAGGGAAAACCATGTTTGTCAAGAAACTATTGTGACAAAGATCATCCTTCATCAAAGTTGCTATTATCGCGACAACCCCATGAAATAAAACAACCTATGAAACCAAATCAACTCAAATGGAATCAACAATAACAACATTTACCAATTTGCAAACACCATCAACTGATAACACAATGTTGATTCGACAATGTGAAAACTAAAAAGACAAGGACATGGGTCTACTTTTACAAAACATGAAATCTCACATCTTACATAACATCATGCAAAGTCGTCCTCTCCCCCATGAACATAATGAAGAAGGTGGATCCCCAAAAAATCCAAAAACTAGCCACAAATGTAATGTGAAACACCCAAGGATTAAAGGATGGGAAAAACCAACGTAATGCACAATGCGGTGCACAAAAGATCTAAAGTTTTTTATTTATTTAAATGATTGGGCAAGCTAACAACTACACACCCACATGCGGCCCCACACACAACCTTAAAATGCACCCAAGCCAAATTAAAAGGTCAATTAGAAAGGACATAAATAATGGAATGGTCATGCAACCCTTCTAAAATATTTTCCTGAAAGTGATTTGTGCATTTTTTAGCCAATTGTTCATAAGTGAACACACATGTTACGACCCCTAAAAGAAAAAACTTTCATGTTGATTTCAAATGTGCCTAGAAAAAGAATGGCCTTGAACTACATGCACTTATCACCTCCAACAAGAATAGTGAAATTCCAACTAAAACCTTAAAGCTATGACAAGGGCAACTAATAAGCAATTAAAATAGTGACCTTCAAAAAAATCAACCATACACCCCCATTAGAAATGGGGAAAACCACTACTGACAAATTAGAAGGGCTTCAGGCCACTCCAATGAGCTTGGACCCAAAATCCTTTCAAAAACTTTCATTAAGGTCAAGTAAAAAAACAATGAATTGATTTTGAAATTTTGGAAGAAGGGGAACAACAAAACAAAAAGGAAGGCCTCTAGGTGAAACATCAGAGAGGATACCAAAAGTCATCTAAACATCCTTTAGTTTCAAAAGCACATTTTGCATGTTGAACATCTTCACTTAAAACCTCTTGTAAAAAAAACAAAGCAAAAAAAGTAGAGTTAAAGGGGACACCAAAAATCTTAATGCCATAAAAGGGCAACAAAACTCGATAAGGGGATGAACCAAATAAATAAACCAAATGGAGCCTAGGCCGAACACTTGTGAGGTTGAACAAACAACTTCACAAAAACCAATTAGAAAACGAAATGATCAAAGGCAACGGAAATGACATGGGCAAGGCTGAAGATATGGGTGTAATTAGCCAAGGAAGGGAAAACCTTTTACGAACAATGCAAAATGCAAAAATGAGCTAGCACACAAAAAGGCCTTACAAATAGGTTACCTTTACATGTGCCACTAAAAAAAAATGACAAACAAAACCCCTAAAGAAAACTGATGATTAAAAAAAAATTTAAATTGAAGGCCATAAAATAACAAACAAAAGAGAAAAGTTGGGACAACAAACCTCCCATTATTCAAAGTTTCTAGAACATGGCTTTATGTGAATTGGTGTTGAAAATGTTTATAATGTTTACTTGAAGCGTCACCCAATTAGGATGGGCATCTAAAGTGGCTTGAATACCATGTAACATGACCTCAAAACCTTTTTTAACCTCCACCTCAAACTAATATGATGACAACTGAAAGGTAAACACATCACAAAATTGCAAACATAAAGCCTTGTTCACCAATTGATAAAACATTTCTCTCACTACAATTAAACAAATTTCACCAAAAGGCTTGACCAAAACCAAAAATCAACTACCCCTAAAAATCGAAGCAACAAACCCAAAGATACAATCAATAATCACATGGAAACAGAACTAATGAAGCTGAATGAAGCCATTTGTTAAATGTTTCGAATCAAAAGAACCTCCAAAACATTCAAAACCCATACCAAATGAACCACCATTTGACAAATGAAACATGCACAAAAACAAACTAAAAAAGTTCACAAAAAATCTAAGATCTACATTTGAATTAAAGTTCAACAAAGAATCCAAACAAAGAGAGTTTGTGTTCAACAAGTGTAAAGCTAAGAACACATTAACTGTCTTTGAAAACGCCAAACACTATGACAAGAGAAACAAAAGCCTTGACGACATGAGCAAACTTTCTAACACTCCCCAAAAATAAACTTTAACCGCCATTGACTCAAGGAAGTGCCATAGGGACAGAATCAAGTTTAATGTTTAGAGATGGAAAAAGAAATTAGGGGACGAAAAATTTAGAGATGGAAAGATAGATTAGGGGACGAAAGAAAGACCCAAAGATTGAATGACAATAAGAATATCTCCAATATTTATCTCACTCAAAAAGGGGTTTGGGGGTGAAAGGAGCCCCAAAGAGAGGGTGAAGACAGGGTGACTTTAAAGAAAACACTATTGTCTTAGACAAAAGAGTCACCAATTTTCAATTAGGGTGGATTTCCCTCACAAGTGAATTATTGGGTTTCAACTCAAGACCTCAATCTTGTACCAATCACAAGCCATCCTGTGTGAGAGGCTTGAGGGTTTTTCTAATTTATATTCAAAGAGATTGTGTTTTTTATTGGTGAAGAAAACATCTTTCAAAACTAGGAACTCTCTTTAAAAACCAAACAACTCACAAGCCCCTCCACATGTAAGGTTTTGTGGTTCAGTGGTATATACATTCCTTGGAGGGGAAGATTTTGTGTTCAAATTTCATTCCCGAAGCTTATTCCTTAAACCTTTTGACCCCTATAGATCCTTTCTTTGAGGAACAAACCTAAGTAGACCCTTCTACCCAAGTTGGGTTTCAACATTGTAATTTTTTTCAAATGCAACCGGTTCTCACTTGAGTGATAACAAACAGGTAAATTATCACACCCGGGTATCACTACGCTTGACACCCATTGTTGGCTCCACATGGTGAGAATCGGGCTAAAAACTTGTAAAGTTGCAAAGTAACCCAAGTAGGGGGGAAGGTTGCGATAACTGCCCAACACTAGAATATTGTTGGGTTTCCAATTGTCACACAACAACTATTAGTTCAAATTTAAGCTCAACTTGTATCTTGGAAGAAATTTGAAGAGATAATGACGCGCTCCCAAGTCACGGGGTGAAACCCACTTGGGGGTCTCACAAAGTCAAGTTGCGGAATTGAGACTTGGTAGCACGCTCCCGGCTTCCAACTCTAAAAAGGGGTAGAGGGTCGAGTTGGGAGCCCCGGGATTAGACTAGGAAGAGATCAAGCTTTTAGATCGCACGAACCTGCATCACAAACCAACACGAGTTGGTTAGAATCCATTTGCACTCTTTTGGTGTTGGGACAAGCCACGGGGACCCGGACTCACTTGGACTCACCACATCCTTGGCTCGGGAGTATGCCACCACCATACTCCCTATAGTATACTCTGCGCCACGTTGTGGGGGCTACACCCAAATGGCGCAAATTCCCGGGACTCCCGAAATGGAGTCCCGGAGTTGTCCCGAAATCGTCCCGGCGGGACTCCCGGAACTTTGAACGGCCATAACTCCCGACTGCGGAGTTGGATCGCGACGAGGTCTGAACCAAAGTTGTAGCCCTCGTCGAGATCTTTCCAACGACGTATCGCACTCCCAATTCGGACTTCGGGAAGGGGTCGATTCCCGACTTTTAGTGGTCGGGAGTCAAACTGCCAGTTTGACTCCCGGCCCTTCTTTTGCCCATAACTTGGGCGACAGATGTCCAAATGGCCAATGCGAGGCCATTTTCGATATCTACGCTTCAAGACCTTTCCAATGACACCAAGAACACCCCGTTGCGAGGTGTTTTGGGTCCTGCTGTCGAGCTCTAAACATTCGGGAGTCCCGGAGGACTCCAAATCCCAACTTTTCCAAGTGTTGGGCTTCACCCCCACACTTGGCCAAAGTAGGGTTGCGACACTCTCCCCCACTAGAAGAAAGAGGTCAATGTCCTCATTGACACTTAGAATTTCCTTTCATACAATTGCAATTGCTTTCTTTTGGATCCTTGGCCATTTTGCCAACTTTGTGGCTAGACCTTGTCTCAAGCTAACTTAGGCGTCCCCAAGTTTCCAACACTTTCTTGACAAGTCCAAGGGTGTCCTCTCCGGGACCCTCTCCCCTTGCTTCGTCAAAAGACTAACTAGCCTAATTGACGAAGCTCCTCATTTGGGAGGAACTTTTTCATTCTTCCCCTCATGAGGAGCCTAAGTCAAGTCTAATCTTGACCTAAGCTACTTGACATGACTCCTTTCCCTATCCCGCGCCTCGGTCACAACAACCAAGCCTTAACTAAAAGGTTTGCTTATCAAGGTACGAGAAGCAACACCTAGGTTTGCCAAACCCAAGTCCCAAACTACACTTAAAGTATGTGAGCGGGGTCATGACTTCCCGCGTTGGCCACACTACAAGCCAACCCTTCGGGATGCACCTCAAGGCATGTGCATGTCCCTGCAAGCTCACCTTGCTTGCCTCCTCTTTTGGGGTCAAGTTTCTTCAACCCCAAACTAGGAGTCCGATTTTGATTTGAGCCTACGCAACATAGTTCCATTTATCCATGCCACAACCCTATTTGCCTTAACAATTTTTCCCCATGATACAATATCTTGGAAGTTATAATGCCCTTTTTATCTCACTTGCAACTTGATGTGGTACATTTTATGGAATTCTCCCCCTCTAAAATAAAGGTGATGCCCTCATCACGCTCTACGCCTTTTCTTTGCCGGTCTAGTGTGAAATTCTTCTATGGCTTCTTGGGCATGTTCCATGTCGGACTCTTTCACCCAAGAAGCTTCTATTGCATGGTAACCTTTCCACTTCACTAAGTATTCCCGCTCTCGTCCCCTAAGTTGCCTTGATTTGAGCACGGCCTCAACCTCAAACTCTGGTTCATTATGAACTAAGTCCGGCGGAGGCCTTGAGTTATGCTCTCGATTAGGCCTTGAGGCATCGCGGGAGACCGGCTTCAAAAGGGACACATGAAATGTGGGATGAACTCTAAAGTTTTCCGGAAGTTCTAACTTATAAGTGTCGGAAAGTTTCTTTTCCAACACCTTGAATGGCCCCGCATATGGGCCTAAGAACTTATGACTCAAACCTTCCGGTAACCTAAAATTCTTGATGTTCAACCACACTTCGTCTCCCTCTTGAAACTTCACTTCTCGTCGGGACTTGTCCGCAAAATCCTTGTACCTTTTGTGCGCCTTCTGCAAGTTAGCCTTGGCCAACTCCCATAAGCGCTTCCTTTTTCCATCAAGCTGCGTCACCATTGGCACTTCCTCACTTGTATCAATCGAAGGTTGTCCTTGCGTTGCCCAAGTCATGGGCACAATTGGTGACCTTCCCGTCACCATTTGAAATGGGGTGGACCCAGTTGCGGAGTGTTCCGAGTTGTTATAACAAAACTCGGCTAACTCCAAATGGTCCACCCAATCTTGTTGATCCGCCGCCACATAATTCCTCAAGAATTGTTGGATGACCAAGTTCACCCTTTCGGTTTGTCCATCGGTTTGGGGGCGGAAAGAGGTGCTCATCTTGAGCTCCGACCCCATTCGCTTCCACAAGGCCCGCCAAAACTTACTTGTAAACTTTGGGTCTCGATCCGACACTATGTCTTTTGGAAGCCCATGGTGTTTGAAAATGTGAGAGAAGAATAACCTCCCCGTTTCTTGTGCCGTTGCTTCATCCTTTGTGGGAATGAAATGTGCCATTTTGCTAAATCGATCCACCACAACCATGATGGCATCAAATCCCCTTGAAGGGGGCAGACTTACCATGAAATCCATTGACACACTTTCCCATGGCCCTTCGGGAATTGGCAAGGGTTGCAACAAACCCGCTTGCTTCTTGTTGAGGGTCCGGTTTTGTTGACAAGTTAAACAAGTCTTCACGTACTCCTCCGCACTATCTTTTAAGTTGGGCCAATAGTAGGACTTCTTTAGGAATGTTGTGGTGCGCTTGGCACCACCATGGCCCGCAAGTGGTCCATCATGACATTCCTTCAAAAGTGTGTCTCGCATCTTCCCTTCCGGCACATAAAGTCGATTTTGCTTGTACCACAATAATCCATTTCTCAAATGGAAGTGGGACTTGGCTCCATTTTGGATGCTTTGCCTTGTCTCCTTGGCAAATGCATCCCGGCGGCTTGCTAGTCTAACTTCCTTTTGAAGTTCCGACTCTCCAACACACACCATTCTAAGTTGGTGTTTCCGGCTCAAGGCATCGGGCACTATGTTCTCTTTTCCCGGCTTGTGCCGGATGTCCACATTAAACAAGGCCAATGTGTCTTGCCACCTTTGTTGTTTTGATGACAACTTGGGTTGCGTTGCGAAGTACTTCAAGGTCACATTGTCGGTCCACACCACTACGTCTTTGGAACCTATGTAGTGGCCCCAAGTCTTGAGGCAATGTATGACCGCCCACATCTCTTTCTCGTGTGTTGGCCACCTTCGCTCCGTCTCACCCAACTTCTTGCTTTCAAAGGCCACCGGTCTTCCTTCTTGCACCAAGACTCCCCCAACCGCAAAGTCGGAGGCGTCGGAATGAATCTCGAAGTCTTTGTCGAAGTCGGGTAACTTCAACACCGGCGCCTTCACCAAAATGCCCTTCAATGTTCCAAAGGCTTCATCGCATGCTTGTTCCCATTCATAGGTGACGGCGGACTTCTTCAAAAGGTTCGTCAAAGGCGCCGCTATCTTTGCAAAGTTCTTGATGAACTTGCGATAGTATGAGGCCAATCCTAAGAAGGACCTCAAGGCGGGAACCGACTTGGGCGGCTCCCAATCCAAAATCGCCTTAACCTTGTGATCGTCCATCATCAAGCCCTCTTGAGTTATCCTATGTCCCAAAAAGTCTACTTCCGTCACCCCAAATTCGCACTTCTCGAGCTTTGCATACAACTTGTTTTCCCTTAGCCTTTGGAACACCTTGCGAAGGTGCTCCGCATGCTCCTCCAAGGAGCTACTATAGATCAAAATGTCGTCTATGTAGACGACCACGAAATCATCAAGCCAGTCGCGGAATATGTCATTCATGAGAGTGCAAAATGTGGCGGGTGCATTAGTGAGCCCAAAGGGCATCACCATGAACTCGTATGAGCCATACCTTGTGCGACAAGCGGTTTTCTCTTCGTCCCCTTCCGCTATCCTTATTTGGTAATACCCGGAACGTAGATCAATTCTACTAAAAACCTTGGCTCCCGAGAGACGGTCAAATAGATCATCGATGCGAGGTAAAGGATACCGATTTTTCACCGTTGCCTTGTTGAGTGCTCTATAATCAACACACATCCTCAAAGTCCCATCCTTCTTGTGAACAAAAAGGACAGGTGCCCCATATGGCGACTTGCTTGGTTTGATATACCCTTTGGCAAGGAGTTCTTCGAGTTGAACCTTTAACTCTTTTAACTCCTCATGGCTCATTCGGTATGGGGCCTTGGCGGGAGGTTCCACTCCCGGCATCACTTCAATCGCATGATCAACCCGTCTTCTCGGGGGCAAGTCTTCGGGCAACTCGGCGGGCATCACATCCGGGAACTCTTCCAACACTCGCCTTATGCACTTGGCGGAAGTCACCGACTTGGTGACCTCCTCGGGCTCATACTCGTCCAACACCCGCAACACACACACCATGCCAAAACCTCCCACACATTCCTTCTCAAAAGCTTTTCCTACCATAAAGCGGATGGTTGGATCACCCACACAAGGCAACTCATGTGCCTTGACTCGCACAATCCCACTTTTAGATGGGATTCTAACTATCCGATTGTGCCCTTCTATGAGCACATTGTTTTGGGTGATGAACTCCATCCCCAAAACACATTCCATTCCACCCAAGGTGGAAACCAGCAAGTCCAACTTTCCTCTCCAATTCCCCAATTGAAGAGGGACTCCTTTCGCTTGTAATGTAGTTGGATGGGGAATCCCATCCGCAAAATGCACCTCAATGGGTGCCTTGAGCTCCTCTAAGTGGAGCTCCATCCTTTCGGCGCTTTCCCGAGTTATGAAGTTGTGAGAAGCCCCTGTGTCCAAAAGACATAAGATATCCCGCTTAGCAATCTTCCCTTTCAAGAAGATAAGTCGATTGCATTCTTTTTGGGCTAGAGTGGCATTGAGAGCAAGTACCTTTGAGCTCCCAACACCGGATTTGGACTTGGGGCAATCCTTGGAGTAATGCCCCACCTCGTTGCAATTGAAACAGGCACCCTTGGGCTTGTCTCCAGAATTCCCTTTGTTTTGGCTCCCTTTGAAAGGAGCCCCTTTCCTCACAAAATTTCCTTTGGGCTTGAACCCCGAGCCTTGAAATGGTTTGGGCTTATCCTTGGTTGGGCTTCCTTGCCCCCGGTTCCACTCCCCTTCATGCCTTGGCTTTTTGTGAAGGAACTTGTTGTCCTTCTTGAACCCGGATTTGTCGCTCCGCCCCACATCCGAGAAATTCTCCACTTTCGTGATGGCCTCGGATAATGAGGCGGGCCAACTCTCCTCAAGTTTTCGCTTGGCCCAAGTTGGAAGTCCCATCACGAATTGGCACACCCGGTCCATCTCGTGCATGTGCCGTACCTCGAGCATGAGTTCCGAATAAGCCCTCACATATTGCCTCAAATTTTCATTCGGGGCATTCACAAGGTCACGAAGCTTGCACCTTGAAATGTAATCGGAGTTCCTCGGGACAAATTCCGCCTCAATGCGGTCTTTGAAAAACTCCCACGTATAGCCATGGCTCTTCCCCTCCTCCTGTCGCACCGTCCGCCACCATGTGGCGGCATAGCCCTTCAAGTAGGATTGGGCAAGCTCCACGGCGGAATGCCGTCCAACCTTGGCGGCATGCAAGTAGTCGTCCATCTCCGCAAGCCAAGCATCCACAACCTTGCGGTCGCGGGCGCCATCGAAGTTCCCGGGCTTGGCCGGTTGAAACCTTTCACCCTTGGAGGCTCCCATTTTGAGAGCCGCCACCAACTCACCGAAGTCGGGTCTTCCCATCTTGAGGAGTACTTCCAATTGTGCCGGGGTGAATAGGACCGAGCTCCTCTCTTCCTCACTTTCGGGCTCATCACGGTCCTCCCGGGGCATGGGTTCCTCCTCCCCAATAGATTCGGGCAGGGCTACTTGGTCATTGACGGGCTCTTCCATCACGGAGTCTTGCGGTTGCTTGCGGTTCTTCTTGGGAGCCATCCGAACCCAAGAAGTGAGCTTCACCACTTGCTCTGATACCACGTGACGCGCTCCCAAGTCACGGGGTGAAACCCACTTGGGGGTCTCACAAAGTCAAGTTGCGGAATTGAGACTTGGTAGCACGCTCCCGGCTTCCAACTCTAAAAAGGGGTAGAGGGTCGAGTTGGGAGCCCCGGGATTAGACTAGGAAGAGATCAAGCTTTTAGATCGCACGAACCTGCATCACAAACCAACACGAGTTGGTTAGAATCCATTTGCACTCTTTTGGTGTTGGGACAAGCCACGGGGACCCGGACTCACTTGGACTCACCACATCCTTGGCTCGGGAGTATGCCACCACCATACTCCCTATAGTATACTCTGCGCCACGTTGTGGGGGCTACACCCAAATGGCGCAAATTCCCGGGACTCCCGAAATGGAGTCCCGGAGTTGTCCCGAAATCGTCCCGGCGGGACTCCCGGAACTTTGAACGGCCATAACTCCCGACTGCGGAGTTGGATCGCGACGAGGTCTGAACCAAAGTTGTAGCCCTCGTCGAGATCTTTCCAACGACGTATCGCACTCCCAATTCGGACTTCGGGAAGGGGTCGATTCCCGACTTTTAGTGGTCGGGAGTCAAACTGCCAGTTTGACTCCCGGCCCTTCTTTTGCCCATAACTTGGGCGACAGATGTCCAAATGGCCAATGCGAGGCCATTTTCGATATCTACGCTTCAAGACCTTTCCAATGACACCAAGAACACCCCGTTGCGAGGTGTTTTGGGTCCTGCTGTCGAGCTCTAAACATTCGGGAGTCCCGGAGGACTCCAAATCCCAACTTTTCCAAGTGTTGGGCTTCACCCCCACACTTGGCCAAAGTAGGGTTGCGACAGATAAATTGGAAGAACTTTAGTGCTTAATTTTGTATGGGAGGTTCAAATAAAATCACGAAAATGAAAGGAACCATGTAACATGGCTAAGTAAATTTGATAACAAAATGGATTTGCTCCCCAGAAAAAACAAAGCATCCTAAAGACTACAACTTGGTAAGCCTCCAATTGTCACAAACAAATCAATTGATTCCCCTTTCAGCAAAAATTGTATCCTAAAGTCCTCTGTGGAATGAATTTTCCCTTTGCTCTTCCCCAATCCAACGAGGGGTGTGTCAAAGTGTGGCCTTGCCATTTACATTTAAAAGTATCTTAAGGTAAAAGAAGAATTATGGAAACTCAAATATTTCACCATCCAAAATATATTATCTTCAAAAAATCCTCTAAAAGAAACCAAAATCCTTCCAGTTAAATTATAACTCTATAACTAATCTCAAGTTTGTTTTAACACGTGAAGCCAAAATATGAGAATCTTTCAAAAATCCTCATATAAAAATAGACCTATTATTATTATTACCTTAGTAGGACCAAAATCCCTTAACCTACTATACTCTATAATGAATCTAAACACAATATTCTTGCCTACAAAGGCAAGGCCAACAAACAAGTAGATGGGTGACCACCAATGAATTAATCCATGACAAATTTGGAAACAACAAAATTTGTCTCTATCCAATCATCAGGGTATCAATGTATCAATACTCCAATGAACTCCCTAGCTTGAATCTCAACTTCCAATTCTCAATATTTATTTATTTTTGGCTTTTGAATCTCATTGCTCCAATAAATGCCCCCACCAGCACTTCATATTGTCTCATCCTAAGCCCCTTATTTCAGTCAGGAATGCCCTCACCCTTGAGCCTTTACCTTGCACAAGAAGAATCTATTGCGTGTAATTTACTACCGAATGGAATCACCACACCAGCCAGCCCGCTCAATGTTTTTCTCCTCTCAAAATTTTGATCTCAAATTAATAAAATGGAATAAATTGTCGCAAGTTCTCTTCTTTTTTCTTTCTTTTTAAAGTGTCAAATATTCAAACCACCATTTTATTTTAGTTTTGGGGGGGTATGTTTTCCTCACTTGGCCACCAAAAATCCACTGCAACTCATACAGAGGATTTTTAATTTTTTTTGTGAACCCTAAAAAGCCACCAAAGTCCCCAGATTTCACCAGAAAAAAATTCTGAAATTGAAATTTTTAGACAATAGGTTCCAATCAGTGTTTTCTTTTTAGCAAATTTTCGGTGTTTTGTTTACAAGAAAATCTGGGAAATTTTGGAGGGAATATGTTTTTTCTGGTGTAATTTTGACCAATTTTGCAATTTTTGGGGCAAAATTCCATAAAATTTTGACATCACAAATATGAAAAAAGAAACACTGGTTTCACCCAATCAGTGGTTTTTTTCTTTTTTTTTCAATTCATTTTTGTGGTTTCAATTTTTTTGCAGAACATTCCTCTTCAGTGTTTTTTTTTTTTTTGGGCAAAATAAGTCGTATTATAACTGAAAAAAATAAAAAACTTGTTGTCGAGTGGCAAGATTTCACCCCACCAAAAAAAAAAAAAAGTCACTAGTTCTAGCTGGTCCCCAAAATATAGCAGGATTTTTTAGTTATTCTACTTTCCCCTCTATTTCCTCTCTCTGAACTCTAGCCAAATTTGACTAACTCCTCATGTAAATGATCACCAAGGTGGGGTACATCACAAAATTGAAAATTAAAACCCCTAATTTTGACATGTGGTTTTCGCCAGTTTTTTTACAATTTCAACAGCTTTCTGCCAATTGATGCTAAATCTTGTTGGAAATAATTTCTAATGCCAATAGGCTAATTTTTTTTAAATGAAAAAAAAAACCCAAGAACCCCAAGAACCCGAAAACCCTAAAAAAAAATTGAACAATGCTCCAACTGAAAAGAAATGGGAAAAAAAAAAGAGGGAAAAAGAGCACCAAAATAATAAATAAATAAACATATTACTTACTAATTGAAAAAATAATAATAGTACCATGCAATGTTATAATCCAGAGTAATGGGTCTTTTGGTTTAGGGTTGAGGCTCAAGGCAAACCCTAGTGTTTCTCACTTCATAGCTTCTTCATCTTCCTTTCTTTTCTTTTCTTTTTCTTTTTCTTTTCTCAAAAATTGTATGGATCACTCTACTTCTTGTTGGCATGAACAAGACGGAAAACCAACCATGCTTGTCACTCACCTCATCACCACCCATGTTGTATTGAGCTACCATACTCTTGCAAATGAATTATGTAAGATTTGAAGGTGGTGTATATTGAGGTTGTGATATGTGAGGACCATGATGATAGAACACAATAATAATGTGTTGTTGGGAATGATAGAAGAGAAGAAGAGCATTTGAATATGTTGCACATGAGGGACATGATTGTGCATACATGGGAATATCACCATATTGGTTTCCTTTCTCACTTAAAGCTTGGTTCACACAGGCCACAGTGAACCAGCACCCACCAGTGCACCATGAAGGATGAATGATAAGTGATCAGTGAACAGTTTTCTGTTGGGCTTCAGTTCACTAGCTAACCATGGTGGTTAGCTCAGTTGCGGTTTTTTTTTTCTTTTCTTTTTTCCTACCTGCCTGCCTACTAACAACCCATAAGCAGGTAGTTAGTAGGTAGTAAAATAAATGGCCCTTTTCCTATGTATAAACCATCTAGTTACTTAGTAGTTACTTCTTTTCCTACCTATCTACCTATACATGAGACCTATTTCCTACAGAATTGGTTTACCAAGATGAAACCAAATATTAACTCAGTTGAGGTTCATCCACAACTGAGTAATAACGGACATCCAATGGATGGTGCGCAGGTGGGTGCTGGTTCAACTGAGTTAGTATATGGTTTCACCTTGGTAACCAATTATGTAAGAAATAGGTCTCATATATAGGTAGGTTGGTAGGAAAATAGATAACTACTAGGTACTTGTAGATGGCTTATACATAGGTAAGGGCTGTTTTTACTACCTACTACGTACTAACAACCTGCTAGTGGGTTGTTAGTAGGTAGGTCGGTAGTAAAAAAAAAGCAACTGGGCTAACCACCATCATGGTTAGCCAGGGAACTGGAATCCAACGGAAAACCGTCTCGTGACCATTTACCATCCATCCTACGTGATGCGCCGGTGGGTGCTGGTTCATTGTGGCCCATGAACCATTGGTTCAAAATTTTGAATTCTTTTCTAGAACTGGAACCCAAATTGGGAACCAACAGAAAACCAAAACTAAAATCAGCCCCAAAACCCAGTTTATCCAACTTCTGGTTCTGAATTGTTTTAATTCAGAAAACATTCTTATTTCTTAAAAGATAATTGTGGTTAGGCATGTTGTTAGTTTTTTTTTTAAATCAATATTTTGAATAATTAAAAATAATTAATAATAATTTCGGGGTGGGGTGGGCAATAGGCATGTAGTTCTTCCTTTTGGAAAATGTCTCAATTATGCAAAAAATAATTAATTAAAATTTGTGGGTTTAGGTATGTAGTTGATATAAATGATCATATTTTATTAGTGGTACAATGTTAATAACAAACCCCCCCTCCCCCTCCCCCAACAGTTTTGGGCTATGGGTAGGTTGGTAAAACTAGATCTAGTTTGGAACCAAACTTTTCTAGGAATTCATTTAAAGAACCCAAAACAAGGGGTCCTAAATTGTGAAGAATTGAGTCTAGAACCAAACCAGAGGTTCTATCAAATTAAAATAAATCCTTGAACTAGAACTAGAGGTTTCATCAAATTAAAAGAAATCCTTGAACTAGAACTAGAGGTTTTATCAAATTAAAAGAAATCCTTGAACTAAAACTAGAGGTTCTTCCCAATTGGTTCTTTCCAATTTTAGAAAGAAAATTTGAAACCAAGATCAAAGATTTTTTGAAAAAGTGAGAACCAGCCAACATTGGTTCACACCTAAGGCTAACCTATTTGGATGGTAGCCTTAACATTGAAAAAAACCTTGGGTTAAAATCACATTCACATGAACTAAAGGTTTTCATTAACAATTTGGCATATATTAACCTATTCTCGATAGCCCTATCCATACTTAAGGTTAAATTGTGGTTGTTTTATTATCAACAACAATTTGTAGATACTTGTGTTCATCATTTTCTTTTAAAGTTTTAAACTAACAATCACCTTCACTTTCAGCACTTAAGTGTACATCATTGCTAGGGTTCTTGCACATTCTTGCACACTTAATATGGTAGTTATGGTAGTTATGGAATTGACGCATGTGCCACAACATGGAGAGAAGGAAAGCATTGAGTCAAAATTCATGGTAAGTCTTCATCTAGTGAGTCACGAAGGAAAGGGTGGTAACTGTGTGGAAAAGTTAAAGAATCGAAGAAAATATACAATGATGTGGGAAGGAGGCGTAGAATATCTCTGGAACATTTATTTGGGCATAGTTCATACAAAAAGAAAAGTTGTTTCTTGTGCAACTATTGCGAATATGCAATGATCAAATAATCTTTTTTTTTAATCTATTGTGAAGAAAAATCATGGGTGTGGTGTAAAGAATACACAACTTGGCAAGACCAACCTAAATGTTATAAGCATCCAAAAACCAAATGCACATCACAAAGTTTTTATATAATTCAGAAAAAATCAAAAGACCTTGGATCCAAATGAAATGTTTGATTACTACAAGCAAAAAGTGGGCAGAGGCTTACATCTATGTGAGTAGCAACAAATGCTTCTAGAAGATGATGAACAATTAATGTTATAACAACAATCAGTCGAATGAAAGACTATGTACCATTTGTTTTATTTTGCATTCATGTTGCATCATCTTTTTATTGTAGCGTATGTTTGTTCTTTGTAGGTACCTCATTAGCAATGAAATTTTAGACTTGTCATGCACACTTTTCCACAATTGAGTTTCTTAACAATGGAATTTCAAACGTATTATGCACACTTTTTAAAATTTGAGCTTCTTGACAATGGAAGAATTTTAGACTTATGATGCATGTTTTTATTATCATGTCAATTTAACATACTTGTTTTTGTTACACTTCGACATTAACAAATATCGACGAATTTGAATAGATTTTATCACAAACAATTTTTAGCAACAATTTGCCATCACATTTTGTCAAGCTTGATGTTAACTCACCACATAGGATTTCCATGTTGACTACCTACCAATGTACATGTTTATGTGTGAACAAAGTTAACTTATCATCCATGTACCAATGTTATAGTCCTAGGTGTGAACTGACATTTATAACCATCGACTATCAATCATTAGTAACTTAGCAATTTATATGATGCATAACAAATGATTAGGAAACTAAAAATCCTATGAGCCATCACATAAAATGGACATGAGAAAGGTAGTTAATATCTATCAATGAATTGGTCTTCTTTCACATTCTTCAACAATCCAAGTTTGTATAAAATGATGGGCATACAATTAAACTATCATATCATTTTTTGCTCTTGAAGCTTTTGGTGTACATGGTAATTGAAGTCAAAACATTAATTTTTGAAAAAACCAATGTGAATGTGAAAATCATATTGTCAAGTTAGATAATTTATGCATCAATTGTGCTCACATGTGAATTGTTTTTATATCCAACAATTATTGGTTTGATACCATATTTGCACATGAATATATGGTGACTTATGAGCATGATAAACCATGTAAATTATTGTTGGCATGTCAATCAAACTGCCTTTGGTGTTGTAATGCCATGTTAATTTAATTACATTTTTATTGTATGAATGCAAAGGACAATAAAACAAATACGAACTTGGAGCCTTGGACAATTATATTACCACATAAAATGACATTTTAAGAATTTTGGACTAGATATTTAGTTACATTGAGCTTGGATATAGGCTATTGAAAGGTACTTACATCTTTTGTACATATTTGAAAAAGTTAGCTACTTATCTCTTTATCTATTTCTAAATACCTAGTTTTAGGAGGCCCTTAAGAAGGGCTAGGTTATTAGGTATAGATGTTTTACTTAGAATTAAATGACTAATCAATAAATTTTCCCAAAACCTATACTACATATTTATAAAATTATGAAATGTTATATGGTAATATTCATTTGGATATAATAGTTGGATAAGATTAATATACTTACCATCTATGTTCAGCATTTAAATGTTAAACTGATATGAAAATTTTAAAAATAGAGGTTTTAAACCTAGTTTGATTATTTGCAAATTCGAAATTAGATTATATTGTGTGAATGTTCATTATGCATATTCCAGAATGTGTTGATAAACGAAAAGAAAATATTAAAATTAGCCAACTTAGTTTTCATGTGGGGTTCATTATGAGAAATCCATATCCAACATTATCAATAATGGGCCAAAGTGAACTAGCACCTACCAACACACCATGAAGGATGGATGGTAAATGGTTAGAAAACAATTTTCTATTGGGTTTGAATCCCTAACCAACCATGGTGGTTAAGATAATTGTTATTTTACTACCTACCTACTAATAATTATAAGCATGTTGTTGATAAATAGGTAGTTAAAAAACCCTTATCTATGTACAAACAACAAACCATCTATGTATCTAATAAAAACCTATTTTCATACATATAACTTATATATATAACCTATTTTTTATAGAATGGGTTACCAAAGTGAAACCAAATATTAATTTTGTTGAAGTCCATCCACAATTAAATCGTAATGGGCATCTAGTGGATGGCATGTTGGTGTGTGCTAGTTCATTTTGGCTTAGATAATGGGAACGTCAAGGCTTTCAAGTGCCTATGGAAAAAATAACTAAACAACCATGTTGCCCCCATTATGATGGTTTGATTATATTGAATTATCTACTAAAAAATATGATAATAATGCAAATGAATTGCCCATTAAATACCTAATTGGTGAAACCAACCTTTTTTTCAAGTCTAATTAGTAGTTAATGTGGTTACACATTTTAGACCTCAATTAACATAGGTAGCTAATTTTTTTGCATGAGATGGAGCTAACTTGATGACTTTAAAAAATTGACAAGTGGGTCATGGCTATGATGGCAAGCACTAATTCCAAATGTCCATAGAATGGCTACAACCAAAATAATCATGATTAAAAGCAATGGCAACATGTGGGTATGCAAGGGATTGCATTTGGTAACATGCATGTTTTCAAGGGGCTATATTTGATGAAATGTGGGTTGGCAAGGGAATATTTTTGGTCATAGGTTTATTGTGAGATGCATATGATTAATTATGCCTTTAACTAATAATTAGTGCATTAAATTATTTAAATCTTAATACAACCTTTAAAACATCTAGATAGAATTAAATGAAATTCAAAACCATGGATAGAAAACTAAAAAAAATTAACATCATTTAAACTTTAATCACCTTGAAAGGGATTTGCACCCTAACCGTAAAAGGGTGTTGCCCACCACAACTCAAAGTTTAACTTGCACCCAAACTAATTAGAATATAGGCACAAAACAATTAGTTGGAAAATTTTAATTTTGGGTCTCAATTGAAGATGTAACATAAATAAGGTTTGTACTTCAAGTTAAACACCAAAATCTAGATTCCAAATCATGTGAAATTAGCTTCAAATGTTGAATAACACTTGCATAAAATATAACAATTTTGTTTTAAAATATTTTTAAACATGCATAAAAAATTACAAACAAGGTTTAAAAATTATAGAAGAACCTTAAAGGTTAAGAATTGACCTAAAACCATTCTTGCATTTTTCTTATGTACTTCAACATTCATTTCCTCCATGCAAAATACATATTACAAAACTACTACCAAGTTAAATCCTCTTCCAAGCATACCAAGTTTTAAAATGTAGATAACTAGTAAAAATGAATCTTTTATGACTTGTTTTATGCAACTACACATGTCACATGCAACTAAAAAATGTTGCATCTAACAAGTTATGACATTGTTAAGTTAATAAGTTATTATAAATTATTCAACTTAACAATTGAAGATGCAACAAACAATATTATTATACATTAATAACTTAATAACGTAAGTTATAATAATGCAAATAATTGTGAAACATAGTCATCTTGAAAAAAAATGTTTGCAAATCAAAATTGTGAACTTATAACAAGGCAAACCCAATCTTGCCATAGTCATTAACTTTTTTAGGGGCAATTTTTTTTGTTTCAACACACTTAGGTGAGTGTGAAAGGTCTCATATGATTTAGTAGGATTCCTAGCCTAGAATTGGGGATAAACAACATTAAGGGCATTCATAACTTGATGTTCCATGATAGTTGTTCTAATTTTAAAATAAGGCCTTGAGCTACCCCTTCACATTCATCTTTCACCTTGGTCATAACCTTTTTGATAACATCCTTGGTGACATGTAAAAAACCTCTAACCCATCAACACAAGACTTGTAGATAAGGTGTTTACCTCCAACAAATGAAAACAAAAGATACTCAATATCTTCCTTGCCATTTAGGTGAGAAAACCAATTCATGGGAAAGGTTTGATTAGTTAGAAATCAATAGAATTAAAATCATCAAAAGCTAGATCTTCAACTTAGCATAGGGATCATAATAAAGCTTATATAGCTCCTATTGAGCCAATTTTACAACATTCATGAAGTCATAGACAAAGGCATTTGTGTTTTGTGCAATTTTGATCAATGTATTCATTATCTCAAGTAAAGGAAGGATATAAGGGAACCCAAAAATGAAGTCAATGTCACATAATGCATTCAATTTCTTCATAGCAACCTCATTTTTTACATTATCATTTTTTCACAATCAAAAGGCAGTATTTTATGTAGACCCATTTTGCCAAAAATAACATGGAATTCCACCTTGTCTTCACATTTCAAAAAAGCTTGTTTCCTTTCATGTTCATTAGGTTGGCAAGTTTTTGAAACTCCCCAAACTTCTTGGGGTTGTGTGCAAAGAAGACATTATATTGATTTTGCAAAATGCCCTCCAACCAACACACTAACGTTAATAAGGTGATCACCACAAGATTAGTCTTCTAGGCAAAACAATTCATGAACATCCCCATTCAAGAATGGGGCTACCTTTTCTTTGAATTACAATGTCACACCACTTCAATGGCCTTGGAACACACTTGACCTATCATAACCCATATTATTCACAACATTCCTTTTAGCTCCTTGAATCCTAGCCCATCAAATTCCAACAAACACTTAAACATTATAACAAAAATGTTGTGCAATGTGGTAGAGACCCTGATTTAGTCAACACAAAGGAGGATATGCCTCTTCCAACTCTAGACCACATACATGTGGATCAAAAGCCATTGGGTATAATCAATTAATGTTAATTACTATGAAGGTAGTAGTTGCAAATGTGACTTTTGTAACATCCAACAACACAAAATGCATGATTTTTACCATGCCTAACCCTAAAGAATCATATCATTCCTTTTTAGAAAGACTTTTAACTTTTAGCAACTATAACAAAGGCTTCAAATTTTTATAGCCAGTCATTGGATGGCCATGCACAAAAAGGTCATAAATAATAACAAATTGCACACTTTTACTTGTCAATGGGAACATCAATGAAAAGATGATCCAAGATGAACATATGGTCATGAACAGTGAAATCACACTCATTATTGCATGCACATAATATTTGTTATAATAATAAGAACCAACATCAATCTCGAGCATGGATACCTTGCATTTTTTACTTCTAGCATGTTTTATGGCCAAATAAATGTTTAAATTGGATTTATGTAGTGGCCCAATTCACAATGGTTGTCACCTTCCATTTCAAAGTTTTTTTTTTTGTAAAACATTTAATTTACCACATAATTATAGTCAACATTCTAAAAAAACCCCATTTGTGATATGAAAGTCATTAGGTGCATTATGCTAACATGCACCAAAGTAATTGTAACCACTATTTAATGTTTCATACTTGTAACTACTAATCTAAATTGGTGTTGAAATTCTTGGATTTATTTCTATAAGAAAAGTGATAATATATCATGGGAAAATGTGAATAAATTTGAAATCAATTTAATGACTAAGCTGTATCCTCTTTTTTTTATTATAAATGTCATTAGTGTTTTAAAATATAAAATGACTTGTAAAATGACTTTAAAATATTTTTAAATTAGTTTTTTTAGAAATTTTTAAAGTATGAACTTTAACAATTTTTTTAATATCAAAAAATTTTACCAATTTTTTTTGTAATATATTATAAAATAAACAATATCCTAAGGGGGCATGATTGGCTCCTATTAGCATGAATAGACCTTATTAAACTATTCACATGGTTCACAAATATGGTTCAAAGTATGTGGAATCACATGCGAAATAAATATTTACCAATGTATTGGATATATGTCATGATATACATAGAAAATAATTAGTTTTTTTTTCTATTATATTATTTTGGTTGTGTTCTACCATAATGTGGGAAAACATTCAATTAAAAAAAACAATCCAATGTAACAACATAAAAGGGTCACCATAACTTGTTTTTTCTTATGTTGCCAATCTTGTGGAAATCAAAGAAAACCTTTATAATAGTAACCAACCTAGCACCAAGTTATGCAATGATGTCTTAACATAACCTTGAAAGAATTCATCCAACTTAGCTTGGGAGGAGGAGATCATTTGCTTGATTTGGGTATTTTTTAGATATGTTGAAAGCTAGATCTCCACCAAAAAAAATTTCTTGGAATGTTTATTGGCTAAGACTCCCCATTGTTTTTTTAATTTCTTAACCATGGCTCACTATAAACCATTACTTTGCGTATTGTTGATTCCAACCATGAGGCCCAATCAACTCACCTTGTGGTTTTAAGATCCATTCCTTCCCTTGCTTGAATAAAAAATTTATTTTGGGATTGATATTTCAAGAAAACAACATCGAGTGGGCCAATCTTAAGTTTCTTTGCTAGAACCAAACAATAAGAACAAAAGGGGAATGGTCCAAGAACCTATGGATTAAAGTAACCACTTCGATTTTCCCTCCTTTGCTGTCAAATTTCAGTCACTACTAAAATTTGTGGTTTTTCAAAAGGTCCAAGTTGATTGACTAGAGGCTTGAGGCTTGAATGACATTTGTATTCTTTGATTGATGAACTTGATTCAATGACTTATTTGACTATCTATCAATTTGACCATCTAGTCAAGTTGGACAAAGTGAATGACATCTTTAAATCAAGATGGAAAATATTGTTCTAGTAAAATGAGACATCCTATGTTACATAATAAGCAAAGATAACTACAAGTTATGTTAGGAAATAACCTAGGCCTACCTACATACCAACTTACTTACTTACCTACCTACCTCCTATGACCTACCTACCTATTTCCTATGGCATATACCTAACTACTTACCTCCTAAGACCTATTTACATACTTACCTACCTTATTGCCTACCTCATTATTCCTTCCTACCATCTTACAAACCTACCTAAATCTACTCACCAACTTCCTATTTCCTACAACCTACTTACCTACCTCTCACATACCTATCTACTTGTTACCTTTAATTTATTACTACCTAACTACCTACCTAACTCCTATGGACTATAAACAACCTATTTACCTATCCCTTGTACCTACCAACCATCATGTAACCTACCTATTAATTAATTTTCTTGTTACCTACATAACTAATGGTGTGAAATAAACAAATGTAATAAAAAACTTGACAAGTTCTGTAAACTTTGGAAAGCGTAATTCATTGATAGGGACTTGGATTATCATTGGGGAGGTCAATTCTTAATACTTGCAACTTATATACACACTTGAAAAATTAGGCTAAGTTAAGAAGGTTAGGTAGGTTAAATTAGGTTTAAAAGGTTGGGTAGGTTAAGCTAGGTTAGGCTACCACCTACCTATTTACTTGCTTTTTTACGACCTACCTAAACCTATATACTACCTAGCTACCTATAATTTTATTTTTGTTTTTTGTAATAATCCCAAAAAAATAGGGCAACAATTTGACTAATCAAATGGTCCATTGTCCACTAGTCAAATTGTCCAACATTTTGCCAATAAAAAAGACCACTTAGACATGTTAGATAGGTCCAAATCAACTTGTCCAAATTGATATGATGACCTTTTTTATGCATGTCCAAATGGGGTCCTTTTTTACTGGATTTTCTAATAAAAAAAACCATGAATTGTAGTATGATTGAAACTAAAAACAACAAATCAATATGGGAGATTGTTAAATGAGTACTTAACTTGCCATTGTCGAAGGTGTATTTTTTCTAGCTCATATTTTTTTAAGTATTTAGAAGTATCTCCTATGTCTTTCTTGGGCTCTTTTCCAAATGGTGATGTTTCCCCACAACATGAAGAGAGGAGTGTATGTTAAAAGCCATATTCTTCAAGAACCACTTGGGTCTTCAAAATATGTAACCTTCTATAAAAGCAAATTGTGGGTAGGAGCACTAAGTTGAATAAAATGGTTAAGGGCTTCAATTGTTTATAAATTCCACCACTTGAACTTTCGTTTTTTTAGTGATGATTGGGGATCAAGAATATGCTAGAACATCTATTAGGATTCTACATACAAAACCTCCTCTTTTGTCTTTTAAAACTAATAAGTAGCATTCAAGATGAAAAGAATCTCCATTTTCTAGATCCAATTGATGCCTCAAAACCTTTTCCTTAAGACTTGTTGAGATGTAAGAAACTAAAGTGATTTTGGCTAAGATGTGGACCATTTCTCACACATGTTTTTTGAGATTCTATGTTAATTAGACTAGGCATGGCAATGCTTTAGATTTGGAACATAGTAACGTGCCTCCAAGATGTTTTATCGATGTTATGTGAATATTAGCCAAACTTGAGCCTATAAGTTTTCAACTTTTGGGACCAAACCAATGTTCAAGATTTCAAAAAAATATTGTTGCAAATAGGATCAACCAATGTTTCTCCTACTACCTCCAACCAAACCAAGTAGCACATTGGGATCCTCATGTGGCGGGGGGGGGGGGGGGGGGGGGGGGGGGGGGGGTTAGGAGATTCTTCCATGACCTTTTTTTAATTTTTAATAACTCCAATTGAATATGGTTTTCTTTTTCTCTTCCTTCTCTTCCTTCTCCTCCTTTGATTTTTTTTTTTTTTGGGCCCTATGTAGACCATTTCTTGTTTTTTCAACTCCTCAACCCCTTCCAATTCTAAGTTATGAGATTAACCTCATCTTTTTGGAAGTACCTTCAATGGATTGATATATATCCAATTGAAGGTGAAATTACCATAATCTCCTTGGGAAAAACCAAAAATGAACTTATGAGCCTTTAAGTTTTCCTTTGGTGTGACCTCTTCCATAGCAAAGGTCTATCCCATTTGTTTCCATGTTCATTCCTAGGGCTCAAAAGAGGTTATTGATTTGTTCCCATGCGCCTCTTGTCCTACCTTTGCCATTTCTTGGTCTTCAACCCTACCTTTTTTAATGAAAAAAATGCATCACTAGGATTAGGTTTAATGTCACAATATTAACATGGGTATGTGACTAACTTCCAATTGAGGGACAACAAAATGTCCTTATTAGAATGAAAGAAACTAGATGCTTTCAAGTGAAAATGGGTTTTTAATAAAGGTTCAAGGCTGATGACAAGAGGAATGGGTCGAGATAATGACCCAATATCAAAAACACTCTCACAAATGTGGGAGTGTGCTAAGGAGGTGAATCCCAAACATTCCCAAATGGGAATCATTTTGGGAGTTTAACTTTTGAAGTATTTTAAATTTTTGGGATGAAAGTGCAAATAATAAACGCGATCCATTTATTGAAACCCCGATATGTCGTGACGTGTAGTGTCATGACATACAGTTTTGTAAGGGTGTGAATCCACAAGGAACTCTACTAATCAAACAGACTAAAACCAATTAAAGGTAGAAACTAATCAACTAAAAATAGATGCATGCACACACACATATATATACATTGCACAAAGAAAGCTGAGATGAAATTCTTGTGTATCTGAATTGAATTGCAAAGAAGGAATGAACATGTATGTAGACGGTGGTCGTGTAGTAACCACCGTGAGCATCTAGAAAATCCAAGTAAACTATGGAGGCAACTCTCATACAAGGAATTCTAGAAAAACTAAAGGAGAAGGGAAGGGCTTGGCCCTTTTATACAACCACTAAAAAGTTGAAACCCTAAACACCTAATAGCGTATAGTCACTTAAGAACGTACATTAACCCTACAACCGTACATTAACCCTAAAAGATATGACTGGCATGCCCGTAACTGGCCATCATGTATGAGGCCGTGCATACGGGCATGACAGCTGTCGTGACGTGTAGTGTCGTGACATACAGTGTTGTAAGGGTGTGAATCCACAAGGAACTCTACTAATCAAACAGATTAAAACCAATTAAAGGTAGAAACTAATCAACTTAAAAGAGATGCATGCACACACACATATATATACATTGCACAAGGAAAACTGAGATGAAATTCTCATGTATCCCCCCTAAACCTGAGCCGAGAAAAGCGTGGCATGGTCTAAGTAGGAATTAAGGTGCTATAGGAGAGCATGATGAACAGTACCAATTGCCGTCAGGAACTTGAGTGAGCTTCGACTTGAGGCAGAAGAGGTGGTATCCACCATTACAATTATCGCAAAGCAACATCTGATCAGCGTCGTCTATCCTCTGACATACTTGACATGGATAATCGAGTGGTGGAATCCAAGTCGACGTGATGATTGTAGGATCCAAGTTTGGCAGGTGGCAAGGCGCACAAATTTTGGAATGATCCCGAATTGTGCGTCCATCAGCTCCTTGTAACTCCAACACACCTGAAGGCCTGATCGCCTTAATCCTCAAGATAGTGCGATTGGAAGAAGTGTCCAGAATATCATTAGGTTGTCGCTGGAGATACACAAAGTCACCAACATCAAATTGTTTCACCTTAGGTTTGTAACTGCCACCTCGTGTGTGCGCATATTGTAAAGTGTCTCGATGTTGTGCAATGGACAAGTTCTCCATGGCCATGGGCATAACCCTCCTGAATAAGGCAGCCCTTTCTGCGATGACCTTAGCCCAAGTGGTTGGAGAATCCAAGTCCACAACCTAGTCCATTTGCGCTGCAATGGAAGATGGTGGAATGGGATGTCTCCCAAAAAGTAAAAAATAAGGAGAGAAATGAGATAAAGAGGCATGTTTGGACATTCTATAACCCATGGCGATGTAAGGGAGGGCCAAATCCCAATCCTCTTTGTTCCTAGTGAGGCAAATCTTTCGAAGTCCTTTCTTACATGTCTGAACCATCCTCTCTGCAAGGCCATCAGCTTGGGGATGATCCCTTGAAGTACGCCAATGGTCAATGAGAGCATGGTCAAGTAGGTCAATAAGGCACTCAGCACAAGCCCCAAACCTACTTAGGACTTGTTGTAAGAAAGCCTGACTGGTGCTATGTGATGATTTGTCTGGTAGTGCAACAAGCTCCACCCATTTTGAAAAATGCTCAATCATAATCATGATGTAAACATTACCCTTGGAGCTTTGTGGTAACTCTCCAATTAAATCACATGACCAGCGATAGAACATGCCTTGAATAGGGAGTGGAGAAAGTGTGAGTTGTCGAGAGGAGAAAGAAATTCTCACTTTATCACATTGTTCACACCTAGCAATGACGTCTCGGACTTGAGCATACTTACCTCTCCAATGGTAATGAGGAGCGAGAAGGCTATAGGTACGTTTAACTCCAAAGTGTCCAAGCTCCAAGTGTACCTTCTGAATCAGACCATGTCGTTCATGTGGTGGAGGAACCACTCTGTCGCCTTGCGGTAAGCATCAAACAAGGTGATTATCTTTCCATGCGTAGCGTTTGGATCGTTGTTGTATACAATCCCGAAGACTTGATGTAATTTGGGAAGGGTATTCCCCATACAACAGCAAGACATTCCCCTTCGTATGAAGAATAATAGCTTTCAGCCTTGTTGTTGCTTCAGGATGCATAGGCAATAACATATTCCTTGCCTTCTTCATCAAGTTGGCCAAGAATAGCACTAATACCAAGAGCACTCCAATCAGTGTGTAAAATGAAGACCTTGCTGAAATCAGGTCTCCTTAGAATGGGGAACTCTGAAAGCTTTTCCTTGAGTGTGTTGAAAGCTTCATGAGCCTCTTCACTCCATGTCCAAGCAACATCGTTCTTTAATAATGCATAGAGAGGATGAGCAATAGTACTGAAGTCTTGGACTTAAATTCTATAGTAATTACATAGTCCGATAAAACTCCTCAAAGTGTGAACATCAATAGGATTGGGCATCTCCAAAATGGCTACTACTTTGGCCCAATGAGCCATAATACCATTTGGTAGAATTCTGTGTCCAAGGTAGACCACTAAGGTGACAGCAAATTCACACTTCTTAGGATGGATCTTCATGTTGACTTCGTGGAGCCTCTTGAATAGCTCCTCAAGATGAGCCAAGTGCTGCAAGAGTCCCTTACTATGCACTAGGACGTCATCTATGTAGCATTTCAGGAAATTTACCCCTTTGAAAACCTGGTCCATGATTCGTTGAAAGAAGACATGTGCATTCTTCAATCCAAAAGGCATCACAATCCATTCCCTTAACTTGTTACTTCCATGGAATGTTGTTTTCTTCCGATCCTTCGCAACAAGCACAATCTGGTTAAAACCTTGCCTTAGATCCACAATTGTGAAGATGTTTGAATCTCCGATGCTATCAAACAATTCTTCAGGGATGGGCATGGGGTACCTATCTTGAGGTGTAACTAGGTTCAAAGGCCTATAGTCCTTGCACATCCTTTTCTCAGTCCACAATCCAGCTGAATCTTTCTTTGCTGGCATTAATGTGGCGGCTGCGAAATCAGAACTTGATGGCTGAATGAGACCGCCCTCATGGAGCTCTCTACATCTTTCATCTACCAATTCCCATTCATGTTTGCTCAACCTATGCCTCCTTCGATAGACGGGTGTTTCATCTGTAAGGTCTATAGAGAACTGCATGGTCTTACACCTACCTAAGTCTTTCATTGAGAATGCAAACACATTCTCATACTTAATTAACAAGTTTATGACTTGGTCTTTCTCCTTCTTGGTGAGTTGGTTCCCCATAATAGGTCAAATAAACAACTATAATATTTACACTTCCACCGTAAAGTGTAGTTGGAAACACTTAGAATGGAGTTGGAAAGTGTGTTTAAAAAACTTGGTGTATTGGGTTCTCCATTATCCAACTGCGTAGATTCGTAGAAGGTTGTAATTGTTTCCCCAGAATCTGATGTACCTCCAGGTGTATTGGACATAACTTGAGTCAAATTACATGGTACTTCCTCCCCTCCAACATTGAGAGTGAAATGTAGAGTGTTGAAGATAGGCAAGTGTACTTGGTCGGGGTGCCATGTAGTTGCATCGCTAGAACTGCTAGTTGATTGAATCAATGTTGGTGTTGTGTACATTTGAAAGAGTACACAAGTTACCAACAACCATGTAAGGGAGTTTAGGTCCATGCCTCTCCCTAGTAGAGCATTACGCTCCAATCTAGTCACCTTAGTGTGACTAGTAGTGCTAGCTTGGAACCCCATAGCCCTTTCTCTTTCTTCTGGGCTTGGTTCATCCCAAGTGGCTGAAGCATGACAATACACCAAGCCTGGTCCATCTCCTTGAAAGGCATGTGCTCCTGGGAAGGAGACAAAGGTGGGCCAAGCACCTCTTGGTTTTCCTATTGTGTTCGTAGGAAACCAAGGAGGTTTTTCTTGCCTTGTAACTGATTGGCAAGAACTTTGATCATCCAATATGTGAGAAACTTGTAAGTTAGGATTTCTGATAGTGTATTGCAAAACTAGTTGGAGAACTAATTGTGGTGCCAAGTTGGTCCACCAATTGCGCAGCCGGTGCGCATAGGAACCGCATTGTGCCGCATCAAGTAGGAGCGACTCTCCAAGGTAATGCTTGACCAGTGTGTAGTGTTCCTGGACTTTCTCCCTCTGATCAAGCTGAGAAGGAGTGTTCTCAATTATATAACCAAGTGTAGGAGAAATGGATTGAGCCCAGGTGATCAATCGTATCATGTCCGTGAAAAGACCAGATCTTGTGTCACTCAAGCCTTCTCCAAATCTAGTTGCTGAAAATCCTTGACACTCCCAACCTAAAATGATGAGGTCAACAAGGCCAAGTAATTCCATATGCTTCTTCTGAATTAGTTGTATGTCAGAGGGCAAAAATGTGAAACTAGCCTTCCATGCAGTGGTTGCAAATTGTTGTGGAAATCTTGTTGTGAACTCCTTCATTCTTGATGTCGCCACTTGCCTTGCAATAGGATCAATGTCGACGTAGAAATACCTCCGAACCACCATCCCTGACTGCAGTAGGGTTTCGAGACCTATACCAATACTACCAAAGAGCTCTAGTAATGTGATCCCTTCCTTAGGTGGTGTCCAGGTGACTGGCTGACGAAGTAATGGCTTAATTGGTTTGCCATGGTTCTCCATGCTTTCAAAATTACACAAAGCTTTGACCAAAGGCTGGTGGGCTACTTTGAACCTTTGTAAAACCTCTGGTCCATGTTGAATGTCCGTAGGAACCACCCTCAAGCTTTTAGTAGCTTGAGCGTAAGCTATCTCCTCCTCATCTCCTTCATTCCTCGTGAAGACCAGGCCTGCCTGCACCATCCAAAGGAAGGGTTCACGCCCACTTTCCTCTGCCGTATCTGAGTGAAGTAAGGATGCCCCCTCAGCCCGCTCTTGTTTGGCCTCTTCATAGATGGCCTAGAGAAACAACTGAATATTTTGGAGGGTGACGCACCACCAATGTTGGGACAGCTAGCTGTTCGCTTGCTTTTGTATGCAGACAACTTAGCTTTCATGTCACACACTCCTGCTGGATTGCAGAAGCAATTGGATGTCTTGCAAGCTTTTTGCTGTGAGCGTAATTGACTGTGAATGTCAAGAAAACCAAGGTTGTTGTGTTTGAAGCACGCAAATTTGTGTGTCAAGCTTTTCAGTACGGGGGCGAAACTATAGAACAACTAAACTCTTTCAAGTATCTAGGTGTTGAGCTGCATGGCACAAAAGGTATGCAAGTTACAATACAATGATTAGCAATGTCAGGGAAAAAGGCAGTTCTTGCATTACGGCGTAGATGCGCAGAGCTGCGCATCTTTGACCCAACATTGCAATGCCAGCTGTTTGATGCATTAGTCTAACCAATGCTTAGCTATGGGTGTGAAGTATGGTTAGACCACATGGCACGCGAACAGTTAGAGGTGGTTCATCAAACTTTTCTGAAATCATTGCTGGGGGTTAACAGCACGACATCCAGTTACGTCGTGCTAGCAAAGTTTGGCAGGTTTTCCCTAGACATATTTTGGTGGCAACAGACCATGCGCTTTTTCTCACGTGTCAGTTCTGAGGTTGATTCAGATCGCATGCTGAGGCTAGCTTATGATGTACGGCTGCAATTGCTTGCAGCCAGGCGAAAAGTCTTACTCGAGAACCAGAGTGCTATGGGTAGAAAGAGCCGATTGCTTGATTGCTAGCTAGCACAAGTAGATGAACGACTATCAACATACAATTTGTGCATCGATAGCGATCAGCTGCCACCATGTGCTCACTTCAAGCAGTTGGCTGAAAGGCAATACATTGCACACCATCAAGTGGCTGCAACTAACTCTAGCAGGGTGAGAGCCTATCTGGGGTTGAATAACTAAACACATTATGGCTACAAAGAATACCTTTCCAGGGTAAACAATGCATAGCTTAGGAGAAGCTTGGCACATTTTCGTTGTGCGAATCACAAGCTGCAGATTGAGCTAAGAAGGCAAGTCAAGCCAGTGAAGGTGCCGGTGCAGCAGCGTTACTGCAAATTGTGCAACTTGGGTGCGGTTGAGGATGAGGACCACTTCTTATTGGTTTGCCTTGCCTATCAAAGTGTTCGAGAGAGGTTTAGAGGTTCATTGCCACTAATTGCCATCACACCTTTGGCTGAGTTGCTGAACTGTCAGCAGCAAGGCATCCTTGCTAGATTCTTAGTGCAATGTCAGACGGTTAGATCTAAATTGCTTTATTAGACTTAACGTCAATTGGGCTCTGGCCCGGGTGCTGTTTGGCCCACTTAATGACGCTAAATTGTAAGTAAGTAAGTAAGTAAATATCCATTCGTGGCTAGCTTGTTGGATGTAGGAAATGGTGTGTGCTTCTTTGAGCATACAATGGTGAGCCATAGGACTATGGTTCCCATGCAAATCAAGGGGTATGTATCTCAAGTGGTGGCCATCGGTCTCCCAATCCACTCGGTAGTATGCATGTTCAAACCAATTGTCAATTGTGAAACCTGATGGAAACAGGGCCTCTTGCCCAATGAGCACCTCATAACTGGTGGCATTGGTGACTAAACATCTGATCTGTAAGCGGAGCTCCTGATTTGTACCTTCATTGAACTTAAGTGTAATCAAATCTGAACTTTCCCCAAGTACCTCCTCTACGCTCCCACTAACAGTGCGAATCTGCCACATAGATTTCCGTAGATTGGAGTCAAGCATGCCCATCTTCGTGGCGAATTGAACTCCAAGAATCACTTGTTGGGCACCTGTGTCAAGAAGTACCACTTTGGGTGTATGTCCTCCCACTTGGATTACTGGCTCGGTATTGTCGACAATGGCAACTCCAGTGGCAATGGAAGTTCTCTCACTAGGCACCACCTTTGGAATTGAATGAGAGACTTTGTGGAGAGAATGGCTATCCACAACACCTTTGCTAAGTAACAAATCCACAAGGGAGGTGTTTTGAACTCCTTTATGATATGTGAATGTAGAATCATGGGTAGGAAAGCCCACTAGTTTAGCCATGCTAGAACTAGTGACCAGATGATGAACGTCATCTACAACACGTGAGCCAATCGAATGTCTTTCCAAGGTGTTGGATGGAACCTTTGTAGCACGTCGTTCGGGGATTGGTAAAGGACCTGATGTAGTGTTCAAGGTATCCTCTAAGATTGCAATTATGTCCTTAGTGTTTAGCTTCAAATCTTGAAAACTAAACAATGGTGTACTCACAAGCTTTTGCGCCACTTCATGCATTTGAAGTTGACATTCCATAAGCGGATCACTGAAAAATTGTGTGTTTTTCTGATGTACATGTACTCCTGGGACACGAGAATTTGATGCCCTAATAGCTTGTGGTGTAGTAGTCTCCTCCCCCCTCGCCAACAAGGTGCGTTCTTCTTCCATGTTGAGAGGATGAAAAGATTGTGGCATGATTGTTCGAGCTCCTCTAGCCCTGGTAATAGGACTTGAACCAGATGCGAGTCCATCAGTCTGAATTACCTGCCTACTGGCAGAAACTTTGGGTGCCACATTAACTTCATGTGCCGTGACATAGGAAGGGCAAAAAGACGTAGCAAATTCTAGTGTGAAACCAGAATTGTGTGGAGTGGAAAGAACATACTCCCCAACCATGGCGTCGTGTGGAAGGCCATAGAACGACCTAGGAGGTCCTTCTCGTGATCCTGAACCTTGTACAGGTTGGGCATGACTAGCTGGTTGGGAGGACTTGCCTTTTAGATTAGCAAGTTGGGCCCTCAATGATTTGAGTTCATTTTGTAAAGTTTGAGCTTGAATTGCATGGGCTTGAAGCACCTCCCTCTTATCAGCATTTTGATCCTTCTTAGCATTCTTGTTGGAATTACCCTTGGTGGGCAAAGCCTGAGTGGAAGGCTGAGGTGCCTTAGCTTTTGGTTGAGGGACAGCGGATCGAAGATGCTGGCAGATTTTGTTGTTGTAATCGGAGTTGTTTCTGCTCTGGGAACTTGGCAAAACAGACAGATTCCTGATGACCCTCTTTCCCACAATAATCACAAAAGAGATCCTCGGAAGGAATGTTACACTCACTAGCTTTAAGGGCAGGATTGCCACAGTAGTTGCAAGAAGGTAGGATGGGTGTAGCTGAGTGCACCGCTTTAGTCCTTGAAGAAGAATGTGATGATCTAGTTGGCGCAATTGGTGTAGGTTGAGGCCTTGAACGTGATGGAGGCCTCATAATACTGGCCTCATAGTGTGCATGAACCAATTCTAGCTTTTCGGAAATGTTGTACACATCGAGTAAAGTGTACAAGTCTCCAAATTCTGCAAAGACTCGTTGCAAAACCTGCGCATGCAGTGTTGAAGTACCTTCCAACGAACGAAAATATCGGTGGGCAGCTTCCAGGTCTGTGATGCTCTGGGTATCCTCTTTGAGTTTGAGAAGCCTCCTATAGAGCATCTTGAGGGTTTTGTCCTTCTGCCGCGAAAAGGTGGCGAGCTGTAGATTTTTTTCAGAACTTTTGACTGGAAATTCTAGCTCAAGAATTCGAATGAATTCCCCCATTGGATCTACAAAAGCTGGCGCATCAGTGGTGAGAGGAATGTTTGCAGTAGCAGCAATGAGTTGTTGAGGAGAAAGGTTTACTGAGGTAGGTACCGGGTCTTGGATTATTCGGCACAGTCCCATGATGTGTAATTGCAGCTTGCAATGCAGCTTGAGAGGTTGTGGCGATGCCTATGGCAGAAGCTGGATTGGGAGCTTGGGTGACACCCAAAATCCTTGTAGAATGTTGCTCGTAGACATCCAATGCCTCATAGTGCACATAACGGGCCAATTGTTTGAATGCAAATGCCCCGGTGTAATTAGCGCCATACTTGAGCTCCAATTCACAAACCATAGTTGAAAAAGTTGCCTTGAACTCCCTCAAGGAAATAGTACCTGGCCTTCCACTGAACTTCTCAATTCTCCCCGAGGAACTGTTGACCTCCATGGTGTATATGGGTGTTGAAGCCACAGCTTGCAACGGACTATACGATGATGGTGTGAGCGTAGGTGCAGCAACAGGCGTACCCCATTGATTAACCCCTCCAAATGGACTTTGATGTACTGTTGATGTAGTGTAGCCTGAACCTGAATTCCTAATAGGAGTAGTACTAGATGATGATGGTGCTGTGGATGCTTGATGGTACTGTCATGAAGACCATGAACTCAAAGATATTGGTTCAAAGGGTTGTGTGTTACTTCGTAATTGATGCATTGGTTCTAGATGAGTAGTAGTACTTTCATCATCTGAGGACATGGTGTTGTCCCATGCCCCAAAATTTTGTGATAGTACGTAGCACTAACTACAAAATTCTAACACAACGTACAATTTGAAAAATATAGTGTGTTGTTACGAATGATGTAGGACGATAGGACAACATGACAACAAGACGCAGGATCGCATAACGTAGGATGGCAGGACATTGACGCTAGCAGTGACGTCAGGCAGGACTTCAACAACCAGCGCAGGACAGTCCGATCGAAAATCGTACGAAAAATCGACAGAAACCTGACGGACGTCGGATGAAGGTCTGACAAAAAATGTTGCGGATGATGCTACAGAGCGACCCTCAACTTCATAGCAATGGCGACGCTGTCAGGCGTGCGTGAAACATCTATGGCAGGAAACAACGCGAAGAATGTCGCGCTGCAACTTGGAGCGCTTTGGCGTTGCAACTCATAACAACGCTACGACGTGTAGCGTTGCCATGCTGCGGAGCTGCAGTTCGTGTTGCTGCGGTGCTACGGTGCTGCAAGCTACAACGCTGCGGCGCTGCAACTAACAACAACGGTCTGCACGTGTTGCTGCAGCGCTGCATGGGTTGCTACGGCGCTACACGGGTTGCTGCGGTGCTGCACAGGTTGATGCGAAGCTGCAACAGCTCGCGGTGTTATAAGTTGTGGCGCTACAGCCTGCGTTGCTGCGACATTGCGGCGTTGTAGCTCGCGTTGCTGTGACGCTGCAGCGCTGCAATAGCTGTGGTGCTCCAAGCTGCGGCGTTGCAGCAGCTCGCGGTGCTACAAGCTACGACACTACAGCAGTTGTGGTTGTTGTTGTTTTTTTTAAATTATAAAATGATTCTTGGCAAGTTCTCTTGTAAGTGCGAGAAAGAGAGAAACAAAGAGTAAGAGGAAACAAAAGAAAGCTTTGAAACCTGTTTTGGTCTTTGTCTTCCAAGCTCCTCCGCTCTCGTCTGATCCTAGCCTTGTTGATTGGCAGCGATGTAAAAACATAAACTCTCTCCAGCCAGCTCCCTCCAGTAGCGCCAACAACACTAGTAGCAAAAAGAAATTTAAGAATTCAACATCAAAAGAATTTTGTTGCTTTCACATTAAATAATAAAAGTAGAGTTTTTCTAGAATTGAATTGAATTGGAAAGAAGGAATGAACATGTATGGAGACGGTGGTCGTGTAGTAACCACCGTGAACATCTAGAAAATCCAAGTAAACTATGGAGGCAACTCTCATATAAGGAATTCTAGAAAAGCTAAAGGAAAAGGGAAAGGCTTGGCCCTTTTATACAACCACTAAAAAATTGAAACCCTAAACACCTAATATCGTACAATCACTTAAGAACGTTAATTAACCCTACAACCGTACATTAACCCTAAAAGATATGACTGGCATGCCTGTAACCGGCCATCATGTATGAGGCCGTGCATACGGGCATGACAGATATAACATTGGAAATATCTCAAAGTGTAAATATTGAAAAAACTTTTGTATTTTACATTTGGAACCATGACCTAGAAGTTATATGACCAAAAGAAGAGCCATGAGTGAAACGAACATTAAAATTAACCATTAAAACATGCAAAACAAATGTCAAAAATGTCAAATGACCTCCAATCAAAACATGCAACACAATATTGGAAAGATCTCAACCAAGGTTATATTATATTGTGGTTATGAGTTCAAAACAAACTTGTCTTGACGGAGTTACAAGGCTTCAAAGTTTGAAACATTATGTGTTCTAGTTTCAAGAACCCATTTAAAGATTTTTGAAAAATTTGGCCATTTTAATGCAACTTCCATGGTTAGTCACAAAGCATATTATAAAGGAGGAAGTGGTGAATCCTCCCAAATTTAGGCATATGGGTTTTAAATGAGTCCATGGCAAGCTCATGACTAAACTTAATTTTAAATGCACAAATTTCCTTGATTTGTGCATTTTCACATGTTCATGAGTTCAACTTGAAAAACTCATCCTAATCCCATCTCATAGCTTTTGCACACCCCTTCAATCCTCAAGGGCAAGGAGCAAGGGAATGCACCCAAGTCTTTTGAATCTACTTTAATGCATTGTAATAAAAAGTTTACCCCAATACCTTGTGGCAAGCCTTTGGGGGCAAATAATTTAGAAAGCTTCCATGGGGGCTTATTGATTTCACATTATGTATGTTACTTCACATGACATGTTTCTCCGCCTTTAGGAGCCAAGTTTTGGAAGTTTTGGCTATAACTTTCGTTGGAGTTTTCACCCCATTAAAATATTTGCCACACATTCACTCTATGAAGCACTTAAGGTTGTTGGTGTGTTTCCATCCCAAATATGTTGTTTTAACATTATGCATGCCCTTGTAAATTCACCAAACCTTTAACATTTCTTGCAATGATTTGGACAGTTTAAACACATAATTCTTTGAAAGATCTTGACACCCACCTTCACATATTTATCTAGGGAAGTGATGTGTATGCACCTAACCTACTTGCTAATATGTACAACCTCAATAATGATCATTGGGCAATCAGACACTTCATGTAATTATCCATGGACTTGATCTCCAACACCTCACCAATTTTGTTAGCCATAAACATAAGAATTTTGTCATTACAAAAGTACTCGTCTAAGTTTGGGAATTAAACTTAACAATGAAAAGAACAAAAGTTCAACACCTTTACCCTTAATGCAAAAATTTGGGGTTTCCATTTCCATATATATATATCACTCCATTCAAGTGAGGTGAAATTCCTTGTAATTTTAACAACTTTTCTTTTTCCAACTTAAAAAAAACCTCATGTAAAAAGCTTAAAGGATAGAAAATATTCATGCAAGTGTAATTTGAAAAGGTCTATAAGACCTTATGTGATGGACAATTCAAACCAATTGTTTTTTTTATCACCTTAACTTCTTACATACCTTTCTAATGGTGGCTTCCAACATCTTATTGATTTAAACTTTTGGGAAGTTTGCCAAAAGCTTTAAATTTTGGTCCATTGGTAATGAACCTTGGGGTTCTTCCTTCAAGAGAGGAACTAATCCGTTGTCATTGTCGGTTAGGAAAACATTATCACCCCCTTAAAACTTCCCAAACAACCACTACATCAAAAAGCTTGGGAAAACCTTTGAGTTCATTGAAAACATTTTGTATTCAAGTTGCAAATTTGGTTTTACCAATGGTTGATTTAGGATGCCACTAAAATTGTGACCAACAACAGAAAAAATTGAGTTTCAACACACTTATAGGATAATATCCAAATAATTTTCCTTGAGCTTAAGCAAAGGTGAATATTAATAGATAACTTTGGTGTTAGGATTTTGGTGATTATAGTATAAATTGCCTTCACCAAGGTTGTCAAATGCAAAAGCTCCATTGTTGAAATTTTTGCACAAACCTTTTTCTCTTCCTTTTTGCTTGTTCTCTAAATTTCAATTATTAAACATTGTATTTTCCTTTCCCATTGTCAAAACTCATGATTGTTAGTGTCACTCAAAACTTTTAGAGAATGTAACTCCTTACTAATTTTGCAAAATCATTTGGCCAACAAAAGATGTCATTCAAAGGGAATGACTTACACATAACCAAAATCTAAAATTACTTTTGCCTTTACCATTGAAATTTACATAAGAAAACCCTAGAGAAAACCTTCATAAAATGCAACAACGAACAAGCCTTCCTAATATGCTTTCAAGGAACATGAAGCCGACCAATGTTCTTAATTACCTATAGTTCTTTAGAGGAAACCCACCACCAAAGTTTTTAAGAGATGTTCATGTAGGAAACAACATTAATGCAAAAGTAAGGTGTAGTTCACTAACTTAAATAATTAAGGGGTTTTAAAAATAAAATAAGTTCACCCCATTTGAATCATTTCAACTTGGCTAAAACAATGTCATTGTAAGTCACTATCTAATCATCATGTTTCATTATTAGTTGACATAATTCACTACTAATTAGCATAATTGACAAATAATTGAAATAATTCGTTACAATAATTTTTTTTTTTAATGTTGTTTTAAGTACTTTAGGCTTACCACCTTAAGTTATTCATGTACCTTAAGCTATACTTTAAGCTACATATGTTATATTTTATGTTGTCTTGAATTACTAAATCTTAAATTATCTTATGTTATACCTTAGGTTATTTTACCCTAAATTATATCCTAGGCTATTTTATTTACCTCAAGTTATTTTAGGTTATACCATAAGTTATTTTATATTATTTTAGGTATATAGTTATGTTATATTCTAGGTTATTATATATTATTTTACCCTAGACTATTGATGTTGTTGTTATTTTACCTTAAGTTATTTTAGACTATATTAGGTTATGCCCTAGGTTTAAAAAATATATAATAGTATATAGTTTATGTTATTTTAAGCTACCTTGGGCTATTATAACTTATGCTTTAAGTTGTTTCAAGCTATATTTTACATAATGAAAAATCATGTTTATAACAATTAAATTGTTTAGCAACTTTAAATCCAACCACCAATAAACAAGTATGTTACAATTATCACATGAAAATATGAAAAAGTGATAAATAAAATGACATGTCAAAAAAATTAAAAGAGTTGTATTATAATTACAAGTTAATTGAAAGATGGACATTTATATGATAAAATGTACACACTATAGATATGGTTGTAATCAATCATGTTTGACTTTATTGACAAGTTGCATTTTAGTAACATGTGACAACTACATTACAACTAAGGTAAATGTAGCACATAATCAATGACTATTTTGCAACTAGTGTACAACCTTAACACATATGACCATGCCATGTGTATGCATTTTCATTACCCAATAGATATGACATTTTAAACTTGCTTGCAACTAGTTGTCCACTATGATTCCCATAGATATAATTAGGTTCACACTATATAAATATTACTCTTCCACTATTTTATTATTAATTTTCCACTACATTGCAATTCATAACATTATATTACTTTACAAACCTATCAAACCATAAAATTCATTGAAGGTGAAAGTTTGTTTTTGAATTGAAATTAAAAGTAATGTGTATATTGTAGTACAAATTCAATTAGGGTGTACATATGGATTTTCGTTTATATTCTTTGATGTTTAAATTTTAAATGTCTAACTGTTTTATTAATAAAGGTTAATACATTTAGGTGATCATTGACGTATGCCCATAATAATAAAATTCAACATGAACTACAAATGATAACCTTTTTTTTATTAACAACTAACATTTATTAAACATGTTAGCCAAAGTAACCAAATTAATTAAGCCAACATGTGAACGCATTGATAAAGTCAACCAAATCAATTGTGTGATCATTGTGAACAACTAATATGCAACTATATTTTAATTTGGAATTTGAAATTTGAGAATATGAAATTTGAACATGAAACCTTTAAGTAGGTGACATGTGGTAATAAATTAGAAGATCTCCCCCTTTGTATTAACAACCTTCATGCACTTATGCATGTTGTTAAAGAATTCGGATGAATTATAAAGGAGGTCTTTTGTTCTAAACATTTTGTGCATTTAAAAGTCTTTTGGTGATGCAATTATCATATCATGTGTTACATAACTATTTTTTAAAAAAATTCTAATTTAGAAGTAAAGTTTAAAAATTGTTACAAGGTTTTTGTTTATTTAAAAAACTTGGAGGTTAAAGGTTTTTGTTCTTGTTCTCAGAGACTGAAAGTTATTGTTCTTGTTTTTGAAGGTTGAAGGTTCTTGTTCTTATTTTTAGAGGTTGAAAGTTATTCTATTTATGTTTGATGAGATGTTTATTTGCATATATATAAAAAAATGGTGTGAGAAATCTTCCATTTTTTTAGAAGTTAATTTGTAAATTGTAACTTATAATGATGAGAAGGATTTGTGAAGCATGATTTTTTTTTGATGAAATTCATGTTATGCTTTTTGTTTGTGTGTTTGATCATTTGCATTTTTGAGGTGGAGTTGAAATAAAACTAGTTTATTCAAACACACATGTTGTTTTTGTGCATTTATAATGACTTTTGTTGTTCTTATATTATAAGGTCAAACTTTGATAATATTTGAAGACATGAACATGAAAGTTGTGCATATAAGGTACAATTTTTTCAAAAGTAAAATAGTGGTTAAATTGTTTGAAAAATATAGTTTTGGATAGAAGAGCACATGTGATATATTATAATTTGGTTAGGTTGTTAATAACCATGTCATTGAATGTGTTGTTGTTTGTTGTGTAATAATTCAAACTAGTACATGCAAGAAAACAAATTTCAAAATAATAAAGGTATGGTGAATTCTAACCTCAATACTTGAAGTATGTGATAATTTTTATTTTGAAAACCACCATTGTATGCAAGTGTAGTTGATTTGTAGTTTAGTTTGTATCAATGTTATGTATGTTGCATTTTAGTATTAAATAAGTCTAGATAATGGCATTGCAATTGTAAACTACTTTCTTTTCATTTTTTAACTTTTCCAATTTACACCCCTTCTGAACATTTCAAAAAGATCCCTAATAGTTAGTGTTTCTTGCCTTGTACAATGGCTGAAAACTTTTGATTTAGATTGTAATTCGTTTTGCAACAATTGTCCATGTATTAACCCCATAGATTATTCATTGGTATAGGTATTAAGCAAAATTGTTAAGGTATGGACAAAGGGTCGTAAATTGCTTAGGAACGTAAATGTTAAATATTCGTAACAAATTGGGCAATCAATGTTTGCCAATTGATCAATAACCATGCAAAACTTGTCAATATGAATTTGCATTGAAGTGCCTTCCTCTATTTTAAGATTGCAAAGCTTTTGACATAATTGTAATTTATTATCAACTTGCTATTTTTCGAATGTTGCATAGAGGTCGTTTTACATGTCTTTTGCATTTTTTGCACATGATACATGATGCAATTTAAAATCAACAACATTTTAAAATATTGCCTCATGAGCCAACTTGTCTTTCTTCATGAACATGCAAGGTTCATGAAGGTTTCCTTTTGGATCAATTTTTCTAGACTTGATTTCTGGTGGCAATAACTTTCTTAAAATGATCTTCCATAAGTTTTTCCCATGCATGAAAAACTCCATCTTCATCCTCCAAGCATGAATATTATTGTCATTAAGCTTCTTGACACATTGGACATCAAAACTAGTTGCCATGATTGTGATTGGAACAATGCTAAAAAATAAACATTCAAAAATCCAAAGCCTTTGGATGAACAACTATAACATGCAATTCAAAATTTCTTTCTTTCAAGTACTAGACTTTGATACCATGTTGGAAATTGATAGTGAATCAATGAGATAATAAAGATTAGGAAAACAAAGATTTATTACAAACTTTTCACTCAACCTTAGAATCACACAGTTGCTACAAACTTTTATGGTCCACTATTGAGCTTTGGCCTACTCAATAAAAGGTGAACATCTCACATGTAGATGTTGCTTACCTTGGTATTGCATGCACAAACACATGCATGAGGTCATCATCCTTTGCAGATACTAACTCGTTTTATGACTGCCGTTGCTATTGGTTTCAGATGGGACGAACTCTCATGAAGAATGAGCATGGAGCTTCATTTTTGCATCAAAATTTCAGGCAGGGGGGAAGAAGAGTGTGATATTGGTGGTGGGGTGGAGAGATGTTGGTGTCATGGCAAAGACTCAAAAGCTCCTAATGTGGTGGGTGGTAGCTGCGTGATGAATCACAAGCCTCACAAGTTGTGCACACCTTTTTTATGATTGTCTTATGTGCATGGGATTTAATTTTTCTTGTGGCTTTTGGAAAAAGAGGGAGGAGAGGAAGATGGGTAAGAAATGGGTAAGAGAGCAATGGAGGTTGTGTGGTCCACTGTTCCATTGATATTGCATTGATTAATCATTTCCTCAAAAGTTTTCTTGCAAGAAGGAGCAACCAGTCTGCACTATCTTACCAAACTCGCACCCTTGAATTCAAAAGCATCATCACCAACATTGCTGTGGAAATGCAAGAGTAGAGGTCAGCAAGTGTGCAACAGTCTTCCACCAAACCAGCAATTGACAAGAACTGAACCCAAACTTTGCTTGGGTTCCTTGGAGCTGTGTTTCATTGCTATAACAACAATAAATCATATTTTTAACAGACCTCATACGACTTCTCATGTCACTCAAAAGCCACAAATGATTCACCACCATCTCTGCCTGCACAAGTGATGGATCTCAGGCACAATGTTCAAGCTTTACAAATGGACTTCTTCACTACCCCACCCACCCACCCATCTATGACTGCACAACTCATGATCTCAGGCACAAAATTCACGCTTTTCCACATACAATGCCTATGACACTGGGAATGATTGCAATCCATCAAAGCTTGATTTCACACACAATATCATGACCTATTCTCACACAAGCTGGGGGTCATTAGTTAGCAAACAATGGCACCTCGATCATCATCCCGCAACATCATCGGCAGTATTCATTAATTCATTTGGACTTGTGGCACTGCAGCTGTTCTGAGCAATTCTTTTGAGTGTTTTGTAAGATGCTCACCACACAAAATCAAGCTCAGAAACAAACAAGCAGCTCACTGCATAATAGCTCTTCCCCTCATGGCAAGTTCAAACCAGCAACAGTTAATATAGAATGTTCCTTGAAAGTTTCCAAAAAATGGAACATACAGTCCACAGTAAGTCGTACCGGTGAACATTACTCAAAGTGTGGACCAAATGAACTCTGCATCTTTCCATAGTCTCTCCCAGACAGGACCAACCAACAAACTTTGCTCACAGCAAGAGAGTTTTGACCTAAGCAAAATCTTTTAAGTAACAAGTAGGCCCATTTCATGGATTTGAAAATATGCAGCAACTCCACCAATCAGCTCTGCTATTTCCAAGTTTGATACAAACTGGTGCCTAGAGTGATAAAAAACATGTGCAAAGTCTCATGTGGATCTTGATCCTCTTGCCTACCCCAATTTGACAGAAAAGCATTTAGAAGTAGAGGCTGAACACTATTCCTTTTGAAAGTGCAACAATTCAGTACTATTCTTGCGGAGCTTGACATAGGTGAACACTGTGTGATTGAAAAGGTAGGAAAGTGATGATAAGGTTAGGGGTATCCCAACAGTACCTCAAGTTGGAGTCTTCCAACCCCTGGTTGCACTGGAATGAACCAGAGGTGCATGGGGCACCCAGCAGTTGCTTCTTTCTGAATCTGTTCAGTGTTGTCATAGGGACATGTTGAGGATCCATTTGTCAATCAAAGTGATTCACTTGGAAGCCAGAGTTTGTGGGGCTTGAACTACTGCACCACAGGGTTGCTTGCTTCATTTGTTGGCACTGGACAAAATCCACAGAACTGGGTAATCTTCGTCAAGTAAACATAGGTGGAATTTTAGTGGTAGCAAATAATAGCCATCCATGTGCATCCAGTGGCTCCCACGAGCTTTATTCAGGACAATGAAACCAAATTTTGAACCCAAAAGAAATAATGCCTTCATAAAGGCGATGGCTCCTTGGGATGGAAACTTCACCACCAAAAACACAAATCTTGGCCTGGAAGTTCAAATAGGAGCTGACAAAGACAAGATTCTATCCCCCATCTCCCTGAAGTTGTGGATATGCCAGACAAACTACCCAAAACATTCTCAGGACCTCTTGCAGGGGACCCCAAACGAGTAAACCCTTTCACGCTGCCCATTCAAGTGCACATTTTGGTTGGGTGTACAATTCTGAACCTGGCTAGGTCACATGCATTCTCAACTCAACTATACAGAGACATGATCCAGCACATTTTACTCAAATGTAGAGTTTATATACTCTGTCTTTGGTGGGATTGCCAAAGTATATAGTCACTGGAGAGCTATTGACATGAATTTAGCAAACATAGAAGAGTATTGAGCACCATGGGTTTGCATCCACAACTGAGTGGCTGCAAATAATTGTCAAGAGCTCAGAAGATGGTTTGAGACAACAACCACATAAGACCATTAAACGGGTGACAATGACCAGAAAATTGCTCAAAACCATGGCATCAGCTCAGTTAGTTGAGAGCAATAGATATGCCCCTCTACATTGCCCCCATTCACAGACGAATGAGTAGGCAAATCAATGGGGTGCCACTGCAGATCCAAGATAACAACAAACCCAGACACATGTGCATGCATGCACATCCTCAACCAATGAGAACTCCACAATGTACACCCTCAACAGAAAACTGCGCTGAAAACATCAATGTTGTCCTTGAAGCCAAAATCAATCCTCCATAACTCAGTAGTTGGATTGGCCTGCATTCATGTACCAAAGCTCCAGCACGCTATCCTTGAAAGTGTATATATACAGAAGGCCAGTGTGGATTCCCATGAGGGGAAAATGAACCAAACAAGAGAGATACCTTGAAGGAGCTGAAAAACAAAGGGGGTCGCCAAGCAAAAGAGTTTGGACAGGGCCACTTTGCATGTTTCAGTGCCTTCCAAATCCGGTTTGCTTTGTCCGCAACCAAGCTGCTGTTATTATGCTCAAGTGATTTGACCTATCTAAGAGCAAGCAGATGAAGTAGGTGTTTACAACATGACTGATCTGGCCCTCCAACAGACTGTTTTCAGCTTGAAGTCAGGAGTAACTTCAATCAAAGACCTCACATAATATGAGCACCAGACCTCCCATAGACACTGAGCAGGGTTAATCATCTTCCAAACCTGGGTTGTTCTTTTTGGATGCACAACAAGGAGTTAAGTTTTTGAGCTTGAATTGGCTTGACCTGTCTAGAAGAAAAGCAGATGCACGTACATGTTCCCAAGGTGACTGATCCAGCCTTCTTACAGACTGTTTTTGGCTCAAAGGAGGGATGTAACTTCAAATAAACAAGCTTTCCATATGGAGATGACTACTGAACCCTCCAGCAGATACTGAAAGCCTTTGTCTCATCCCAACATTGAGTCTTCCATTTGGTGAGCAAGGTGTGGTGGATTTCTGTGTCTCTAAGTCTATACAAGTTTGAAGAGCAGGAGAAGTGCTTCTCACATACCTTGGCCACCGATTCTTTTTTTTCTGGTGCTCAGGAGATTGCAAGGGTACGAACACCAAACTGATAGGGTGTGTGGTGGTGTTGTTGGTCCTGCAGACTGAATGAGGATTTGCACCAAAGACCGTGCATATCATCATCAGACCAAAGCAGATAGCCTGGGGTAAAAGAGAAACTCTGTGGTGGATAAGACAGTGTACAGACAAGGTCCACAGTGAATCTGGTCTGTAGTGAAGTTGTAGACCAGAATCTTGGTCCACAACATATCCTTGAAAATCAAGATGAGTAAGTCCCCATATGCACAGCAACTCAAGGCCCAGCCTCGGCTTCCCATTTGGCCCAGCATCTCATCAGGAACTTCAAGCATGTGGGTCCATAGTTTCTTACTCTGTTCAAGCTGCCAGATGTGGATTCGTTCTATGAGTGTTGCATCCGGATGTTGTTGTTCTTTGATCCTAGCCACCAGAAGTAGCCTCCCTTGACATCCCACAAGATGATACCTGGCGTAAGCTGGCAAAGCTGGTAACTCAACACGATACCAAGTGCTTGTCTGAAAATGGAATTCCCAGACATCGAAAGGAATGCGTACACCAATGGCGCAGTATGCTATCTCATTACACACAACCATGCTTATTGTATCCTGCATGATGATCTCAACTGGAACTTTGCTACACAGCACCTGCCAGCAGTTGCCCACTGAATTGTAAGACTCTAATGACCATCTACGTGGCTCCTCCTGCTGGCTGGTATCAGATTGCTGCACACAGAGTGCAACAATGCGGTATCTGTGGCCACTGGGATCCATCAGGATTTGAGCAGCACATGGCCGTCCAACTGCCTGAGGCAACTGCCTCACAAATCCTGTAAAAGGGTTACAGATGTGGATACTACTGGCAGCAGCCTGGAGCGTTCCATCCTGAGGAGAGCATGATGATGATGCCCGCAAGATTAGTCCCTCACTGCTCGCAAGGAAGTCAGAGTACCACAAGTCTTGGAACAGCGGAGGGGCCAGATTGGACAGCTTCTTAGAGTAGGGATTGTAAGCGAAGGATCTGTGAGAATTTGTCACAACCAGCCATGTCTCACAACATTTAGGTTGATCCGATGAGCATGCATCTAAGAAGCTGTGGGAAGACGGGAAGTCGTTCCATCTCTTGCACACAGCCCTGAAACGGAACAAGCTCTTCACGGGTAACATGGTCAACACTCTGTCCAGGATGTGCTCAGGCAAGCTCCCCCATAACATCCCTTCCATCCTCACCTCCATACTTTCCTTCCTTTATCCGAGCGTTTTCCGCTCGTTTCCTCTTCCGCTGTTTTACTTCACCCCCGATTTCTAAAATAAAATAAAAATACCTACTCTGCAATCAAGTTCTCTCTCTCTCTCTCTCTCTCAAGCAACATCAATATCCAACAAACACGATAACGTCACCAGGCAGGCCCGCAACATCCTTCTTAATTGAAATTCAAAGAAGCATTTACAAAGTACAGGCCGCGAGTTGTCCTTCCTTCTGCTCGCGTTTTCCCTTACGGCTTACTCACAAACAACAATACACACCGCGAGCTGTCCTTCCTTCCTTCCGCTCTCGATTTCCCCGACGGATTACTCATAAACAAAATACGCGCCACTAGCTGTCCTTCCTTCCTTCCTGCCGCTCTCGTTTTCCCTGACGTCTTACTCATAAACAAATACGCGCCGCTAGCTTCCTTCCTTCCTTCCTTCCTGCCGCTCTCGTTTTCCCTGACGGCTTACACACACAACAAACAAACAAACAAACAGACAAACCCTCGTCTCCCCTCACTGCGTTCGATTGTCCACAACTTCGTGTGTAACAGTATAAATGATTCATATCCGCAGAAAGACACAAGGCTCCTCTCCGCGTCTCCCGATTCCAGACCTGCTCAATTCAAGTCCAAACAACATGCTATAAGCATGGCGTCTTGCTCTGCCATGTAGGGCTGCAACAAAGACCAGGGAACAACCAAAGCTGCACCGCGACGGACACAAACCCACAGAGAGAAGAGAGAGAAGAAAGAGAGAGAGAGAGAGAGAGCGCTGCCGTTGATGAACAAACACGAAAAACAAACAAGAAGGAATCTGGATCGATGAGACTCATCCATTTCGGACGAGGCCATAATCACTATGGATGAGACTCATCCTCTTGTGCAATTTAGTTCGGTAACAGAAATCTGCAGGACGTTTATTTTTTGGCTCTGCCCTGCAAGTTTTCATCTGGTCCCTCGTTTTGAGAAAATAGACTACATAAAGGGGGTTTCTGGACTGCATTGTCCAACGTGTCACTTGCTCATTGGTCCAGAGGAGGGGGATTGTAACGCATAATTTTCTCCCTTCTTTCCTCTCGTTTCAGGCATGCAGTCCAGAAACCAGTTATGCCTGGTAACCAGTGAAAGGAGTTTGGATTATGGAAACACATAAATCACACCAACTTTAACATTAGCTAGATATGTAAGTGCATTGTAAGTTTTGTAGGAATGAAAAGGATCTTGGACTAGGATTTTAAAAAAATTTCTTTGAGCATAATTATGAAGAGAGAAGTAAGATAAGATTCATATTCACTGCAATGTGCACAACTCTTGAAAGGTTTCATCAATAATGAAACAACTTAATTTCTAATCAGACATGATTAACACTTTCAAAGGTTTAAAACCATTCAATCGATCATACATGATTTGTTGACATGTAATGATCCATGCTAGAGGCAATCAAGTGTGATGAGCATCAAATCCATAAGGTGAACAAATGAAATTTCACATCATTTCTGCCAAATGTGTTATCCATATAATTTTTTTCATATGATAATATCCAAGCATGGATTGACATTGCATTGGTGTTTGGATGCCTAGAATACATGAGATTTGCTTTCCATTAATTTCGCTAGCTTGTTAAAAATAATATACATGCTTTGAATGATGCAAAGCCCAAAATCAAATTGAAATGGCTAGGTTTTTGTGCAATTGTCAACTCCCTTTTTTATGTTTCCAATCCAAATATGCCATGCCTTGTTATCAAGTGAAATTATCATGGCTTCTTCGACATTCACATGTTTTCACCAAATTGTTTTATGCTTGTTATAAATTTGTTTAACAGGGTGCTCTAAACTCAATTGAATCCGAATGCAATCTTTCAAAGATTGTGAGCTTCAAAATGCATATTGTGATATGCGAGTTGGCAGTTTGAAATCTTGTTGGCCATGTGTTGATTCATATTTGTTCAATGTGTGTTTGATGGTTAAACATAGCTCAACCACATTAGGCCATGTTTGTGAAGGACATTTGAAAAACAAAAAAAATCATGGAATATCACATTATACCAAGTATGGCTAAGGTGGTTTTTTATTGATGGGGTCTTTCTTTCCTTTTGTGGGGGCAAGTTTTTGTGCATGTTCCACTCCAGTAGGGTTTCAACATCATCTCGTTCACCTTCCAAGAACTCACACACACCTGCATGTGCTATGTATCCAATCTTGATCAACATTTTATTTGTGCCCTCATGCGACCTTTGAAGTCCACACCAAATCCATATTTGAAAAAAAAGATTTTATTGGGCTTTATACTTGAATTAATCATGATTTAAAAATTCAACCCATGTTAATAAACTTGTAAAAAACATGCACCTACAAATACCCACTTTCTTCATTAGACCATGATTATTAATGGAATACATAACTAGTTAATACTTGCATAATCAATACACTATGCATAAAACTTAGATCGGTAATATTTACATGCCAAACTAATAATAACAATAAGAATGTAAATGTTCCTTTTGCAATATCTACATGCTAATTACTTAAATCCACATTGGATTTAGGACCCAACCTTATAATATTTGTATTCCAAAACTAAAACCCACATTGAATATGGGACCCAACCATGTAATACTTGCATTCCAAACTAAAACAGACAATAAACCTAAAACCCAACAAAATGTAATACTTGCATTTCAAACTAAAACACACATTGAACTTGGGATGCAACCTTGCAATATTAGCATTCCAAAACTAAAACACACATTAAATTTGGGACCCAAACTTGCAATACTTGCATTCCAAAATTAAAACACACTTTGGACTTGGGGACCCAATCTTGCAATACTTGCATTCCAAAACTAAAACACACATTAGATTGAGACCCATTCCTACAATGTTCATATTCATGACAAATAACTACATGTAGAGTCTTGTAGTAGGATTAAACGTTTGCTAACTTAATAATCATCTTTAACGATCAAAAAAATGTAGGTTATATTCACATGTTGATCAAATATATGAAACTAATTGAATTGTAATTAAATTAAAACCACACATGAATAAAAAAAAATGAAGGAAAAGAAAAGAAAAACTTTCAATTTAATGGTCCAAGGTGATAACATTCTCCTTGCAAAGCTTTCCAATCTTAAATCAAACCATAACTCCAATTTTTTTTTTTAAACCTTAAGTCTTGTTATAGACTAAACCTTAAACATGTATCACTTTCAAAACAGCTTAAACTTAAATACAAAACCTTACACATGACAATTATACAAAATATTTTAGAATGAGCTAATTATGAATTACAAATCAAAGTTTAAGAAATCAAGAATTGTAACAAGTGAAGAAAAATATTTATTTCTTACCTTCTAATTTGACTCTCTCCAAATTGAAAGATGTTTCCACTCCCCTTCAAAAGAGAAGAAATGAGTTTCATTTGCTCAATATATGATTCATGATTCTTCTATCCAAAACTAACCTTACCTTGAATTTAATGAATATCGAAAAAGATATTTTTACAAAGTCGTAATATTTTTGGGAGATTTATTTAACCCTAAATTTTCCTTTGATCAATTTTTTGTTATAAATTTTTTTCTTAACCTAAGGCATTAAATTATTTGATTATGTTTTGTACAATAAGCAATAAATGGTGCAAAGTGGAGGCTCATGGGGACATTGACTATAGGAAGAGCCCACAAGTGCAATACCCTCACAAGAGGCCTAAATATGTCTAATTATTGCTAGCTGCATGAATGCAATACTTGCATTTGAATTATTTTCATTGGTTGCCATTGATGCTATGTAAGTGTTGGGTAAGTAGGTAGGAGGGAGGGAGGGTAGCTAGCTAGCTAAGAATGATGTGACAAGTTTAAGTGAGAAACAGGGGTGTGGATCTAGGAGGTTAGTAGGTGAAAGGGGGGGGGGGGGAGTTGGTTCTTAGTTGGTTGGTAGGGCCAATAAGGTAGGTAGTAAGTGTTTGGTAGGTGATCTCAAAGTTGGGGAAAAAATAACTAGCAAAAAGAAACCCAAAAAAAGGTCGCAACACACAATCAAGCACTAGATGAAATCCCAGCCCATCTAATGGACATAATTCCCAACTATTGAACTTGTGGGTGCTGGTTGTCATGGTCTTCTTATTGATGTAGCCAACAACTATTCATCATCCCTTTCCTAATCTTGATTATTCTTGTGTTCTTGGTTGCCATTGTTATTTTTATGTTGGGTTTGTAATTTGACAATTTTTTGGGGATTGTTAGTTTTTAGATTGAAGTAGAAAAAGTCTTGAGTATTCCAATATTTACACAAACCTATAGTGGTTTTTGGTTGCGCATGAACAATCTTTAGATACTTATAAGCATTTACAAGAATTATCCTGACAATGCTCATGTTGGTAATCCTAGTTGTTATGGTTCATTGTAGTCTTTTTGTCCTAAAACTAAGATTTCATTCATGTGATCCTAGTTTTGGGGCAAAAAGGGGGTGTGCATTTGGGGATTTTTAAGAAGGTGGTTGGGAGGGTATTTGGGGCCTACTTGAGGCGTTTTGAGGGCTGAATTCAAGGGTGGCAAGACACATTTCAAAGTTCACATACAAATGCATGGGACATGAAAACATGAAACTAATTGGCATAAAAAAAATGGTATTGATCAATTTTAATAGATTAGTTCAGCTTGATTTGACCTTATAAAAGCTTTGAAGCAATCTGAATTTTCAAAAATTACTTAATTATTTTTTTTACATTGTTTCCAATGGTGTTAAAACTAACTGAAACTGGAATCAACCCCATAAACTTTTCCAAAACCAAAACCAAAGGTTGCTCCTAAAACTTAAGATCCTAAAACTTAAGAACCAAACAACACTGCTTTATACATAGGTAAGTAGTTAATAGGTAGGTTAAAAGAGGAAAAAAAAGTTAGCTAATGGAATGGGAACCCAGCAGAAACCTGTTTCCTCATCACTTACCATCCATCCTTCACGGTGTAGTGGACGATGGTTCACTCTCTGGCTTGTGGATCTCGACCAGTTCTGCAGTGTCTTGTGGACTTGTGTGTGGATCTGGACCCATTCTGCAGTCTCTTGTGAACTTGTGTGGACTTCTTCTTCGTCCTCTTGCAGCAGCAGGTGGTGTTGTTCCTGCGGGAATGAAATCTTCCTTGACTTTTGCTGGATTCAGAATGGGTCCAAGCAAAATGGGTATTACCGGATTGTCATGGTGGTGGTGGTTGTTGTGGTGTGTTGACTGAGCTCAAAATGATGATATGTTGCTGCTGCTGCTGGGGCCCACTCGCTGGCCTGTTCTCCAGCAAAAGAACAATGGAAGAACAACTGAGGTCAATTCTCAAGAGCTTCTCAAGGCTGGATGCAACCAGCAAGTCAATCCATTGCCTGCTGCTTTGAGAATGACACGAGATGATGATATCTGCAGTTGGGTTGCAGCACAATCGTAGAGCAAGGTTGAAAAACACATGGATATTGTTTTTGTATTATCAGAAGAGCCAATTGTGAGTTTCTCAATGCGAAGCTTATGGAGCATGTACATGAATAATGGAGCTGGTGCTCAACCCATCTTGACAAGGACCTCATCCTGGAAACCCAGATTAGAGACTATTCAGGAAGTAAGAGCTTTGTCCAGGAGGAGATTCCACAACTTTGTGAGGTGAAGAAGAAGGAGCTCACATAAAAGTGCACAATCATTGGAAGATCAAAAGGGGATACCGAGTTCCATGGCACATACATTTTGAGCTTGCAAATCTCATCAGTTCACATCGCATGTGTGGTGCATCTGTTGGGCTCCTTTGGTGCCTTGTGTGTGAACTCAGACTCTGAATTCAGGTCCATTGCGATTGCTCCTGCAGGTGCAGAAACTTTTGGCATTTCAAGTGCAAGATATCCAGCTTGAGGCGATCATGATCTTCAAAGCTCCAAATCATAGTTCATTGTATGGAGTGAAAATGGTGCCCATTCCTCTGGAAGCCCATGCCAATTTTGTAAGAGTTACAGTTGCAGCTGAAACATCTTCTGCAAAATCAGGTTTTATGAGAGATGTTTGAAATCAAGCTCATCTTCTACACTATCAAGCTTTCAGAGAGGATAATGGTGACTGTGTACAATTGTAAAGAAAGAGGTTTTGATTGATCAAAAGCTTACCATCTGGTCATCAAATTAGCTTCTAAACCCAATACCTGCAACATGTTGACCACATGTAGCAGTAGTCATGCCTGCTCAAATGCAACAGACTTCAGGACATGCAGGATTGATCAAAAGCTTACCATCTGGTCATCACAACTTTTCATTGCAATGTAAGGAAAGTGCAGCCCTTTCTGATTTCTATGGAAAAACTGGACTCTTTCTACCCCTCCTCAGCTCGCCCTGAGCTCAAATAAAGGAATTTTTTCTAAGCAGACCAATAGGCAGAAACTATATCCACAGTTTGAAGCAGCACCACCATCAACTGAGTCCTCACCATTATCCTGAATTGTGGCCACTCAGTTCAAAGAAGACAACTGGATCACACTCTTTGAGCAATGCCCTGAAGAGTTTGCAACAGCAAGGTGCCATGGTAAGGAGCCCTTCAAGCTACACAGGGAGCTGAGGAATCCAGTGCAGTCTTTTTGGCTAGCCTGGTACCTCTAGATCTTCCAGAAATGAGAATTTACACAGCACATCCAATGTGTGCAGTGAAGTGGAAACAGTTTAAGAATCGAGCCAGAAGCTAGCACATGCACTAGCATGTGTTAGAATTGGGCTAGGATCTAGCATGTGCTCCTAATGAGATGGAACACTAAACCACTTGCACTTATACCACTTGCAGTTGCACTGCTACTTGCTTCATGTTTCATTGCTGTTAATGACATCTGAAGAGTAAGGCATCACCAAAATCCAAAGCTGAAAATGTTTTATTAGTTTCAACTTGCTTTCTAGCTCGATTCCTTGAAACAAACTTGAGAAATCATTGCCAAATCTATACTGCACAGTAAAGAAACTAGAAGAAGCAGCAGTATCCTGCCAAATATTCTTCTCACACTAGCCTTTTCTGGACATGAAGTTGACCAGATAAATAGGTACCTAGCATCTTATTAGGTATTATTCAGCCAGGGGAAAACATTTGGAGAGCTTGGAACACGAGCCGTTAAAACTTCGACTCCTGTCTCTGTAACCAAAAGTGTGTGCTCAAATTGTGCACTGCGTTTGCCATCTGCAGTCACATCAGTCCACCCATCTGGCCACAGGCGATCGCGCCATACCCCTGAATTAATCATGGGTTCAATTGTGAATGTTTGACCCGCCTTCATCATTCCCACAGCTTTGTTGTGAGAATAGTGAGGTATGTTAGGTGCACAGTGGAATAGCTCTCCTATTCCATGGCCACAATATGACTTCGCCACAGATAGACCAGCCAGAGATGCATGCCGACTGATGACCTCCCCGACTTCACGGTAACGCACACCGGGCTTCACAATGGCAATGGCCTTCTCCAGGCATTCATAGGTAGTTCGAACCAAAGTTTCTGATGCCTGATCCACTTTGCCCACAAAATATGTCTCGTTCAAGTCAGCATGGCACCCATTCAGATAGATACTCACATCCACATTAACAATATCACCCTCCTCTAATTGCCTGGAATCTGGAATGCCATGGCAGATCACTTCATTCACAGATGTGCAGCAGGATTTTGGGAAGAAATGGTAGTTCAGAGGCGAAGGGTAAGCCCCAGCAGAAATTGTAGCATCATGTACGACCTCATCTATCTTGTCTGTTGTTATCCCTGGCTTGATTGCTCTTGCTGCTGCATCCAACACATCACGGGCAACCTTGCAAGTATGTCGTAATCTTGCTATCTGCTCTGCACTCTTGATTTCCACACTGGTTTGCCACTCACTAACCATCTCCTGCTGAGGTCTTCCCGAAGATGCCCACTCAGGTCGCTGGATGTTTTCTGGGACAAGCCGCCTTGGTGAGATGGGATATGGCCTCAAAGGTCCTGTCCAAGCAAAATAAGGCAGCTGTGTGCTACGAGCTTGACCCTTGCGAAGGCAGTACATCCAACCCTGCAGATACTGATCATGAACACCGTTTCCTGATGCAATGTTTTGCAGCTCCAGCTGGCTGTGCAGAGGCTTGTGCATGATCCACGACTCCTTAAAGCATTCCTGCGAGCAAAAAGATGCATTAGCTCGAGGGAGCTTCAGTTCCAAACACTTCGGACATTGAAGTTTGGCCACTTTGCTGCAGCGCACACAAGCCAGCTGCCGTCCTGAATCTGCATCCTGATTACTGCTGCCTTCCATCACCTCCCCTTTCACTTATTCTTCTCCTCACAATCCAAAGTTTCCAAAATTCAACCTTAATGTCCTTTAGCTCTCTTTGTGCCTACAGCTCTTCAATCCTGTCAGTGTTGTTGTTGTTGTTGTTGTTGGCATAGTCAGATGAGGTGGTTTAGACAACTTCCACTTCTGTTAACTCCCAATCTATAACCAGATGGCCAAAACACCATCAGAATCCACTAATCAACTGTGGAGCAAGATTAAGCCCTCTGCTGCGGAGCTGACAAGAATCGCAACATGCATTTCCATCTCTTGAGCAAACACCGTGAAGAAATGTGCAACACCTTCTTCTCTCTCACGCAAAGACATGCACAGTGTGAAAGGAGCCAAAACTGGATACATGTTAGCCCTAGGTGCCCACAAATTCGTTTCTTTCTTGTCAAACTTAACAAGGAACAACCTACTTTGGGTTCACCTTGATATATGTTAACCCTAAGTCTTGACAAAACCCCATCTTAGTTTTCCTTGTAAAATCTCCAAAGGAATATAACCTACTTTGGGTTCATGTGGATACATGTTAACCCAGGTCCTCACAAAATCTCATAACTTTTTTTTACCTTGTAAAATTTAACCAAAGAATAACCTATTTTAGGTACATCTGGATAGAGGCTATTATTTAACCCTATGTCCTTATAAAAGATCATCTTTTTCTTCTCTTGTGAAATTTAATAGAGAATAACCCTACTTTGGCTTCACCTGGATATATGTTAACGGTGGGTGCCGACAAAAACTTATCTGTATTAGTTTTTTCTTTCTAAAAATTAAACAAAGAATAACCTACTTTGGGTTCACCTTGATATATGTTAACTTAGGTGCCCACAGAAGCTCAGCTTTTTATTCCTTGTAAAAATTTAACAAAGAATAACCTACTTTGGATTCACCTTGATATATGTTAACTTGAGATGCTGACAAGAAGCTCATCTTTCTCCACTTGTAAAACTTAAGAAGAAATAATTGGTCGAAGCTTTAGGTATAGGAGAAGAGCCTGTACTAGGCCCTTCCCTGATGCCCAAGGCCGGGAGGCCGAGGGAACAAGTCGAAAGTCACAGAAGGGCCTGTTATCAGGTCCTTTTCCTAAGTAAATCAGAGCTGGGAACTTTTCACTTTTTAGAAATAGTGACAAGCTGGCTGGTACCTTCCGCTGGTCAGAAGATCCCAGTATAGCCTGGCGGGTACCTTCCACCGCAGAAGGTCCCACTTGCTGCAAAAGGTTTCTTGAGGCAGGTAAGGGGGCTGAAAATACGAAGAAAAATCCAAGCAGTGCTTTGCATTTATTTTGAGCCTTCACCCCTTTTCTTCGGTCTGATTTTCACCATTACTCCACCACTAAAGCACAACTTGGAACTTTAATTAACAGAAATTCATTAAAAATCTTCTTAAATTCATCAGATATACATTAACCCTAAGTGTGGACAAAAGCTCCATTACAATAACCATAAATGTCAGAATAACTACACTCTGCTGATAGCTATCCTACTACAAAAGGTGGAATCTATATATGTGTGTGTATGTGTGTAGTTCAAAAAATGTACACAATGGTATGAATACCAAGGTTTTTAAAATTTGGTACTACAGAGGTATTAACTAAGAATATTAGTATCCTAGTACCTAGGCAACTTTGGCACTTATGTTCCAATTAATTTGTTCATTTTTGAATTGGAATTTTGGCATATGAGTTTTCAATTTTGGACATTTTGATGGGTCATATATATACATATTAAATGCATCACTATTATCACAATATTTTTGTTATCTTTGTGGTTAGATGGTTCAAAACTAATGCATTTGTATCTATGAAAGCAACTTTCAATTCTTGTTGCCTACAAGTTTGAATTTTGGAGTTTTTGGCATTAGAGCATTGATAAATTCTTTAAAATTCGATAAAATGAAAACAAAAATTATGTTGAAGCTACCGATGTATTATGATATATCGGTTTAGCTGTCATGTCAAAAACATTTTTCAACTTCTTTTGGAGCTTTGCACTTTGTACATGAAGTTAGGAGTTGCCATTTCACGAGCACAAAAACTTGTCCTACAACATGTGGAAATGAAACCTAAAATTGTCAACCATCAACCAAAAGGACACCACATACAAGGCATGCAAAGCTTGGTAATTGAGCCTAGAACCTCCCAACCATGTCCATGTTAAAACATAATTACCTTACAAGGCTCTAAAGTGAAACCTTCAACTCCCACCCAAAAGCTTGCCACAAAATAACACTACAAAGTTGTGTAGTTTAACCCAAAAGTCCATAACCAAAGGTCAAACAATTGCCTTAAAAAGTTCTTAAATTATTGGTTGGAGTTGCCATTGATAAGCATGCCAAAAAATATACAATTATAGAGGTCTACATTTGAAGATAGAAACCCCCAACCACAAGCATGCCAAGAGCTTTGTAATTGATTATTGGACTTGTCAACAACAAGCATGCACCAAAAAGATGTATATTGATCTTTGTAACAAAAATTGGAAACCTTGTGTGACCCAATTTTTTGTAATAGGTGATTCCGTTCCTAACATGTGACAAAACCTAGTAGGTGATTCAACTTAATAGATTACAAAATTTGATAGGTGAAAATAATCAACTTGTGGAAAATAAAATAAAAGATTTGTTGAACAAATAGTTTGTAACAAATAATTAATTTTTGAAATTTTTGGACTATTACTATACATAATGGTTAGGGACTATTTAAATGCTTTCATCATACTATCTAATTTTGAATTAACATGTATATAAGTAAAAAGAAGAAGAACATGGGAAGGATTTGATTTGATTTTTTGTTTTTCATTTCAAACTTGCAATGGAGAATAAAACATTTTTATTTTCAGTTTTGCTTTTTTTAATTTAACAACTTTTGTACTTTTTTTTCATTTATAATTTTGAATTGTGCATAAGATTTAGATATTTTCTTTGGATCCATGTATTGTTAATTTTCTAAACATGTTACTGAAAATCGAAAGAATTCAAAAAACTCGATGGGAAAATATTTTTAAACCCATTAATATTTGGCAATCAAGCTAGAGATTTGAATTTAGAATATTAAAGCTCATAATTTTTGGTCATAATCATCAAGAAGTAGAATAAAACTAAAAGCACTAGCAATTACAAATTTTAATTTGTATCATCTTTTGAATGTTTTTGTGCAATTTTTAATAAATGTTGTTTTTTTTGTTGTATTTTGAAAACATTAGGAAATAGATTGAACTAACTGTAGGGTTCTTGAAGGAAATTAGATGTTCAATTTATTAAAAACAATTACAAATTTCCAACTATTGCAAAGAATCAATCTAATTTTATGTTAAAAAATAATGCAAATGTTTTTCAAAAACCTATTGATTTCAAAAGATGTGAAAATTAGTCACCAAAATTCTTAGGAAATAATTAGATCATGTTATACATCAACATGTGTTAAAACTTGCACAAATATAAAACAAGCAACAAGTGCAACTTATAAAAAATGAACTGGTAAATGCACCAAACATGGATATAACACAAAGGGTACAAACCAATGATCAACATAAAAAATGTAGCAAAATTGATTGTGCCAAGGGACCTAACCATTCCCCTAAACAGTCACCAAATGACACCACAAACCTCAACCCAACAACACGCAATGAACATTATGAACATTCATAATGGTGGCAAAAATGAACGTGTTCAACAATTTGATGAAGTTGTTTCAGCACGACAACAATGGCAATTTGTAACCTCTCATTATTTCATACCCAAAACAAGTGTACTACACCAATAATAATATTTGTTGGTTTGCAAAATCATCAACCAAATCCCAACATCAATTTGGTAACCATCAACTTGGAAATGGAATGAATCCAATTTGCAAACAAGTCGGGGCAACTTCATCACATCAACCATAAACCTTTCAATCAATTAACTTCCACATTTGGAATGTATTGAACCTCAAGCAACACCAAGTGTTGTTCAACAAAAGTCCACACACCAACATGTCATCTAGTCAACCAAAATGGTTCCTAGTCAAGGTGAAAAATGACAAATTTCATACAATACACCAATTTTAAGAGAAAATCCAAGAATTGAAATGGAAACTTGTTTTTATTATTAATAGGTGGGACATCAATTTAATTGTTGCACCTTTATTGATGATACATTAAGACAATTGTTGAAGGATGAGGTGTTGAATGTTCATCAACTTGTCATTCCAACTATAATGAACCCCCTTTATAATCACGCTCTTGGTGACAACTTGTTTTGGTGACACTAGCAAATTGTGATTTAAATATGTATAATCATATTTGATGTAAACCCTTACAAGATTGTGACTATAAGGGGAAAAAACCTTATAAAACAACATTTTTATGTTAGAATAAAGGTGATAATTGTTTAAGTTTCTTACATGGGTTATTTTAAATTATATTGTGTATTATTAGACTTGAAGAAGGTTGTGATTTTTTCATGTTTTAATGTGATGATTTACATTGAGTTTGAGCTTTTTCAGTATTAACTAAAATAAAGGTGATAATTGTTTAAATTTCTTACACGGGTTATTTTAAATTTTACTATGTATTATTAGACTTGAAGAAGGTTGTGATTTTTTCATGTTATAATGTGATGATTTACATTGAGTTCAAGCTTTTTAACTATTAGCTTGTGTATCTTGTTAACTAGATTTTTTTAATTAAGATTTTTTGTATTTTTGGCAAGTTTGCATATCTTTTGTTTGATTACACTAGAAAGTTTTTTCTTTTTCTTTTCAATTAGATTCATTATAGTTAGTATGCACAACTTGAACACAAAACAACACTAACATTGCCAAAAGGAACTACAATTTACAAAACCTTAATATTTGCCTTAGATTTCTCCCATTATAGTCACATTTACAAAAACAATTTTGCAAATATTTTGTGTTACTAACAAGTGTGATAGTGATTATAAAAAATGGTGTTTCTTACTAAAATGGATGGTTACCAAAAAATGTGATTAAAATTGGCGTGATTATAAAGGGGGTTTACCCTACTATGATTTTATATTACCTAACGTACCTATGCAAGGAATTTAAGCCATGAATTCTAGCATTGGTCATACAACAATTCAAGTTAACTATTAACCAACTTAACAACACCTATTACACCATTTATACCAAGTAGGACCAATGTTTTACCTACATCTACATACGCAATGTGGTATATTAAGAATTGTATATAGGTTATGTACCTAGATATGTGCATTCAGTAACAACACGTCATACCACCAATACACACACCACATAGTGTTGGTAATCACTTTTCTATAGTAGTTCAACCAGTCATTAACAAGGACATAGGACCTATTAAACAATAAATTATTATTTAAATAATAACCACTACATTAATCAATATTGATCCATAAAATTGCTAACAATTCACCAATTCCTATACCAAGAGGAGGCTATGTCCATCATCCATCCTAGAACACAACTTAGAGATTCTCCTAGAAGAATAAATTCACCCGGAGGAAATCCAGTTGTAGGACCACCATTCAATCCACATATTGGATCATTTGGATGGCCAACACTTCACCCACCCATCTTCGTACCACCATGGTGTCCATGACTTGTTGCCACTAGAAGAAAAATGTTAATTTGCGATTTCAATTTGCAATTATAAGACAATTACAACCAACATTTACAATTGAAATTACATTAATTACATAGTGAAATCACACCCAACATCTAATTACAAATCATAACTCAACATGACATCACGAAATGGACCATGAATGATGTATATGGTTAACGTGTACATGTTCGTCCTTTGACCATCCATATAACATTTGCAACTAGGTCTTGTTTTTGCAACTATTTTTACAGCTATCAATTATCCACACATTATTTTCCACATGTTTTAAATTGAAGCAAAAATAATTAAATGATTTGAAATGTTGGAAAAATCCATGCCATCAAATTCCAAAGACTTGTGATGGTGCCACTTGGTAGTATAAAAATCCACCATGTGGCATTATGAAACAAATTGGGTGATTTTATTATTATTATTCAAACATTGATCTTGGCCATCCATTATGAACATTCATTTAAAATGGTCTTAGATTATGACATGTGGCATAATAAAAAATTGCCACATGGCATATTAATTATATTTTGCGGAAAAAATCAAATGAATGTTTATTTGAGTAAATAGGTAGGTAGATAAATAGGCATATATACGTAGGTAGGAAGGTAGGTGTTAAAAAAAATAGCCATCAAAACATCATTATTTCATTTTATGTTTTGTTTTTAAGGTTAAATTTCTTTGAGTTCATCCCCAATGACACATGTTTTTTAATGTGGAAACATAAAAGAAAGCACCTTTGTTATATAATTTCCAAGATAAGATTGGAGGACAAAACATATTGGTTAAATTGATTTAATCTACTTGCGTTTTGAAAATAAAACACATCATCTAGATGACTAAATGCCCATGTGCGAAGGGAAATGGCCGGATTTTGGTGTAAACACCAATTCCATTTTTTTGTGTATGCAATCCAAGTAAGCAATGTCTTGTTGTCTAATGAAATCATCCCTTCTCATCGCTTCTCCTGCATTGATTCTAGCCCACCATATTGCCTTATGCTTATCATATATTTGTTTGACGGTGTAACCTAAACCCAATTGGGTCCAAATGTGGTCTTTGAAGGCTTGTGACATTCCTAAGGAAAAAAAAAGATGGTCGTGCAATGGAATCAAAGTCATGTTTGCCATGTGTAAACTCACCATTGATTCACTTATGAGGTCGATGGTAGAAGATTATCTCTACCACTATAGGTTGTGTGTACAATTGCATAATTGAAAATTGAGCTAAACAACCCCGTCTAATGGATCGATGGTGATTTGGGTTTCCATGATTATTTTTTGGCCCATACCCACATGCATACCTACAAAATGTGAAATTGATTTAGGATTTAAAGTTTGGTACAATATGAGGTTAAAAAACAAGTTCCATATAACAAAAATGAATAATAGAACATCATACCAAATATGGCTGATGTGGTTTTGGATTCTTGGCATTTTTACATTCTTTTGTGAGGGTACCTCCTTATAAATGTTCCACTCCATTAGGGAGTCTTCATGGTTTTGTTCACCATTTAGAAATTTCAAGATTTGTGCATGTGGGATGTATGCACATTCAACCTCAATTATATTTGCCCCTCCATGTTGAACATTTTTTTTCCACACCAAGTCCATGTTGTTAAAAGGGTCATTCTTTGGGTTTTGAATTTCAATATATTGAAAATTTGAAGCATGACCCATGTTTGAAACTATGCCTTGAGTTGATTGTACAAGAATTTACTTATTTTTGATATTGATGTCCAAAATTTTATATTTGCAATATGTTTAACTACATATTAATTTTTATATTCAAAATTAATGGAAATGTACATGTTTTAAATACTTAACTTGTATCCCTCATCTAAACATTATATAATCATGCATATAATACCCTAAATGCTAAGTATGGAGAACATATGATATGGTCTATGGTTATAATTATAAATTATAAATCCATATTATTTATGGATAATCTAAATGTAATACCCACATGATAGTTAACAAATTGCAATATGATACCCACATGATGACCTTAATCCACACTATATGTGTGAGCCCTAAATGCAATACCTACATGACAATTCAAGGATGCACATCATATATGGGGGGAAAATGCAATACCCACATGATGACCCTAATCCACATTATATGTGTGAGCCCTAAATGCAATACCTACATGACAATTTAAAGATGCACATTGAATATGGGGGAAAAATGCAATATTCACATTATGGCCTTAATCCACACTATATGTGGGAGCCCTAAATACAATACCTACATGATAATTTAAAGATGCACATTATATGTGGGGGCAAAATGCAATACCCACATTATGATCATAATCACATTATATATGGTAGAGGGAAATGCAATACATGCATAATAATTTTAAAATGCACACTATATATGGGTGACAAACTATAATATTGGCATTATGACCCTAAATCCACACAATCTATGGGAGGCCAAAATGTTAAATCCATATATCAAATATGGAACATTTTTAGTGGAATTTGATGAATGTATTAAAACCATCTAGGGAAATTGATTTCCTTTATGAACAAAACAATAAGAAATTTTTTATAAAAATGATTAAGAAAAAAATCATACCGTTGATGTTAAAGGATGATATTACATTCAGAGTTGTATTTTGATTTGAAAACACAACCTAAAGAAATCAACACACATTTCATTAAACCATAAACTCAAAACCCTAAATAATCCTAATGATAAATGCTCTCAACTTAATGATTATACATACAAAACTACAAATGGAATACAAAAAACATTTATAACATCTATGTTTTAAATTAAAAAATTAATTAATTAAAAAGAATAATGAATGGAAGCATTAACTTTAGAGTTTAAAATTAATTACCCCCCAAAAAAATATAAATCTAAACAATTTTAATGGTAAATGTCATAAAAATTAAATAATTATATAAACATATACAAATGCCATACAAAATAATCTTTTAGGAGTGATGAATTAAAATTGAAACACAATGAAAAGAAAAAAATAGATGAATGAAATAAGAGTTTATTCTCTTACCTTTAGTGTGGTCACTTCAACTTGAGACTTTCTTCATTCACCTTCAAAAGGGATAAAATGCATCTTGTTGCAAGTATTTGTATGTGAATTTTTGGCCAAATTTCCCCTTGAAAATCCAACCTATGATTGATTTTGATTAGTATTAAAAATTATGCAAATATTCATAAATGTTTGATTTTTTTTAATTTTAAATTTATCAAACCTATTTTTTAATTAAATTAAGTACATCTTGCATTAAATGGTCCAAAATGGAGGTAAAGGAGTACTGCCAAAATTGTTTTTGCAATTGTAATACCCACATTTGACATTATAATTTTTGCAATTGAAGTCCATAATTTGCAAGTGCATAGGTAGGAATAATAACATGTGGGTAGGTAGGTTTTGCTAATAAGTAGATGTTTGGCAAATAATTAAAATGGCATTACTGAAAAATGTATTTACTTTTTTGGTTAATTTCAGGAATAGGAATTAGGTAGAGGTTTAACCAATAAGAAATATAGAGTTTGCTAAGAAATAGAAGTTTAATTAAGAAGAAATATAGGTTTAACTAAGAGAAATAATTTTAACTAAGAAGATACATATGTTTTGCCAAGGGATATAAATTTAGCTAAGAAGAAACATAGGTTTAACCAAAATATACAGATTTAACCAAGAAAACATATAGGTTTAACTAAGACAAATACTTTTAACAGAAAACATATATAGATTTTGCCAATGAATATAAGCTTGGTTAAGAAATATAAGTTTTAAAAAAAAAGAATATAAGTTTAGCCAAAAGATATAGGTTTTGCCAAAAGAGAGAAGTTTAGCCGATAAGATATATAAGTTTAGCCAATAAATATAAATTTAACCAATAAGAAATATAGCTTTAGCCAAAAAAAGAAGTTTAACTAAGAGAAAATATAGGTTTAGCCAAGAGATAGAAGTTTAGCCAATAAGAAATATAGGTTTAGGCAAAAAAAAAAGTTAGTTAGTAAGATATATAGGTTTAACCAACATATAGAAATTTAGTTAAGAAATATGAGTTTAACCAAGAAAAAATATAGGTCTAGCCAAGAGATAGAATAGTCAAGAAAAAAATAAGATAAGCGAAGAAATAAACATTAGCTAGTCAAAGATATAGGTTTAGCCCAGAAATAGAAATTTAGCCAGTAAAATATATATATTTTGCCAAGAGATAGAATTTAACCAAGAAAAACTATAAGTTTAGCCAAGAGGAGATAAGAGTTGTGCCCAAGATAAGTAAGGATTAATTGCTAGTTAGTAGGCAGGGCTAAGATTTAGGTTGGTATAGTAGCTAGGTGGGTGGGTAGTATGGAGGTCAGGGTTGAAGAAAAAATTTGCAATGAAAAACAATGGTCAAAAGTCAGGAGCCAAAAAAGATTGACTGTGGTAGAATGTCGGTTAACGTAACTAAAGAGGTGAATCATCCAGCCCATCCTATGGACAGAACGGCCAACTGGTGCAGTCATGGGGGCTGGTTCACTCTGGCCAGTGAAAGGGGGGGGATTTGGTTCTTAGTTGGTTGGTGGGGCCAAGAAGGTAGGTAGTAAGTGTTTGGTAGGTGATCTCAAAGTTGGGGGAAAAACAACTAGCAAAAAAATCCCCAAAAAAAAGGTCACAACAGACAATCAACCACTAGATGAGAAATACCACCCCATCTAATGGACATAATTCCCAACTAGTGCACTTGTGAGAGCTGGTTGTCATGATCTTCTTATTGTTGTAGCCAACAGCTATTCATCATCCCCTTCCTAATCTTAATGATTCTTGTGATCTTGGTTTTCAATTTTAATTTTTTTTTTGGGTTTGAAATTTGACAAATTTTGTGGATTGTTAGTTTTTAGATTGAAGTAGAAAATCCTTGAGTATTTCAATATTTACACAAACCTATAATTTGACAAATTTTGGGGATTGTTAGTTCTTAGATTGAAGTAGAAAATTCTTTAGTATTTCAATATTTACACAAACCTATAGTGGTTTTGGTTGGGCATGGACAATCTTTAGATAAGTTCATTATCTTGTGAACTTGTGTGGACTTCTTCTTCATCCTCTTGCAGCAGCAGCTGGTGCTGTTGGTGCGGGAATGAAATCTTCCTGGGCTGTTGCTGGATTCAGAATGGGTCCAAGCAAAATGGGTATTACCGGATTGTTGTGGTGGTGGTTGTTGTGGTGTGTTGACTGAGCTCAAAATGATGATATGTTGCTGCTGCTGCTGGGGCCCACTCGCTGGCCTGTTCTCCAGCAAAAGAACAATGGGAGAACAACTGAGGTCAATTCTCAAGAGCTTCTCAAGGCTGGATGCAACCAGCAAATCAATCCATTGCTTGCTGGTTTGAGAATGACACGAGATGATGATATCTGCAGTTGGGTTGCAGCACAATCATAGAGCAAGGTTGAAAAAGACACAGATATTGCTTGTGTATTATCAGAAGAGCCAATTGTGAGTTTCCCAATGCCAAGCTTAAGGAGCATATACATGAATAATGGAGCTGCTGCTCAACCCATCTTGACAAGGACTTCTTCCTGGAAACCCAGATTAGAGACCATTCAGGAAGTGAGAGCTTTGTCCAGGAGGAGATTCCACAACTGTGTCAGGTGAAGAAGGAGCTCACATAAAAGTGCACAATCATTGGAAGATCAAAAGGGGATACTGGGTTCGATGGCAACTACATTTTGAGCTTGCAAATCTCATCAGTTCACATCGCATGTGTGGTGCATCTGTTTGGGCTCCTTTGGTGCCTTGTGTGTGAACTCAGACTCTGAATTCAGGTCCATTGCCATTGCTCCTGCAGATGCAGAAACTTTTGGCATTTCAAGTGCAAGATATCCAGCTTGAGGCGATCATGATCTTCAAAGCTCCAAATCATAGTTCATTGTATGGAGTGAAAATGGTGCCCATTCCTCTGGAAGCCCATGCCAATTTTATAAGAGCAGTTACAGTTGCAGCTGAAACATCTTCTGCACAATCAGGTTTTATGAGCGATGTTTGAAATCAAGCTTATCTTCTACACTATCAAGCTTTCAGAGAGGATAATGGTGATTGTGTACAATTGTAAATAGACAGGTTTTGATTAATCAAAAGCTTACCATCTGGTCATCAAAGTAGCTTCTAAACCCAATACCTGCAACCTGTTGACCAGATGTAGCAGTAGTCATGCCTGCTCAAATGCAACAGACTTCAGGACACGCAGGATTGATCAAAAGCTTACCATCTGGTCATCATCACTTGTCATTGCAATGTAAGGAAAGTGCAGCCCTTTCTGATTTCTATGGAAAAACTGGACTCTTCCTACCCCTCCTCAGCTCCCCCTGAGCTCAAACAAAGGAAATTTTTCTAAGCAGACCCATCAGCAGAAACTATATCCACAGTTTGAAGCACCACCAACAACTGAGTCCTCACCATTATCCTGAATTGTGGCCACTCAATTCAAAGAAGACAACTGGATCACACTCTTTGAGCAATGCCCTAAAGACTTTGCAACAGCAAGGTGCCATGGTAAGGAGCCCTTCAATCTACACAGGGAGCAGAGACAAAACATGCACAAAGCATTCCCCATCTTGAAAGAGCTCTTGGGTAATACATAACATCAGTGTGAAGAATGTCTCTTACTACTGCAAAAAGATCAACATCAATTGCCAAGCTCTCTACTTGAGCCTGCAGTAATGACATGACATTTCATCATGCAGTACAGAGTCTCAGATTGACTCTATCATAGAAATCTACTGGACATTTGCACCAGGGCTTGGGATGCAACGATGGTGTCATCCAGCAGTGATTCTTGGCTGTCCTGGGAGCTGAGGAATCCACTGCAGTCTTTTTGGCTAGCATGGTACCTCTAGATCTTCAAGAAATGAGGGTTTACACAGCACATCCAGTATGTACAGTGAAGTGGAAAAGGTGTAAGAATTGAGCCAGAAGCTAGCACATGCACTTGCATGTGTGAGAATTGGGCTACAATCTAGCATGTGCTCCTGATGAGATTGAACACTAAACCACTTGCAGTTGCACCACTACTTGCTTCATGTTTCATTGCTGTTAATGACATCTGAAGAGTAAGGCATCACCAAAATCCAAAGCTGAAAATGTTTTATTAGTTTCAACTTGCTTTCTAGCTTAGATTCCTTAATCAAACTTGAGAAATCATTGCCAAATCTATACTGCACAGTAAAGAAACTAGAAGAAGCAGCAGTATCCAGCCAAATATTCTTCTCACACTAGCCTTCTCTGGATGTGAGGTTAATCAGATAAATAGGTACCTAGCATCTTATCAGCTATTATTCAGCCAAGGGAAAACATCTGGAGAGCTTGGAACACGAGCCGTTAAAACTTCGACTCCTGTTTCTGTAACCAAAAGTGTGTGCTCAAATTGTGCACTGCGTTTGCCATCTGCAGTCACAGAAGTCCACCCATCTGGCCACATGCGATCACGCCATACCCCTGAATTAATCATGGGTTCAATTGTGAATGTTTGACCCGCCTTCATCATTCCCACAGCTTTGTTGTGCGAATAGTGAGGTATGTTAGGTGCACAGTGGAATAGCTCTCCTATTCCATGTCCACAATATGACTTCACCACAGATAGACCAGCCAGAGATGCATGCCGACTGATGACCTCCCCGACTTCACGGTAACGCACACCGGGCTTCACAATGGCAATGGCCTTCTCCAGGCATTCATAGGTAGTTCGAACCAAAGTTTCTGATGCCTGATCCACTTTGCCCACAAAATATGTCTCGTTCAAGTCAGCATGGCACCCATTCAGATAGATAGTCACATCCACATTGACAATATCACCCTCCTCTAATTGCCTGGAGTCTGGAATGCCATGGCAAACAACTTCATTCACAGATGTGCAGCAGGATTTTGGGAAGAAATGGTAGTTCAGAGGCGAAGGGTAAGCCCCAGCAGAAATTGTAGCATCATGTACGACCTCATCTATCTTGTCTGTTGTTACCCCTGGCTTGATTGCTCTTGCTGCTGCATCCAACACATCACGGGCAACCTTGCAAGCATGTCGTAATCTTGCTATCTGCTCTGCACTCTTGATTTCCACACTGGTTTGCCACTCACTAACCATCTCCTGCTGAGGTCTTCCCGAAGATGCCCACTCAGGTCGCTGGATGTTTTCTGGGACAAGCCGCCTTGGTGAGATGGGATATGGCCTCAAAGGTCCTGTCCAAGCAAAATAAGGCAGCTGTGTGCTACGAGCTTGACCCTTGCGAAGGCAGTACATCCAACCCTGCAGATACTGATCATGAACACCGTTTCCTGATGCATTGTTTTGCAGCTCCAGCTGGCTGTGCAGAGGCTTGTGCATGATCCATGACTCCTTAAAGCATTCCTGCGAGCAAAAAGATGCATTAGCTCGAGGGAGCTTGAGTCCCAAACATTTTGGACATTGAAGTTTGGCCACTTTGCTGCAGCGCACACAAGCCAGCTGCCGTCCTGAATCTGCATCCTGATTACTGCTGCCTTCCATCACCTCCCCTTTCACTTATTCTTCTCCTCACAATCCAAAGTTTCCAAAATTCAACCTTAATGTCTGTTAGCTCTCTTTGTTCCTACAGCTCTTCAATCCTGTCGGTGTTGTTGTTGTTGGCATAGTCAGATGAGGTGGTTTAGACAACTTCCACTTCTGTTGACTCCCAATCTGTAACCAGATGGCAAAAAAACCATCAGAATCCACAAATCAACTGTGGAGCAAGTCCAACATAGAAAAAATCAGAATCCAAGATCTCAACTCTGAAGCAAGACAGAAGTCCACAACATGGAGAAAACATCAGAACCCAAGAAATAGCTACTCTGCAGTGAAACAAAGTCCAGAAAACCCTAAACCAAAACCAGAATTCCATGGCAATGCTACTTTGCAGATTTTTCAAGATATTCTGCAAGATGCAAGACACACAAACACATCCAAAACAGAAAATCAAGACTATAAATGCACCCAACACAAAATAAGACATTTCAAACCCCAGAGCATTGAAGAAGTACCGACAACAAGTCCAAAAACCCTAATCCAAAACCGAAATTCCATGACCGTGCTACTTGGCAGAATTTTTTTGCGAAGAAGAAGAAAGTATTCTGCGAGATGCTTGAAGATATACAAACACAACCAAAACAGCAAATCCAAAACTGCAAATGCACCCGAAAGAAAGGACAATTCAAACTGCAGAGCACTGAGGAAGTACCAACAACGCGTCGAAAAACCCTAATGCAGAACCGAAATTCCATGCACTTTGAAGATCTTTCGTGCGAAGAAGAGAAAGAAGAAAATGTTTGGGAAGATGCTCGAAGACATGCAAACACATCCAAGACTAAAAGTACACCAAAAAGAAAAGACATCTCAAACTGCAGAGCGCTGAGACCAAACAGAAGAGACACGATACCAAACAAAATCACAAAACAACAAAAAATAAAATCACCCACAAGTTTGAGCTTCACAAAAACAGACATACTTGCCGCAAAAGACTGCCGGCTGCTGCCGCTGCGCCTGATCGCAACATGGATTTCCATCTCTTGAGCAAACACCGTGAAGAAATGTGCAACACTTTCAGCTCTCTCACGCAAAGACATACACAGTGTGAAAGGAGCCAAAACTGGATACATGTTAACCCTAGGTGCTCACAAATTCGTTTCTTTGTTGTCAAACTTAACAAAGAACAACCTACTTTGGGTTCACCTTGATATATGTTAACCCTACTTTTTGACAAAACCCCATCTTAGTTTTCCTTGTAAAATCTCTAAAGGAATATAACCTACTTTGGGTTCATGTGGATATATGTTAACCCTAGGTCCTCACAAAATCTCATAGCTTTTTTTTTACCTTGTAAAATAACACAAAGAATAACCTATTTTAGGTTCATCTGGATAGAGGCTATTATTTAACCCTAGGTCCTTTTAAAATCTCATAACTTTTTCTTCTCTTGTGAAATTTAATAGAGAATAACCCTACTTTGGCTTCACCTGGATATATGTTAACGGTGGGTGCCGACAAAAGCTTATCTGTATTAGTTTTTTCTTTCTAAAAACTAAACAAAGAATAACCTACTTTACGTTCACCTTGCTATATGTTAACGTAGGTGCCGACAGGTGCTTTTTTTTTCCTTGTAAAAATTAATCAAAGAGTAACCTAGTTTGGATTCACCTTGATATATGTTAACTTGCAATGCTGACAAGAGGCTCATAGCTTCCGCTGGTCACAAGATCCCAGTATAGCCTGGCTGGTACCTTTCACCGCAAAAGATCCCACTTGCTGAAAAAAGTTTCTTCAGGCAAGTAAGGGAGCTGAAAATATGAAGGAAAAATCCAAGCACTGCTTTGCATTTATTCTTAGCCCTCGCCCTTTTCTTCGGTCAGAATAACTACACTGCTGATAGAAATCCTAGTACATAAGGTGGAATCTATATATGTGTGTATGTGTATATGTGTGTAGTTCAAAAAATGGTACACAATGGTATGAATACCAAGGTTTTTTAATTTTGGTACCAGAGAGGTGTTAACTAAGAAAATTAGTGTCCTAGTACCTAGGCAACTTTGGCACTTATGTTCCGAATAAGTTTTTTTTATTTTAGAATTAAAATTTTGGCATATGAGTTTTTTTATTTTGGACAATTTGATGGGTCATAAATATAGGTATGAAATGCAACACTATTATCACAATATTTTTGTTATCTTTGTGGTTAGATGGTTCAAAACTAGTGCCTTTGTATCTATGACAGCAACTTTCAATTCTTGTTGCCTACAAATTTGAATTTTGGAGTTTTTGACATTAGAGCATTGAAAACTTCTTTAAAATTCAATAAAATGAATAAACAAATAAAAATGCTGAAGCTACCGATGTATTATGATATATCGGTTTAGTTGTGATCTCAAAAACATTTTTCAACTTCTTTTGGAGCTTTGCACTTTGTACATGAAGTTAGGAGTTGTCATTTCACGAGGACAAAGACTTGTCTTATAGTCATGTGGAAATGAAACCTAAAATTGTCAACCATCAACCAAAAGGAAGCCACACATAAAAGGCATGCAAAGCTTGGTAATTGAACCTAGAAGATCCCAACCATGTCCATGTTAAAACGTAATTACCTTACAAAGCTTTGAAGTGAAACCTTAAACTCCCACCCAAAAGCATGCCTCAAAACAACGCTACACAGTTGTATAGTTTAAACCAAAAGTCCATAACCAAAGGTCAAACAATTGCCTTAAAAAGTTCTTAAATTATTGGTTGGAGTTGCCATTGATAAGCATGCCACAAAATATACAATTATAGAGGTCTACATTTGAAAATAGAAACCCCTAACCACATGCATGCCAAGAGCTTTGTAATTGATTATTGGACTTGTCAACCACAAGCATGCACCCAAAATATGTATATTGATCTCTATAACAAAAATTGGAAACCTTGCGTTACCCAATTTTTTGTAATAGGTGACTCTGTTCCTAACATGTCACAAACCTAATAAGTGATTGAAATTAATAGGTTACAAAATTTGATAGGTGACGAATAATTGATCGACTAGTGAAAAACAAAAAATGTTGAACAAATAGTTAAAATTTGAATTTTTGGACTAATATTATATATAGTTGTTAGTGATTATTTAAATGGTTTCATCATACTATCTAATTTTGAATTAACATGTATATAAGTAAGAAGAAGAAGAATGTGGGGAGGATTTGATTTGATTTTTTGTTTTTCATTTCAAACTTGCAATAGAGAATAAAACTTTTTAATTTTTAGCTTTGTTCTTTTTAATTTAACAACTTGTGTATATTTGTTTTCATTTAAAATCTTGAATTGTATATAAGATTTAGATATTTTCTTTGGATGCACCTATTGTTAATTTTTTGAACATGTTATTGAAAATAAAAATAATTCAAAAAACTTGATGGGAAAACATAGAAAAACCCATTAACATTTGGCAATCAAGTTGGAGATTTGAATTTAAAGCATTCACATTCATAAATTTTGGTTATAACCATCAAGAAGTAGAATAAAACAAGAAACCATTATAGCTTACAAATTTTAATTTGTATCATGTTTTGAATTTTTTGTGCAATTATATATATATGTTGTATTTTGAAATCATTAGGAAATAGACTGAATTAAATGTAGATTTCTTGAAGGAAATTAGGTGTTCAATCTATTTATTTTTTAAATTATAAAATTTTAACTTTTCGAAGGAATCAATATGGTTTTATGTTAAAAATTAATGCAAATGTTTTTTTAAAACCTATTGATTTCAAGAGATGTGAAGAGTAGTCACCAAAAGTCTAAGGAAATACTTAGATCATGTTATACATCGATATGTGTTAAAACCTACATAAATGTAAGACAAGTAGCAAGTGTAACTTGCAGAAAATGAATTGGTGAATGTGCCAAACATGGATGTAACACAATGGGTATAAACCAATGATCAACATCAAAATGTAGCAATATTGATTGTGCCAAGGGACTTAACCATACCCCTTAACAATCACCAAATGACACAACAAATTCAACCCAACAACATGTAATGAACATTCACAATGGTGGCAACAATGAACATGTTCAAAAATTTGATGAAGTTGTTTCAACACAACAACAATGGTGATTTGTAACCCCTTGGTTATTTCATACCCAAACAAGTATACCTACACCAACAATAGTTTTTGTTGGTTTGCAAAATTATCCCAAATCCCAACATTGATTTGGTAACTATCAATTTGGAAATGAAACAAATCCAACTTACAAACAAGTTGGATCAACTTCATCACATCAATCGTAAACCTTCCAATCAATTAACTTCCATGCCACATTTGGAATGTATTGAACCTCAAGTAACACCAACTAATGTTTAACAAAGGCTCACACACCAACATGTCATTTAATCAACCAAAATGGTTTATTGTCACAACCTTAGGCTTGGGTTCACGACCAAGGCAAGGGTTTGCGAAGGTATGTGCCAAGTGTGAAGACCGGGAATGTGGGATAATGTGAAGGAATGAACCTCCACACTCACAAGTGAGCTCCCACTTTGGGAGTTGGAGTCTTGGTGGACTCCCAAATTTTCATAGAGCAATTGCAAGGGTCAAAACGCATTGGATCAATGAGTTTTCTATATCATTGAAAAGCCCTTGGAGCTTAGATGTCTAAAATTGGTTCGCATGACCCATTTAGACATTTAAAACACAAGTTATGCCCAAAAGAAAGGCCGAAAATCAAATTGGACTCCCAACCATTAAAAGTCAATAATCACTTAATTTCTTAGCGTGTAAATGGTGTGCCACATACCATTGGAAAGTTCTCGATGAGGGTTATAACTTTGTTTTATACCTCATCTCAATTGGACAAAGTTATGGGCCTCCAAACTCGTGGGAGTCCCAATTTTAAAAATTTCGGGACTCCCATTTGGGAATCTCGGGACAAAATGACATTTGAGTGTTGGTCCCGTGGTTACGCACAAAGTATACTATAAGGGGGAAGGTGGTGGCTTCCCCCAAGTCCAGGCCATGGTGAGTCTTATGAGTCCGTGTTTGCCCGTGGTTCGTCCATGCACCAAAAGTGCTCTAGTTATGCACTAATCAACTTGTTGTTTTGTTTGTGTAGGTCTATGTGAATGATTGATTTTCTTATCATTCTTTGTAATCCCCATCCTAAAGCTTTAGCACGCCCCTGTACCCCCAAAGTGTTGCGAGCTAGGGAACATGCCCCAACTCCTTATTTTTTCGATGCTTTTACTTTAGATTCACATTCAAGTCTATTAAGGAGTTTGAAAACGCATCATTTATGGTTAAGGTGAAAAATATAAATTCCATATAATACACTAATTTAAAACAGAAATCCAAGAATTGAAATGGAAACTTGTTTTTATTATCAATAGGTGGGACATCAATGTAATTGTTGCCTTTTCATTAGACAATTGTTGAGGGATGAGGTAATGAATGTTCATCAACTTGTCATTCCAATTATAGGAAACCCCCTTTATAATCACGCCCTTGGTGACCACTTGTTTTGGTGACAGTAATGAATTATGATTTAAATATGTATAATCATATTATATGTAAACCTTTACAAGATTGTGATTATAAGGAAAAGAAAAACCTTATACAATAGCCTTTTTATGCTAGAATAAAGGTGATAATTGTTTAAATTTTTTATATGGGTTATTTTTAAATTTACTATATATTATGAAACTTGAAGAAGGTTGTAATTTTTGCATGTTTTAATGTGATGATTTATATTGATTTTGAAATTTTAAACTATTAGCTTGTGTATCTTGTCAACTAGATTTTTGAAATTAAATTTTTTTGTTTTTTTGGCAAGTTTGCATGTCTTTTGTTTGGTTACACTAAAGAGTTGTTTTTTCTTTTCTTTTCAATTGGATTCATTATAGTTAATTTGCACAACTTGAACACAAAGCAACACTAACATTGCCAAAGTGAACTACAATTTACAAAACCCTAATATTTGCCTTAGATTTATCCCATTATTATCGTATTTATAAACAAAGCTTTGCAAATATTTTGTGCTATTAACAAGTGTGATAATGACTATAAAAAATGGTGTTTCTTTCTAAAACGGATGGTTACCAAAAAATGTGTGACACAAACAAGAATGTGACTAAAATGAGCATGATTATATAAGGGGGGGTTTAGTGTATTATAGTTCTATATTACCTAATGTACCTATGCAAGGAATTCAAGCCATGAATTATAACATTGGTCGTACAATAGTTCATGTTAATTATCAACCAACTTAACAACCACCTATTACACCATTTGTAACAAGTAGGAACAATGTTTACTTACATATATATATGCAATGTGGTATAACATCATACCCCCTTATGTACCTTTAGATCCTAGTTTGTATCCAATACATCCTATTGGAACGAAAGGATTTAATCCTTTGATTTTTAAGAATTGTATCTAGGTTATGTACCTAGATATGTGCATTTAGTACTAGAACAACACGTCATACCACGAATACACACACCACATAATGTTGGTAATCATTTTACTGTAGTGGTTTAGCTAGTCATTAACAAGGACACATGGCCTATTAAACAATAGGTTATTATTTTAATAATGGCCACTACTCTAATCGATATTGAGATCCATCAAATCATTAACAAGTTACCAACTCCTATACCAAGAGGAGGTTATGCTCATCATCCATCAAATGGAGGACAACTTGAAAATTCACCTAGAATAATTGGTTCACCCAAAGGAAATCCACTTGTATGACTACCATTCAATCCACCTATTGGATCATTTGGATGGCCAAAACCTAACCAGCCCATCTTCATACCACAATGGCATCCATGATTTGTTGCCATTAAAAGAAAAATGTAAATTTACAATTTGAACTTGTGATTATAAAACAATTACAACCAACATTTACAATTGAAATTACATCAATTACACAGTGAAATCACACCCAACATCATATTACAAATCATAACTCAACATGACATCACCAAATGGACCATGGATGATGTATATAGTTAACTTATACATGTTCATCCTTTGACCATCCATATAATATTTGCAACTAGGTCTTGTTTTTGCAACTATTTTTATAACTATCAATTATCCACACATTACTTGCCACATGTTTTAAATCAAAATAAAATTTAAAAAATGATTTGAAATGTTGGAAAAATCCATGCTATCAAATTCCAACAACTTGTGATGGTGCCAGTTGGCAATATAAAAATCCACCATGTGGCATTATGAAATTTTTTGGGTGAACTTTTTTTATTATTCAAACATTGATCTTGGCCATCCATTATCAACATTCATTTAAATTGGTCTTAAATTGTGACATGTGGCATAATCAAAATGTACCACATGGCATATTAATTATATTTTGGGAAAAAAATCAAATGAATGTTTATTACAGTAAATAGGTAGGTAGATACATAGGCACATGTAGGTAGGTAGGAAGGTAGGTGGGTTAAAAGAATAGCCATGAAACTATCTTTATTTCATTTTATGTTTTACTTTTAGCGTTAAGTTTCTTTGAATTCATCCCCAATGACACATGTTTTTAAATGTGAAAACATAAAAGAAGACTCCTTTGTTGTATAATTTACAAAATAAGATTGGGGAACAAAACATACTGGCTAAATTTTTTAATTGCACCTAAGGTGCAAATTGAGTTACAACTGTAAATATTCTCCCATATGGTTTTGTGTGTTTTTTAATTTTGTAAATTATATAACTAAATAGGTAAAAAAAATACTAGATAACTTACAAGGTTACAAGCTAATTAAATAATTGACCATTAACTAATTACCTATTTACTTACCCATTTACAAACCTACTATAATTACCCATTATTTTTTAATTATTTAATTTTAGAAGTAACATTCACTTTTATTTCATATTTTTAAATTTATTAATCAATCAATTCATAATCATAATTCATATAAAATATATAAATATATAATTTAATATTTATTTATTTATCAAATCTTAATGAAATTAGTTAATTGGTTATTATTTTTAGCCAAAATTATTTAAATTAATTATGTTTAGATTAATTTAATCTATTTCTAGCCTATATTAACTTAGTTTAGTCTAGGTCTACCCTAGATTAACTTAGGTTTAACTTAGCTTAATTTTGATCTAACCTAGTGTGAGGCAACTTTTGTCCCTCTACCCGCGATTCTACAAGGTGACTATACTTGAAAGTATAAATGCTACCGGTGAAAGACGAAGCAAGCGTACTTCTAGATACTAGATTGCGTTTGTAGTTGAAGTTAAAATTCCTCTACCGCCTATGCATCTTTCATAACTTAACATTGATGGCCATGTATTTTATTTTATTTTTATTTTGTTATTATTATTATTATTACTTTTTGATCCCCACAATCCCCTGATCCTAGAACCTTAAATTAAACAACCAGCTCTTTAAACAAACTTTTGTGAACTCAACACTTCCTTCAACATGGCTACAACTAGCAATCATTCAAAGAATTGTTTATCACTCCCAGATTGTTCAAATTCGGCTTGCTATAGCTCTTTGGAAAGCTAATTAGTAGATGCACCTTTCTATCAAGTTTCAAGATCTGCAGCTAAAGAACTAGGAAACTATGCAATAAAACCCGAGAGGATTTTGAGGAAGTAGTTGATTCAACCAAACTGCAGACCACCAGTCGCTTGGAGAATTGTTTCTCCCACCCAGATTGTCCAAATTCAACTTGCTATAGCTCTTTGGAAAGCTAACTAGTAGACGCACCTTCCTACCAAATTTCAAGATCTGTAGCTAAATAACTAGGGAACTATGCTATAAAACCCGAGAGGATTTTGAGGAAGTAGTTGATTCAACCAGACTGCAGACCACTAGTCACTTGGAGAATTGTTTCTCTCACTTTGATTGTCCAAATTCAACTTGCTATAGCTCTCTGGAAAGCTAACAACAAGGCGCATCTACCTACGAAATTTTGAGCTCTGCAGCTAAAACAGCAAGGAGTTACACCACTAAACCCGAGAGGGTTTTGTGAAGTTTCTCTAAATCCTAACTTTCAAATCTATCCTTACTCACCTCCCTTACTTACAAACTCTCACCAGATCTCCACCCTATTTTCCTTCCTCTCTTCAACTCCAAAGCTGATCCTCCATTTCTTCTTCTAAAACCTTGTCAAAACAAACACTTCCAAGGTTCGATTTAACTTTGTTTTTTCGAGGGAGAAGAAGAAGAGAGCTCCCATGATCGAAGTCCGCCTTTTAAAGGGAGGTGAAGGTTTTTGGCTTGGTGGCCAATGGAAGGTTCTTGGCTTGGTGGCCAATGGAAGGAGAAGATCCCTTTGCTCGGTGGTCAATGGAAGGTTCTTGGCTTGGTGGCCAATGGAAGGTGAAGGAGAAGATCCCTTTGCACCTACTCCCACTTCCCCCCAAACAAACTTACCTAAACCTTCATTTTTTATCCTTTGACACAAGGGTTTTACCTTACCATGGTCCTAGGCCATTCTTTACCCACTCCCTTCCTTTCCTTGCGTATAAATTACGAACACATGACTTGATGTCACAAATCCCCTCCACCTTCATTGCAATTTGATTTTATTTATCTTTTTTTTTTTTTTTTTTTTTGAAGATCTTTCCTCTCTTCCTTGCAAGCATGGCGTAGTGCACAATTACCTCCTACGGGCCCCAAGCCGCACAAGTGAACGAGGAACTGCCTTCGGAATCGTCTTTAGATTTGACTCTAACGCAGCATCCCCGTGACGAAGAACTCGAACCTCGAGAGGTGCGCGCTCGTCTCGAAGTTGAACCTCCTCGAGCTTGGTATTACCGCATTTCGCCAAACTCCCGCACCCTGGTGATCTTGCTACAAGTCGATCCTGCTTCCGGCGACGAACCTGAAACCGTTTGTGAAGGTTGTTATGAAACCGAAGACACCTCCATCTTCGCTTGGTCTTCAGTTCCCGGCGTTGGACACTATCGTTGGTTCCGCAGTCCGATTCGTCGCCTTCCTCCTAACAGCAAGGCGGACTACCTAGTTCGCACCATCCGACGCATCCTAGACTTCTTGCAGTTGTGAACTATCACTAAGGCACAGCTCCTAATTTCACATGTACTTGCAGGTTCTTGCTGAGCTCGTCCTTAATATAAATAAAATTTTCAGTTATCATCAGATTCCTATTACCGTTGGTACACTATCGTACTATTTATTTAATTGTTGAATTGTCTCGAGTTATCCTCATGTTCAACGACTTGAAGATTGCACTACTTCTATTAACCCTTTCATCGACATCCCTTTGACTGCTTCAAAAATTTCTAATATGCTTGCTACTTCTTAAATATCGTAACAAGACAAATGTAGTGTTGAACATTGCAAGTTTTGATGCCTACTTCTACCCCCAACCTTCTAGAGATTTGTTACCCCTAATTACGCAACAAGGTTTCTAAAACTATGGCTATTAACCTCTGTTAAAGAAAAGAACTAACCTTCCTCCTGACCCACCAATAACGCATTCCATAAAACAACACCCCCTTCACACCAAACACATGCATCACTCTTTGTGAAGTTGCTAAAAGCCCTTAATAACTCTACCGCACTCAAATAACCCTGATGTGATTCTTAAAAAATCGAGACTACCGCACATGGTTGTGTCGGTATGACTCACACCTAGTTAGGTTTATTTTAACTCAATTTAAGTCTAATTTAAAACGTAAGTAGTCATAGCTAACTAAGCTAAATTATATTAATTTATTTTTAGCACAGGGAGGCCTTAATTAACCTAGGTTAGGCTTGTAGTTAGTATAAGTTGATTTAACTCATCCAAAATCAACTTTAAAAAGGCTTAGATTAACCTAGGCTAAATTGGTACGTAATAGGTAGGTTGTCATATGTTAATTTAGGGTGGTTTAATTTCATTTAAGGCTAAAAAGTTTGATCTTTATAACTTTATGTTTAATAAACTTAGCATAAAAAATGTGGTAGTGCAATGGATGAGGACTTGAACCCCAAAGAGGGTGAAGGGTTGAAGTCCTTGTTCTTGCAATTTATGATACCTAAGCCACTTATCCTAAGTTAGGTAACCTTGTCTAAGCTACCTAGGCTAGGAGGCCAAGGTTTCTTTTTAACATAGGCCGTTTAATTTAGGTTAATTAACCTAGGCTAACTAAACTATTTTAGGTTGATTTTTGGCGAAGCTAGCTACCTAGGCTACCTAGGCTAAGTTAGGTTCATTTTTGTTCATATGTGATGACTCATAATTGAACATGTGTATATAGATTTTTGACACATGTCATCCATTTATCAAAGCATCTTTAATAACTATAGTTAAATATGATGACTAAGGTGACATGGCGTGCATTTTACACATCAAATCAATGTCAATGATGCCATGCAATTTCAATATTATAAGAAAATTCAAAAATCCTAATTGATAAAATGATTTGGTTTTGCAACTATATGTCCTTTGTGACTAAATAGGTCAAACAACATGGTTTAAACAACTCAATAGTCACTAGTTGCAAATGTCTTTTCTTACTAATACATATTCATAAAGTCAAGGTGCAAAACTCAAAATGTTTTTTTAATTTAATAGATTAAAATTCTATTCATATGACAAAGACATGAGAGCTAGTAACTAAAGTGGACACCACGTTGGACGAATAGGTGAAATTGGAAAGCATGTGGTATATGTTTTTGCTTGCCTTGTAAACATGTTCTACAAGTTATTATATGTGTGTGTGTGTGTGTTTTGTTCGTATTCAATATGCAACTTGAGCTTATGACTTGTGGATTTGATTAGGTTTAGGAGATGGATTTAGGAAGGTCCCAAATGTTAATGGAAATCCAAAAAAATGTGAAATAGAGAAGTGCAACAATCTTAAATGGGCATATCTTAAGGAGGATGAACTTAAAGTAGAACTAAAAATACCTTAGGTTGATAGGCATCAATGTACATGTGTTATAATTTTCATTTCTATTGAACATTTTTTTTGGGTAGTTAGCAATTTGAACAAAAAGCAATGTGGTCTCTTTGAACCATGGGCAATGGATTGCATTGTAAATATAATGAAGGACCATTTGAATTGTGGTATGACTTTATAAGAAGATGAACCTATGGATTATGACAATATGATTATGTTGGGAATGGCATGGGATTTAAAGCTAAAATTCATTTTGAAGCTTTATAACAACTAGGATGAAATGTAAAAGACCATTAGTGAATTAATGGACAACGAAAGAATATGTCTATTAAATAGATGTGGATGTTGCTAAAAGTGCCACTATGCATGGTTCTACATCTATATCAAAGGGGGGGAAGACATTATTATTCATACAACACAACAAAGATGTTAGGACTATGGGAGAGGTATGTCCATCCATTTGTTATGCAACATTGAGTAAAATGGATGTTTCATGTTTAACAATTTTAATGTACAAGTGTAGAAGTAAGTGGACAAGCAATTCTTTGGCTTATTTATCATAACCTAATGAATAAACCTAGATAATCTTTCAAATTTTATTCTCTTGCAAGAAAAGCAAAATGTGGACATTTTGAAATACTTTGGGTTTGGGTATTTTTGTTCTATAGTTCATTTTTGACATTAATCGTTGGAAGAGCCTCACCCCTATTTACAATCCAACCAAATCTTGTTAGATTTAAATGTTTGTGCACTATTGATCAATACATTTTGTGTATATACTTACAAGTTTTAATGTGAATTACAAATTGGTAATTGGTAACCATTTCAACCCTCGAGACCTTTGATTATTTGGGCTAGGGTTGTTATCCTTCAAGTTGTACAAATGGTTCATTAGCCTAGTTCATTTTATAATACATATATTATTAAATTAAAAAATTGTTTTTACTCTTCACATTATCATGCATCGCTTCATGGAATTTTATTTTTTATTGGATGAGGGTTGGACTACATTTAAGATCAACATTTGAGCTTGTAACCAAAACGCAACATTTAACAAACACAACAACTTGCACAAAAGGAGCTTTAATAAAACCTATCATGTTTTATTGGATCTAAAAAAGTTTTGAATTCTATCCAATTGATATGGCAATGAACAAGGAGCTAATTATAACAATGGTCCATTCCTCTTTGGCTTTAAAAGGGGATCCTTTGATTTCAATAAGTTCAAATAAGTAAACCTAATCCAAATCACATGATTTCTCAGTTGGGGGTGGCAACAATGTCATGCTCACAAATGACCATAAGGAGGTGAACTTCACTATTCTAACAAGTATGTACATTAGTTATCCAAGCAAGCTCATAATATATATGGTATGTTAGTTACTAGTCTTAGACATTAATGTGTTATTATATGAATCAAAACATGTAAGTTATGCTAAAACATGGAATCTATTAATCTTTACAAAGCAATGGGGAACAAGCAATAAGCCCACATCTGTGCATGTTTGAATTCTTACACTTTTATTCCCAAAATTTTGATATTAGGACATGGTCATTAATAACCTTCCCAAAATTTGTTTCCGTAGTTGATTATTATTAGGCAAAAACGATGGTTTAAAACTAATGTGAAATGTGAACATACACATAGAAATCATCCAGTAGTTGTAATTAGGAAATTGTTTTGAAAAACATCAAAAGAGTATGGGATGAGGTAAGTCTTACATTTAGAGGTCTAGGTCCACACAATATGATATTGATAGATGATTGTCCATTCAAATATGTAAGCAACATACCATTTTCCTATACACTACCCTTGGCTTTCAATTTATAAATAGAGGACAACTATTTGATCAACACCTTATTGTTATACTTGAAATCATTGTTGGAGGTATTAAACACTATACGGTATGTGGGATCCCACCCACATGGGTAGATGTGGTTCATAGCAAAGAACTTGCATTACAAAAAAGTTGTGTCATTTTTGGCCTAATCAATAACTAACTGGGCAAATTAGCAATCAAATTTAAAACCACATATATAGTATCCATCCCTTAAATGTTTGAGTTTAAATGTTGATGTTTAATTAATTAAAATTTTCCATTTATAATATGTGTAGGCATGGGTGCTTTTGAATATGCAAATTTGTAAGGAACACGAATCAAACCCATAAAAAACAACTCACAATGTTACAATTTGCCAAAAAAAGGTTGGGTCACAAGGAAGCCCTAAGTGCTCACATAAAATCAATTTGAAAAGATGCAATTTTTGAATTAGATGGAAAGGCCCAACCAAATGCAAGCCTCTACAACATTAAGTTAGGTTATGTTTGAATTTGGCAATGTAATGTTCATGAGCAATGGTAGTGTATATCTTGTTTTATTAATTATATATTTGCATTTGTTTTGCAATATAATAAAAATGAACATGTCATTCTTGTGATTAAAGTGAAAATCAAGGGTTGTGCCATCAATAATTTCATCAAGTATATTGGTGGAAGGGGAGCTTTACATCACAATACAATCATGTCAAATGATTGCATTTTTGTTATTATATTTTCAGGATTGCAAGCTATTGTTGCCTTGCCATATCCTTTGTTTAATCATGACCTTCCGATCCACATTGTAAAAGATGCAATTGGATTCATAATATTGTGGCCTTGGAAACTAACATAGAAATATATGTAAGCATGGTTTTTCTATTGTACATGTAACCTATGTAGTTTATAGAGGTTCAAACTTTTGTGCAAACCTCATATGTAATAAAATTTTGAATTAATCTATTTGTTGCAATTTTGCTTCTTGATATTTGTGTTCAGAAATTTGTGCAAGTGTTATCATTTTAGTTTATATTAGTTTATGTGTGTTGTGCATGGGCTTTCAAAGTCAATCTTTGAGCATGTCAACTCAAGTTTTAGGGCTTGAAAGTGTAGATTTGGAACCCTAAAACCTAACTTGCAAACCTATATGTAACGAACAAGTGTGAAGTAATGTAATAAATGTGTAATTATAATCCATTTGTAGTTAAAACAAACACATTTACCAGTACATTAAACATTCCATGTCATGACACTCATTCAAATTGTTAACAAAAGTGGACATGCCATGTAATAACATTTAATTAAACCATAATCACAATGGAAATGCCATGTCATCATAATCAATCATATAATAAGTGAGAATGGGCATGCCATGTCATCACACACAATTAAACAATTAGTTGGAATGGACATGCCACACCATCACATACAATCAAACAATTAATAATAATGGATGTGCCATGTCATCAAATTGAATAACAAAATTAGACAAAATGGACATGCCACATTATCAAACTTAGTCACAAGGAACATGCCGTGTCATCATAATCAATCACACAATTAGTCAAAATGGACAGGACACATCATCACATTTAATCACACAATTATTTAAAATGACCATGCCATATCATCACACATTGTCACACAATTAGTCAAATTTGACATGGCACATCAAAATATTCAGTTACAAAATTAATTAAGTTGAACATGCCATTTGACACTTTTGTCACAATATTAAACTAATCATATATGCCACAAAGCTTTTAATTAGCATTGTGTATTAGTTTTTAATCATTTAGGACGAAATAATAATAATGCACATATTATGATAGTTGGCACCCATGTTGATTATTGTAAGGTAAAACACATCAATTAACATTACTTACTTTTTAGTCAAATCAAAGATGCCGTTATGCCATTATGCAGTTTTAGTCATCATCCAAATTTTTTTTTTGTTAGCATTTACTTATTATAAATGATTGAACTTTTTTTATTAAGCCCGAAATCATTTGGTGTCCATTTTGATATAGATTGTAATACAAAAGGACAAGGAAAAGGACAACAAATGTAATAATGCAAGAACATCACCTTGGGTCAATTTTTACCTTCTTATTAGTGCCTTCATGGCTTAAAGTTCTTGACAACAAACATTTGAAATTGGTACCCCTCTTAATGTTTCCTACCAACAAAAGAAATTTGGGATTATGGTTTCCATGACCAAAATTAAAAACTAAAAAAAATTCAAGCTTGCCATTGCTAACCACACCAAATTCAAGGAAAAAAACAAAAATGAAAACACAAGTATAAAGGGCTTCTTTTCATAACCGAATGAACTGATGTTGGAGAGCTTGCACTTGAAGGTCTTTTGTTTGAAAGATTGAACTCCATAATCAAAACTTTACATAATACAACTATTAAGAATTCCACAATACCCTTGTGTTTGATTTGCCTCTAATATTAATTACTTTAGTTGGAGATTTTGTAAATTTGTATTTATGTCAATTCATCCTCTTTTTGGATTCACTCTATCACATTTGCAACCTATTAATAATTAGCCCTATAGTGGTTTACATATTCATTGAGTGATGCATTATTAATATTTGGACACAAATATCCACACATAAACACATACAACAAATTGATTTTGGACCCAATTAAGAGCAAAACAAAAGTGTACAAAAGTTCAAAATTTTATTTCCAATTCTAACCTAATCAAAAGTTGCGTTTGGTACATTTTATTTGACTTAAATAAAAAATTATCAAGAAAAGGAATAATTAAATTTCATTTAAGCTTATTTTAAAAAAAAAACATTCATTTTGGAAAGGCTTTCATCTATATATATTGACATTCAAGTAGGTCCATCATCCATGATGGAATACACATTCAACTATTTGAAATGAAATGGGTTTACTAGATAATATGCACCATGCAATGTCCATCATAAACATCTGTTAAGCTTCAAAGATGAGATGGTCATCAAAACCAAGGTAAATACATGCACGAAGATAATAGAAATTTGTTTTTCATAATCAACATTGTTTGGAAACATTAAATTGTACTTTAAAACTAAAGTGTTATTTGGGATTTTTTTCCCAAGCTTTGTGAAAACCAATATCTAAGTTTGTAAGAACTTTTAATTGGGCATCCAATGGCAATGATTGTAGACTAGCAAACATTTGGCCACTTGAATTGTTATGACAAATTTTATTACTTTCAAAGATTTATTATGATATTGAGCAAACCTTACGATGAAGATAAAAACACTGAATTTCATAATGAATACGTAATTTTTTGAAAATAATATGAATTACCTATTAGCTTTGTTGAACATTCCTCCAAATTGTCAAATTTGGTTCAATTTTCACATCTTCATCCTCATTTTCCTTTTTAACCTTGTATTATATCATACATAGATTGTAGGCTCATTTTGTCACACATTTATAAACAAATAAAAACACACTTTTAGGTAGCTATATATATCAAAAGGAATGAGCAGAAAAGCTAGCATGAAAGCTTTACACTAGTCAACAAATGTGAAATTTGAATACCTAATAGTGAGAAAAAAAAAACATTATACACATTAAAAAAGTGACGCCTTAGTTGGTGGAAAACAAAAACTTTTTCCACATGATTCAAGTTGTAGGCAAATACAATGGGATTGCTAAATCAACAATGGGATTTCTCTAAATGAAATGTGAAGAGATTACAATATGGTTAGACCACAACATGCACGGCATTTGATTTGAATTTTACATAGCTCACAAATTCAACATAATCAAGAAGAAAAAAACACAATAGCTTTACATGAGATTGATCTTATATGAATGTTAAAATTGAAAAATTTTTACAATGTGCAAAGTCTATAGGAATAACCCAACAATATTAACAACATTCATACCTTGGCTTCTATGGGAACATGCATTAAAAACATAAATGTGTACAACATGTTCATATTAATGGTAATTGATCCATAACAATTGTGTCATCTTTTACTCCAATAAATTATTCAAATACATTTTGGGTCGAATAAAAATATTAATGAAAGTGTACAATGTTCATTTCATCTTTCTCATGTGTGCCCATGTCCTCCAACAACAAGTGGTCTTTTTGCTATTGTTTATGTAGTTGATATAAACAATTAATTGTCAACCTAAATACTTTCCAAAGATATGGGGGGTCACAAATGATAACTCATAGGAAGGAATGTGTATCAAATCAAATTTTTTTAATAGCATAAAAAAATAATTTATTTAGTTTGTATTAAAATAATTTTTTTATTTCTCATTTTTCATCCAAATTATTTTGTTGGCCTTTTACCAAAAATGGGGGTTAAACTTTTCAACATTTTGAACTTTCTTGCAAATTAAAAAAAAAACTTGCGCAAAAAATAAAAATAAAATGGAAACCTTAATTATTTGTGATTGGCAAATATCTTAATGATAATTAATTAGCCATTGTGAGACTTGAGTGGGTTTTAGGGTTTCACTTTGCTTTCGTCCCCTTCTTGTCTTCCCCTTCTTGTCTTCGTTTGTTTCCTGGGGATTGCACACGCTTCGCTGCAATAGTAAGCCCTTTGATCCGCACAAATTGGTGAGCACAAACATGAGTGTTTCGTTTCTGCCGTGTGGGGTTGTTTTGTTGCAGATGCCAACAAAGTTGTGCTACAGAACCAAGGAGGATGGCAAGCAATAGAAAGAGGTTTGAGTGTTTTCTCGGGTTTTGGTAGAGAGGCTTAACAGAGCTGTGATCTGCAAGTAGAGATCGTGAATACCCAAAAGAGTGGATGGCTACATAAGAAAGTAGGAAAAAAAAAGAGTGAAAGTGTCTTGGTTATGTGTGTGTGTGTGTGGGTGCATGATTCTTACAAAACAGAAGACAAGGAGGGACAGGGAAGGAGAAGAAGAGTTTTTTGTTTCTGGTTTGTTTTTTGAATTTTTTTTGGTTGGGTGAGTCGTGAAGTGTGTTTTAGGGTTGTGGGATCCGCAGGCAGATCACCGAGTTCTAGCCATGGCGTTAGGCTTGAGAGTTGCTTCTTCAAGCTCCTCATACTTGGTCAAATTATAAGGAGGGGGGGGGGGGGGGGGGGGAAGTCTCGTGCAACAAATATGTCTCTCGTGGATTATGCTTCCGATGATGACGCTGGAGATTCTGAGCCTCAGCCCATGGTTGCCTCTCCATCGCACAGGTAAAAATCGTTTTTGCATGTTTCTTTGTTTCCGCCAGCCTTTATTTGATGTCGTTTTTGGTTTTCTTTTTTCTCTCTGCAAAATCCATACCAACTGCTGGTGCTCGGCTTCTTGGCCGTCTCTTTCCACTCTCGGCATTATTATTTTCTTCCCCTCCTTCACTCTTTTTGCAGCAATTGCTAGAGAGTTTTTCTTTTCTAAAACAATTTGAGGTTCCCAACTCTTTAAGTATAGAACGAGATTTTTTGTTCTTAGCTCACTGGTATAGAACAAAGGCATTGGAGGAATCCCCACAGAATTTCTTTTGCCCTGGAATTTTTTTGTATATTCTTTTTACACAGAATTTTCTCACATCTAGACTATAAAATCTCGGACATGGGTTTCAGAAAGGATTGATCTAGGAGGTTTTTTTGAAAGTCAATTGTGAGTGCTTTGATTTTCATGCATGCATTTTGTGCTCGACTGAATATTTGTTGTTGGTGTGGGTGGACTCTTGACATGCTGACAGTAAATGTGGCACTATGTTTGACACTTCTTGGGACCCACCATTTAAGATCCAGCTTTTCTTCAGAAAGTCAAGCAGGAATAGTGAAGAAGAGGACTCTTTGATTAGCTCACAAAATAATGCATATATTCTCACAGGTCCTGTGTTGTAACTTGTAGTAGCTGTTTACTACCACACATGTTGCTACCACACAAAATCATTGCCATGTACATGCCTGTCGCTTATTGCAGATTGAACAAGGATGATACTATTGACTTTTTTGATTAGCACTGTCTCTTGAGTGCTAGGCAGCATCATGACTGAATTCTCCTGTTCCTTCCAGAAATGCAACAGAAACTCAGGATGCAGATCTTGTAAAATATGGTTTGACTGGAAAATTATAATATACTTGTCTACGGCCACTGCTGGGAGCTGATGAAGTCAGTCCGTAGTCATAGCAGCTCATCACTGCTATTTGTGATTAGGGGGATAGTCTGACACTTTGTGAGCAGGTGTCATAAGGTTATAACTGCACTCATTGTCATGTTGGCTTTAAATTGTTGTTGTGGAGATTTCTAAGCAATTTCATTAGATATGTGACTGACAGTGTTTTTCAATAGCTGCTCACACTTTTTTCTCTGCATTTAGGGTGGGTTCCTCCTTTGCTTTTCACTGATATGTTGTTGGATGTGAAATCACTGTAAGTTTATGCTCAGGTTAGTCCAGGTCAACTTCAATTGCAAGTATTGATGGTTTCTAAATTACTCATGAAGATATGTTCTGCCAGTTCCTACTGCATGATGCTAGTCTTCTGGAAAGTTTTTTAACCTTGCTGTAAATGGTTTCATCTTGCTTTTTTCAGTAATCAAGGGGACCTCCCAGAGCCAAGATCTCAGTCTGCTGCCTATGTACAACCTGCTACCACACCATTGGTACGGCTTCCTGATGCTACAGAGCTGCTCGGGGGTTCTATGCAGGAAGGAACTAGCAATAATTCCACTGGAGACCATGCCTCCAGGGTCGCTACAGCCATGGCTACATCAAGGAAACGGCCACAGTTGAATGGGGGTGCACATGCATTGCACAGCACTAAATTTCCTCGCAGGAACGTAACACCTTCAGGGACGACCATGAGCAGTACAGGAGGCATTCTTGTCCCACCCCAGATACGAGGAAGGTCAGTGTCTTTACATCCCCAAAAGCAATTTCTTACTGATCAGTACCCAGAGCAAAACTTGATGCATTGGGGGATCAAGTTTTCTGTCCTTTTCCAAACCATCAAGTTAGAGGAAGGTTTTCTTTTGGGGAAAATACTTCTTAAGGTCTCTTACTCTCCTCCTTATCCGGGTGGCAGTCAATTCTCTTCTCTTTCCTCCTTGCAGGTTTATCAATCCAAAGCTTTATGGATTATTCTCTTGTGGGGAGAATGTATCCAGCAGAGGTTGTCTTTTCTCACATTGTAATTTCAGCATCTGTCTTGATGTGTACAGCAGTAGTTTTTGGTTGAAAAGAACACAATGGGAAATCAAACTGTAGTTTAGACCTGTTTATGAGATGTGTTCAACACTCTGCCAATCAGCTGCATTGAGACCCAGTAGCCTCATTTTAATCTTCAAATGGGTGTATGGTAGGTCAAAACATACCTGATACCTGGTCACAACATTTCTTAGTGTGGTTTCTGAATCTTCCATAGGAAATGGGAAATTACCTTCTCTATCCTGTGATTTGCAGCCACGTTTTCCTCTTTCTCACCTGCAATATCACTTGGGTGTTTCAATACAGGAGCAATGTTTCAACTGAGGATCTGGACAGGCTTTTCGTACGCAGGCCACAAAGGAGATCAGAATAGAGTTTGAGGCTGTCAATGCAGTGACCAAATGTTGGTGGCTTGGACTTCATAGTATGAGTGTATTCCTTCCCCCCTTTCTTGTTGACTATTTTACAGGTGCTTGCATGTGTTTTCATTGCTTCAAACTGGGAGTGTTAGGTTTTGCAATTGTAAGATTTAGTGGAGGTACGAATTGGTTTCATAGATGCCCTTGCTTTCACTGAAGTTTCCTACTTGAGTTGGATGGATATGTTTTTTTGGATCTAAATCATAGTTTCCATGGATTCTAGAATTTCTGGATTTCCACAGATCCACAGATCTGGTCATCACATTCTCATCACGATGTTATTTAATCTAGCTACCATCATGTCCGAGTCTTCCTGTTACTGTTGGTCTTGTCACAGAAACTCAGTACAATGGGAGCCGATGAAATCAGTGGGGATGTTATGGTAGTTGGTCATATTGCTTGTGTGCGTAAAAGGATATGTTGAGACTGCAAGAGGCCATGATCACCACCCTATATGTAGGCCTCTTTATGCTTTGGGCTGGATGCTTGCTTGCTTTTAGTCTGTCTCTTGAATGCTAGCTAACATCATGACTGGGTCTTCCTGTTGCTTTCCAAAGTGCAATGAAAAGTCAGAACACAGAAATTGTATACCGGTTTGCCCAGGTTTTGGGTAGATTGTTAAATAATTGTCTGGATTCACTGCAGGGAGCTGATGAAGTCACTTTGTAGTTGTGGGAACTTTGCACTGCTATACAGGATGAAGGTGATGGTCTGACACTTTGTGTGAGCAACTTTTTTAATGTTATGATTTTTCTCGTTGTCATGTTACCTTCAAACTGTTTGTTGCTGTGGAGATTTCTAATGCATCAATGAAAGTGCAGAGAAATCTGCACAACAAAAAAACCCTGAACCGTAGACTCATTAAGCATTGAAATAAATTAAATTCCATTGCCTTGCTTTCTTTTTAACCCCATTTTTTTGCGAGTTACCCAAGAGTCACCAATACTGCCAAATTGTATTTTATATCTCTTTTACAAAAGGGCTAACACCAAGGTCCAAAAGGACAGTCATTTCACTTTTTCTTGGGTGAGGTGTTATGCAACATTTATGCCCCTGGACCTGTATGGAATTGTGTTTGTAAGGTAGTTGGTGAGGGTTGGGATTGATTAATGAAGTTCATGAATCACAGTGCATCTCGATATGGACTTCATGTTGCAAGATGCAACATGATGCATGATGTGCATTTATTCTACATATTGGATGTGATTAGGCTACAAGGAATGAGTCAAAACATGAGCAGGAAACATGAGCAGGGAAGTGTAACGACGGTGAGATCTGATTTATGTTGAGATACTAACTGTTTAAATTACTGAATTTTCGTGTGGGGGTTACCAAAACCAAGATGCAAGTTTGTGGTGTACTTGCATGCAAATGCTCATTTTGGTTTGGAGCAATAGTTAAAAGAGAAGAATAAATGTGAACATGTCAAGAATCTTTTGCATAGTTGACACAATTGTTTGTTTTGACATGTGACATTTTGTTAGATTTACAGAACTTACATGGGCATTAAAGCTTGCACAAAAATGTATGCAAATGTTAAATGTCTAACTATAGTGTGTGTCTCTGTGTGTGTGCGTGTGTGTGCGTGTGTGTGCAAGATGATTGTTGGTGGACAACCTATGCTTCATGTTGTTCACAAAAGTTAGTATGCAGGTTGTCAATTGAAGCATAAAACTGAATGGTATTTCAACACACACTATCTGGGTTGCTAACATTATCTGGTACCATTGACATTGTGGAAGCAATGACACTAATTATTGTCTATCTAGTAAGGAAGCCTGAAATTTGTTTGTTTGTCATGTTGAATCTCCAAAACCATGCCTCTTGCTATGTTCTTGGTACTATTGGAAAGCCCTTTGATGTGTAGCGGTCCACCAAGGTGGTTTCGCATTGTTTAGACCCATGTTCCAAGAGCTATTGAGTGTTGAACAATTTTGTCATTGAAAATTCAATAAAATCAAAACTAACATTTCAGGGAAACTGGGGTGGGCTTTTGGTATTGTTGAAAAGCCCTCAACTAGTATGATTTTATGAAGGTTATTCTATAATTTTTGAACCTAATATTAATGATATTGAATTTTGATTAGTTTTGGTTAATGAAAATTCAATTAAAGTACGAAAATTGATTTTGGAACAAGAAATTAGCAACCCAAGCCACACTAGTTTGAATAATTTAGGAATTTTTTTATGGGCTCAACATATTGTACTCAAAATTGTGAAAATTTGATTCATTACCTAATTTTATTGATAAGACACCATAGATTAGGAAAATGTACAAAAGGATAATTTTTATTTTTTTATTAAAAGGGAAAATTTACAAGATGTCAAGTTAGTTCAAACTAGTTGTCAAAATTGGTTGTTTGTAGTCGGTTAGTTGTATTTTTCCATATCAAAAATTGGCTACTTGTGATAAGTTAATCGTGGAGATGGGGGATGTGTTTTGAAGGGGTGGAAGTCAAGAAGAAGCTAGGCCTACATCTATCAGTTGATTTAAGATGGAGGATGTTTGTAGCTTTTGCAAAGTGATTGAAATTATTTACTAAAAAAAAGTAATCAAGACAAAAAGAGGAGAGTCTTTTCGTCCTTTGAAACTCCAAATGGCATTGGTACAATTGTGTAAAAACACCTTCACCTGTTTATGTAGACATTCGAATACCTCCATTGCTATTTATGTAGACATCCAAATATGTCCACTACTCAGGGGAGGAATTGACCTTCGAGGTGTCAATTGCACTAGCTCCACTATTTGGCTTGAGTCACATTGGAAGCAACAAATCCTTGGGTGGCAAAAGATTTGGGAAGTAAATTCGCTTGTGTTGGGTCAGCAATGACAATGTCGATTAAGGTGCGAATGCCATCTTTGGTGAGCACAATGTCGACTTGTCAACGGGGAAAATTGAACGTGTTTGAAGGAAATGCATGTAATTGTTCTCACCCCTTATGGAAACCAACATCCCACGCAATGATAGCAAAGGTGTTACAAACTACATCATGGGTTCATGTGCACTTGTTGCCATGGACATGACATAAAAGGTGGAAACCCATAGGGTTGATGGGATGTGTGCACACACATCAAGGGATACTTGCAGATGAGGGATGGCAGTTCAAGTCATATTCAAAGCATTGTGGAAAAGACTAAGGAAATTAATCAAACCAAGGAATATTGGTTTAACTATAAACCCAGCATTCGCCCTTTAGCTAGAACATAATATAATTCAAGCACAATGGGCTTCGGATATTCCGTTACAAAACATGTTGGAAAGGGTATGATGGTGTAGATGTTTTAATATGGAATTTTGAAATCAAATTATTTGTTGTTCGATGAGTTGTTCAAAAAAAAGAAAACATGCGTAAATTAAGGGTGGTAGCAGATCATATGCCACCTTGAGGTGTTGTTGGAAAGGGAAGGTGTTATTGTTGACTCGTGTTAAGGTTTCAAGAAGGAAAGGACGTTGATCAACCATAAACCTAGCAGCTATTATTGAGGCTACAAGGGCCCAATTCCCTAAATAGGTTATTGGGGTGATGGTGGCCATCGGTATGAACCCAATGCCACTAAAAGTTATTGGGAAAAAAGTTTGTTTACAGTATAGAGTCCTTTTGAATTGTCAAAGGATCTTGGACCCAAGACACGTCCAAACACTTGAAGGAGGGAGGAATCAAAAGAAGTGAGGGATTTTATGAAGGTGGAATAAGGAGGTGTACATCATAAAAAATATGAAGGCCATTGCATGAAACAATGAATTAGAATTCTAAAGGTTACTTGAACATCACCCATTTTAAAGAAAAGATCGACATGTCAAACATCTTCTAACATGACATCTTTGATGAAAGATGATGTGAATGATGAAGTGCCCAACAGAACTCCCAAAACTTTACTTCCTTCTCATGGGGTGGTAAATTGGGATAGGGTGTTGAAGTCATGTGATAAACTGGAGGGTGACCATGCTACACATTTATGAGGTTGGATAGAAATACCCATCACATGAAGTTTAATCTACAAATGTTCATATGTAAATGATACAATAAAAGACAAACCTATGATGTGAATGTTGTTTACAATGGATGGAAATAAACAAGAAGGGAAATGACTAGTTGTAGAATGCAAAACCATAAAGTGGGCTAATGTAAATAGTTCCCTTCCCAGTGGATCACATTGATGAGTTCCCATGGCAAAGGGGATGATTGTGACATCACTTTCAGAATTATGATGGCTGTTAAATAGGGGAGATTTTAATGCATAAAATGCATGAACAAAAGGGATGAATTACATGATGTTTCCACCTACTACACAAAGTTTTTGAAATATGACCCTTCTTAACACTGAATTGAAGGTGTTTGCCATCTTTAATTAAAAAACAACCTAGTTAAGGTGAAGGTTTAGGGTGCATTTAATGTCATGGATTACTACTTCACAACCACCCTTAGTTGTGACTCCAAATTGGTGTGGGGAGAAATGTGTTGCGAATGTTTTGTGAAATTGAAAGCATAAGACACGATTTGTGAATCGATACAATGTTTCCCCCATTGCAATGGGACGAATTCCACTTAAAGGCTTGGTCATGGCTAAGAGGCAGGCCATGCCAAGAACATGTGCAATTCAAGGTGGAATCTGACCTTTAACAATATGAGAACAAAGTTGAAATGAAGGAATCCATTTGTTGAATCTTCCAAGTGAAAACAATTTCGAAGGTGTTCAAAAATCATACCAGAATGACGACTTGCTAATAGATTGGGCGTGTGCTCGAATGCCCTTTTGAAAAAATCAAAAGAAAAATTGAGGTTTTAATTCGGTTTGTAGTTTTTTTGGAAAATTGGGAAGTAACCATTTGATTCAGGGTGTAGTGTGGTGGGAGTTGAGGTGGTGTTAAAGGACGTGGGTGCAAAGGAAAATGGTGCCAAGGTGAAAATTATTGTAGAGTATTGTCAACTCATCCTGTTCTTATCATGGAGCTCCTACATGACACTATTTTTTTAGTCATGTGAGGAATTAAAGAATGTGCCCAAGGCTTGAAAATCTTTCACAATCCATTGTATTATAACCTTTACTTTGATACCTTGTAGTAAGCCTCTGAAGGTGCACCATGACATGTTTCAAATCATGTTTCTTATCATGATAATTCCTTCTTAACAAGTTTAAAAGCACACAAAACCATCTTCATCACAAAAAAATTGGGTCACAATGTTTTAAAAAAAAAAAAAGATCATTTACATTGGCATGTTTCAAATCATGTTTTGTGCACAATGTTTTTTTTGTAATATGTTTCTATGCATGCTATACATATAAATTGAAAATTTAAAATTTGGGGGGCTTATTATTCATACCAAACTTAACCAATTGTGATTTGTGACCTTATTATTTTATTGTGCTTGCTACGAGCTTTCCAATTTTGTGTGAATTGTTTCAATCATACATTATTTGGCTCTTCAAATGGAATTCTAACTAGTCAAGTTCATTTTGCAACATTTATTTTAAAATAATAATACATTGTTTAATAATACATTGTCATCTTCTTATTGAAATCATTGAAATCTTTCCCAAATTATAAAGATCATTCGATTGAAACATGTTTTGACCCAAGCTCAAATTTCATTCTAGGTAAAAAAAAATCAACAAGCAACATTTTCTAAAATAAGGGAAACTTGAAACATTACATTTTTTTTTGACAACTTATAACCTACCCTTACAATTCAACTTTTAAAATCTTTCAAAACTTTACTTATGTTTTTAAAACATTTCGTAACTTATGAAACTTTTTAATAACATTGCAAAACAATGGTCAATTAGATAATGGCAATGGATTGTGACTTGGCAAGGACTTGAACTTTAAATCAATAAACAAATCAAAAGCAACAAAACAAATGAACAACTAATCAAATACATGAAAAAACAAGAATCAAATTTCAAATACTAAACTTAAAAAATAAAACCACTAAATAACTAGAAAAGAATAATGAAAATATTATCATAAAATAACAAACTAGTTAGCAAATCAGCAAACAAAAAGGAAGAAAAACCATAAAAGAAAAACAAAATGAACAAAATTAGCAAGCAAACTAAACCAATAAGCAAATGAAAATGAACAAGAAACTCAATTTGAACTTTAAAAACTTGAGCCAAAGGTGGACGCTGTGTTTGAAACCTTAAAAATGTGACATTTTGACATTTGGGTGGGGGAAAAAAAAAAAAAAAAAACCAAAACATTTATCCAAAACATGTCAAATTCTTAAATATATGACATGGAGCCTTCCACCATGTTTTATACATTTGGGCAACTTGGTTAAATTGCCACATGTTTCAACTTTCAATTGCGATGTTCACTAGAGTTTTTTTTGTCTTGGCAAAATTTTGACCATTTTTAGACAAAGAAATTTTGGGGAATTGGGGAAGTTTTAGTTTTTCAACTAATTTTGCTAATTTTTGGATAAAATTTTGACAAATTTTGGACATAAAAAATTGTTTAAAAAAAAAAAACTGATGCACACTTTATATTAGAGATGTTGCTCAAATAATATACCTAGTCAGGGTAGACTTCACTTACATCTGGTAATTGCAAGGGAAATGGAAAATGGTCCAAAGGCTTTCATGTAACTTGGATGAGGATGGAATCACTTCATCCAAACACTTAATGCAACTCGATAATAAGAAAATTGTCTTCAAATTGTCCAATCATGGTTTCCATTTCTCACTTGTCAATTTTCCCTTTGACCCATATTTTGCACTTTGGCACCTCCTGGAGGACCTTTATTGGCCTTGCCTTGGTAGGCAAGGATATTGTTAGTGTTTAGATTCATTATAGAGTATAGTAGCTTAAGGGATTTTGGTTCCTAGGTAATAGCCTGGTCTATTTTTATATGAGGATTTTTTAAAGATGATATTTTGGCTTGTGTTGAAACTTGAGATTAGTTATAATAGAGTCATAATAAGATCTTGAAGGATTTTGGTTTTGTTTTAGAGGAATTTTTTGAAGATTATATTTTTGCATGGTGAAATAGATTTGAGTTTCCATGATTCTTCTTTTGATTTAAGATACTTTTAAAATGTAAATGGCAAGGCCCCAATGTGACACACCCCCTTGCAAAACATTTGAAGTTCCTTCAATCCTATGATGAACTATGTTTGCCTTGGCCTCGTTTTGATGTAAAGCACTAGGAGAATTTTCCTTAACTTCATGAAATTCCTTATTATATCCATGAATATTATTATCCTGGTTCCAGGTTTTTCTTTTTAAAATTGAAAAAAAGTAACCATAGGTTCCAAGTGTTTTTTGGTGAAAACTTTCAAAGAACCCTTGAAAGAGTTTGCGATGAACTGGTCATTCAATGTAGGTTCTTAGGTCAGTTCTTTGATTTGGTGAGAGCCATGGTTGTGGGTCACAATGGGTTCTTTGGTTTTTTGGAAGCCTTGGTCAAGGGCCCATATAGGTATATAGACCAAGGAAAATGCTAGGTAAGCTCAAAGTTACTTGGATTTACATGTGGTTTTTTCACACACATGGGGTTGGTTTATCAATTACCCAATCAACCATGGGTCTAATTGTTAATGCATATTTAGCCCCAGGACATTGAACTTTTGTAAGGCCAAAACATGTGAGTACAACAACATATGTCAAAAGTTTGGACCCCATGTCAAAAGCCAAGCTTGATGGCAAAAGCCCGGGTGAGCCATGTCAAAAGTCCAAGCCCAAAGTCCAAGAGGCCTGGACTTTGGTTCACCAAATTTATGAGCTAAGTTTTTGTGAAGAGATGTATGAAAGACGCAAGAATAATTTTCACCAAAAATCCTTGTGTTTGCAATTGTTGTGGAGGTAGGTTCTTGTGGACTTGGGGCTACTTAAGGCTTTTGAAATGGGGCCGGGGGCTTTTTACATCATTCTCAAGCTTTTGACATGGGGCTTGAACTTGAACATTTTACGTGGAGCTTAGGTTTTTGACATGTGTTGTACTCATATGTTTGGGGAATCAAAAAAATTCCAATGACCCATGGTTAGATATGCATGACAATTAGACTTAAAATTAGTTGGGGCAAATGATAAACCCCGTGTGTGTGAACAATTCCATGTAAAATACAAGTAAATCTGAGGTTACTTAGCATTTTTTTCTTTGGTCTCCAGCTCATTTTCTTTGGATACTAGTTTCTTACTCGACAAACATGAGTGGGCCAGGGCCTAGCACAAGCATGGCTGTTTTGCTATTCCATAGTATGATCACCACCAAGGGATACTTAAGACAAAGAGGCTATGGCCGGATCCAAGGCCAAAATTTCAAAAAGGAAAATTATTCACTTTATAAGAAGATACTTTAGTGATATATAATAAACCCGGCAAACCCTAGGCCCAGCTCAAATGAGGCATCCTTCCTACTTACTTAGGTACACTTTACACTAGGAGTCAAGGCCAATGTTCAACCCAAATCAAGCATTCCTATTGGTGCAAAAGTTGAAATCATCAGCGCCCAAGGGCTTTACACAAGGTATCAAGGCTAAAATAGAAAACAAATCTTTTCAATATGCTGCCTCAAGTTACTAATAAATAAATGCTGAACTTTAGGACCTTGTATTGGGCCCAAGGCTTTAAAAAGAAAGAAAAGGGATGCCATTGAATTTGGGAAGCCAATTTGCAACCCTTGGGGGTCAAACAACAAGCCAAAAAATGCTCAAAGTTGGCCCCAAGTTTTTTGAGCCGTGACTCCTAGTGTATAATTGGGGGGAGGGGGGGGGGGATAGCAATGGAGTTGAGCCAACAAGCAAGCATTTGCCCTCAAAATGTTTGCAAAAAAAGTTTTCATTGGAAGCGACAAATCATGTGGCCCGAGAAGACTCATGTTCCTTTCTTTCCAGTTTGGTTAGGTGGTCGAGCAAGCTTAAAGGGGTGTGTGGTATGACATGTGAAGGAGATCTAAGTACAAAGTACACGATTCGATTTATTCGGGACTGAAGAAAGAGACACTCACTCATTCATTCATCACCCGGGGCTGGCTTATTTCAGGCCCAATCATACACTTAAGTTCTCGAGATTGTCACCAAACAACCTTATACCAAATGGCAACAAGTTACAAAGATGTGGAACTGGTCAATTCTAGTGGGACCAGGCCTGAGTTAGTTAATCCCACTCTCCTCCTTTTAATCTCTATTCACAAATTACTCAATCTAACCTACGAACCTTGTGCATTAAATGCTGAGTTTGGGCCTACGTTTACCAGCCTTGGCTCAGGTTATGGATAGTCCATGATCTCCATAAATAAGTTGATTGGGGGGGATCCTTTGTTGGCCTTGCCTACTACCAAGGCAAGGATATTGTGTTTAGTTTTCATTATAGAGTATATAGTAGGTTAAGGAATTTTGGCCCCCTTAGGTAATAATAATATTGGGTCTATTTTTATAGGAGGATTTTTTGAAAGATGATATTTTGGCTTCAAGTGTTGAAACTTGAGATTAGTTATAGTGTTCTAAAAACATTTGGTTGCTTTTAGAGGAGTTTTTGAAGATTATATTTTTTCATGGTGAAATATTTGATTTTTCATAATTTAAGATACCTTTTAATGTAACTGGCAAGGCCAGAGTGTGACACACCGCTTGTTAGTCTTGTACATGATGTGCAAAGGTTGCCTTTTGTGGCAGCTGTCTGTTCTCATAACAAAATATAATAATAACCTGTCCAAGTGTTGCTTTGAGGGGTGGGCTCAATGTGCTAGTTTGTACTTTGATACCTTTATTTGCCAAAGTTGGAAGAATTGAAATCTACTATGAAGTGAGTTCTTTAACCCTACAATTTTGTGGTTGGAAAGATGAGTGGAATATCAATTATGGTTCAAAACTAATTATTATTTTTTTTTTGTTATTGAGAGTATATTGGTAGAAATGAAACTTATAAGGAATTTATGACAGCCCACATTGGCCCCGACACATGTCTGAAGAATGTGGTTTACTATAATTTGATGCAACTTGAAGAGCCTTTCGAGGACTTGATGTGCCATGCTTGTGGGTCTCCAAGGTGGTTGGTCCATGGTTTTGGGAATAATTTGTTATTGAAACTCATCTCTGATTTCACTTGAAGTTGGGTACTTTGGATGCTTTGATATGAATTTCTTTTTATGTGGAATGAAAGTGGATAAATGTGAAATGCATGGCAATTTTTGACATTTTGTTGTGGCATGAGGAATTGTCAAAGTTTGAACTTCCTATTCCTTTTTTCTTGCAATAAAATAGTTTGATCCATTTTTTAATGTCAAAGAAGCTATTAAAAAAATAAGAAGTAACTTTTGATGTGCACTAGAGTTATCTGTAAAGTCACCTCGTCTTGGGCCTGTTTTGTACCTCCTATCCCCTCTTTCACTGGTTTGAGTGAAGTAAGGAATTTTTTAATATTAAATCTAAGTATGAAATGCTGAAAAACTCAACATTTAATGCACAAGGTTCGCGAGTAATTATTGCACTTGTATATGTAGGAGCAGCTCAGGAGAAAGCAAAGACAGGATGAAACTCAGTTTACGACCAAAATTGGTGGAAAAACTAGTTTGGGTCCCATTCATTTTGGGTTGTGAAAATTTCAATCACAGTCACACATTTGATGCCCTACTATGCCGAGACTGGCCGTTCTCGCCCACTAATCGCCAGACTTTACGGATAACTCTACTCTCTCTCTGACTGAAAGGCACAGGCCATCTATACAAAGTGCTTCCAGTTTTGGGTCAGAGTAAACCAACAGCCACTAGCACACCATGAGTGATGGATGGTGGATGGACAGGAAAAACATTTTTCCATTGGGTTCCAGTTGTGTAGCTAACCACAGTTTTTACTACCTACCTAGTTAGTTACCAACCCAAAAGCCTTTACAAACATACTAACCCTCTAAATACCATCAACATGACTAGCAACCACCAAGGTTGCTACCTACCTACCAACTTACTTATAGGACCTATTTTCATACAAGATAGACTACCAGGGTGAAAACCCAAAAGCAACCCAGTTGGGATTCATCCACAACTGAGTCGTAGCTGACTTTCAATGGATGCACTAAGGAATGAAATACTGGCAATGAACTACTTCCTTCTTTGGATGGTTTGAAAGAGAGAGAGAGAGAGAGAGAGAGAGAAAGAGATGAGAAAGGATTCATCTACGGTTGGGATTCATCCACAGCTGAGTCATAAGTCATAACCAGCTTTCAATGGATGATGGTGCACGAGTGAATGAAATATTGGCAATGAACTACTTCTTTCCTTGGATGGTTTGAAAGCGAGAGAGATGAGAAAGAGAATTATTGGCCTGTAAAAACTGACACAGTGAAACCCCCGTGAACAGCAGATGATGGAGGCAGGCAGGCAGGCTGTTCACTAGGTCCTGTTAGTAAGTAGGTAGGAAGGTAAATAAGTAGGTAGGTAGGTAGGTAGGTAGGACGGACCCAAGCTTTGCTGCAACCATTTCTTCGCTTAGAGCCCCACCTCTTTCACAGCCTAGCAGGACCTAAAGCTGAAGGAAGGAGGACAAGGAGGGTTGGTTCTCACAATCACACCACCAAGGCTCTTGATTTGGCACCAAATCTTTACAAGTGGGAATCCAAATCCTTAGGGTTCTGCAGGCTCTGATTTTTTTGGGGCTGTTGTTTTGTTTCTTTACATCAGCTACACCATCATCATCATCATCATCATCAGCAGCAGCATCATCAGCAGCATCTGTTTCTTTCTTTCTTTTTTGCAAAGTTAGGAATCCCATTTGGGAAGCTTTTTTTATTCCTTCAAGGCCTTTTTGCATGGTCTCTGGCGTGTTCAAAAGAGATGGTTTGAAGACAGTTGTTGTTGTTGTTGTTGTTGAACTGCTCAGCTGCATTGTTTCTAGTTCCTTTAGTTTTTGTACGAAAGTGTAGTAGGCAGGCAGGCAGGCAAGTAGGAGGGCCCATTTGTACATTGCTTCACTTTGTTGTTGTTGTAGAGGAGGCTTTTGAGCTTCAGCTGTTGTACAACTACTTCCCCTGCTTCTCTAGTGTTTTCAGCTTCGGTCTGAGATCGAGAAGACACCCAAGCTAGAGTGATCTTCTAGGGGGCTTGAGAGTGGAGTTCATCAGCTCAGATTCCAGGATTGTGTGAAAGTGCGTCTATGTGCAGTAATCAGTAGTAGAATTGCAGGCTCAGATTTGCATTGCCAGGAGTTGCTTCTAAAATTTGGCAGAGTGTGTTTTGGGATACTGATCATCATCCGGAAGCTACAGGGTCAGGCGTCCGCAGCATTGGGGTTGCGGCCATGAGTTGTGCAGAATCCGCGGCAGACCATCTGAGAATGTTTACTACCACTAGTGCGGTGCTTTTTCTTTTGTCAGTGTTCATAAGCTCATGCAGTGCTTGGACATGCAGTTCTGATTCCGAAACTGCACTCTTGGGCTTCAAGAACGGCTTGATCGATCCGGATGGGTTGCTGGACGAGTGGGTGCCAGGAACCAATTGCTGTTATTGGCCGTATGTGACTTGCAGACAATCGGATGGTGCAGTGATAGAGCTGAGCATAACAGGATCAGCTCGACCAAACCACCAACCGTATCGCAGCAAAAATGCCAACTCTCTTGGTTCCACACTTGCAGATTTAACGGAGTTGCAGTTGTTGAAGCTGCAGTGGATCCTCTTCAACAGCCCCATTCCATCCGCATGGGGTTCCTTCTCCGACAACTTGGTGTTCCTCATTGTCAATGATTGTAACCTTCAGGGTTCAATCCCTTCCAACTTGGGTGACATTCACAATCTACAGCGCCTGGATTTGCAGGCCAATTTCCTCACTGGCGTCATCCCTCAGCAGCTGTGCAACCTTCAGTCACTGAATTACCTGGATGTCTCTTACAATAATCTGCAATCTGGAGCTATTGTTCCTACTTGCTTTCAGAATAGACCTGGACTCCATCTTTCAACTGGTAATCAAGATGAGGGTGGAAATCAGAATAATAATAACCACGCAACCCATTCTTCTACCCCCACCACCAGCTCTTTCTTTCTCCATCTTCTACTAGGAATCTTTCTCCATGTGTTCTTTGTTATCATCAATTGAGCTCATACGCTTTTATGGACTAAGTACTTTCAGAGATTGTTCTAGATTTGCACTTGTAACACCATCCCTCACCTTGTGTTGGTGGATGGGTTCTAGAACCATGAATATGATCTAGTGCACAAAATCTGTACTCCTAATTTGGTCAGCCGAAGCTCTGAACACCTTTTTTTTCTTTTCCTTTTGTTTTTGATTTCCTCAAACATGCTTATGGATATCACAGTTTCTCAGTTACACTGCCACTGTAATAATGTGCTTCCAGGATTTCTTTCTTTGCACTGTTGTGTCTTTTCTTTTTTTTGTTCATAAAATGTGTAAGCTCACACCCAGAGAGCGAAATTTGGCTGTCCCAGACATATTTCCAGAGTCATGTTCATCACAGAGATTTCATGTGCTAAATTCCATGAACTTTTGTCATGAATGAATGGGAAGGGGGGAGGGAGGGGGGATGTGAATTGAACAAATTGCCCAGAGTTTTATTATATTCTGAGCTTGTTGGGTATGTGCAATTCACACACCATGGCTTTAGACTTGGGTGCAAAGTTTAGTTCATGTGATTATATACATTTATAATGATCTCTGCTTACTCCAGAGCTTGAGCTGCATTTCATTTTGGTACCCTAACCATGCGGTTCTAAAAAAAAGGAAAAGAGATATATATATTTTAAAAAACAAATTTCAATTCTTGAACACATTTTCTTGTTTTCTGGCTACAATATCATATTTTCAAAATCCTCATTTAAAAATAGACCTATTGTCTAGGTGCCAAATTCCATTAAGCTCCTATACGCAATAATGAGTCTAAATACAATATCCTTGCCTTGTAGGCAAGGCCAACAAATGTGATTGCTCAAATCTTCCCAAGTTCGACTTTAGGGCCTTCCATTTTCCCACATCCCAGTTGGGTAACACTCAAAGAGCGGGGCACTTTCCCAAAATAATTGATGGCTGACTGGCTCAGAGAGCAGGCTGTTCCCAAGATAAGTACCTACCCCCTCAGCTCATCCACCTCAGGCAGGTGCTTCCCTTCTTTAGGAAGGCTGTGCTCCTGGGGTGTTACTTTTACACTTATTTGTCACCAGCAGAGTGTAACTGGTGAGTATAACCTGTGTCGCTAGCCTAAGTGTAGTCAACAGGATTGTGTTGACCTTCATAATAGAGAGCTCAATAGATCCGGAGATTCCCAAATGGGTGAATTTAAAAAAAATAAAAATTTAATCTCATCACCTTAAGTCTACAAATTATGAAATCACTTTGAGCTTTCCTGCAATAGTACTAAGAGCTTACCCTGAATGCTTTTTTTGACAAAAAAAAAATTGTTGATTTTCTTTGACAATTTTTTTCAATGATCAATAACTCTCACACTGTAGGTGGTCTAAACACTACCAAACCATGTCAATGCGCCCCTGCTCTACCCATGGAGAGCTTTCCAATGATATCAACAGCATGACAAGGGATGCTGCAATTTAGGAGATGTGAATGTGGCAAACAAAACAAACAAACGACCTTCGTTTGTTTAATAGATAAATTGTTGTGTGAGATGGATTGAAGAAACCCTTGAATAGTAGAGGCTAAAGACAATGCCCATGAGAGTGAGTGGTCAGCCTGACTGACAATTTCTGGCTGCAACGCTACCATTTCTGCTGCAGCTCAAAACACGTCCTCCATGTTGCACCAGCTCTTGGATCCGTTTTCAATCAGCTTTTGCATATATATTCACAGTCTCTGACTACTGACTCACTCAAAATTTGAGGAAAGCACGTGTGCTTGTGGCACACATGCATTGGCTCTAGCGAAATTTAGTGTTGATAATTAGTGAGTGAGTGGGGGCGGGTACCACCACTACCTTTTGTCTGGGTAACAGTCACAAACACTGCATATATGTATATATGACTGTTTGAATGCTCATTTGTCTTCTGACCTCATGCGGAGCAGCTAACATCATTTGATTCAGTAGGTGATCGATTCCAGGTTGCTTATTTGGTGAGCAATTTTGTGATAATGGGTGGATGAAGAAAATATGTAGGGTTGAAGGCAGATGACAAAGTCATATCTTTAAGTAAAGACATTTCTCTTAACCCTTCTTCTAAAAACCCAAAAGTAGCAAGCACAGGAGGATGCTAAACACCCCGGCCATACAAACAAGGGGTGTGTCACACTCTGGCCTCGCCATTTACATTAAAAAGTATCTTAAGGCAAAAGAAACTCAAATATTCCACCATCAAAAAATATTATCTTCAAAAAATCCTCTAAAAGAAACCTAAATCCTTCCAGATATTATAACTCTGTAACTAATCTCAAGTTTTAACACTTGAAGCCAAAATATCATCTTTCAAAAATCCTCATATAAAAATAGACCTATTATTACCTAGGGGCCAAAGTCCCTTAAGCTACTATACTCTATAATGAATCTAAACACAATATCCTTGCCTACCAAGGCAAGGCCAACAAACTTTGCAGGTGTCATTGCAATGGCCAAAGCTGTAAAGTGGGTGCCAAAGTATCTGATAATAATAATTTCCACAAGTGTGGCCCTCGCCTTCTTCTTGGGCCGTCCATCAACTTGTGAATTAATTTAAAGATTAATATTAGTGGAGAATGCTTCCAATATATTTTTGACATTCTTGGAAATATAGCTACTTGTTGTAATTAAAGACTTTTAGTGTAGATAGAAATCAATTGCATGGTCAATCAGCTGGTTAGGTGTATGGCATCCAATTCAAAGTTCAGAAACATATGGTATTTGTCCTGTTGTCTACATGGGAATGTCATTCTTCTCCTAATTAAAGTCCATCAAATATATATTCTTACACCAAGGCTCAAGATGCTCCATTTCAAACACCATTTCAGATTTAAACATCTTAAGGTGCATTCACACTTGGTGTTAGGGACTCTAGGGTAGAGTCCCGTAACACCATGCTAGCCATTTAACTTAAACCTAGTTGCCATGAAAATTTTATGTTAAGCTAACATTTATTTAACATCGAGCATTGGGTGCCACCTAGGATGCCACCTAGATTTTCATTTAACACTGACTTAACATCAAGTGTGAATGCACCATTAGTACTGCTTTCCAGTTTTACATGGCCCCAGTCTCTCTCTCACCAAATAGGAGGAGTTGTAGGATGAGAACTAAGGCACAGAGGTCATCCTTGACTAGAAGTACTTTAGAATATATAACAATGCAACAACCCCATTTGCATGCTGATTCTCACTTGAGGATTGTGCATGGGACTGACATTGTAGCCATGGCCCCCCTTCTCATTAAGGACATCTCCAAGCAACAGCTGTAAAACACCTTCAATCAGTAATTTTGGAGGAAATACGACATTCAAATTTCATGGAGTCGTTGATTCCAAAGGATTTGGGTTTGAAAAAATGCACATATTTATTTTCAGGCCTTGGAAGAAATGATTGTTGTTCATTGTTTTTGATTGACTTAGGTGATCAAATTGTGTCTCACTTTTATATACTATCTAGTTTTTTCTTGTTTATGGGTGGGGACGACATTTGATTGTGTGACAAATCCTAATTGGAGCTTTTGCTCCTACCACATTGGAAATGGAAGATTTTAAATCAAAGTTTGTGACGTATCTTGCTATCAAAATGATTGTAATAACAAAGATTCATTTGTCAGTCAATTGATAAGATTGCAAATTTCAATGACATATATTTATTGGCATTCTACTTCCTAGCACATTGAAATGCATGATTTCAAATCAAAATTTGTGACATCATAAAAGTAGCACAAACTATTTGTAAATATAAAATGCGGTGCCCAGTACAACAAAAGACAAGTAACTATGAGACGTAAAGAGATCATGAAGAAGGCAACCTCATGAAGAGGTTTGGCATAGAGGATTCAAGTGAAGAAACTAGCAAATGAAGAGCTTAAGTGTACAAAGTTTCTCAACTTGCTTACCATATCTTAAAATTTTGTGGCTAGAATATTTCAACATTTTGAAAAATAATTTAATTTCGGTCAAAGTTGGGGTAGGTACATACTAGGGTAGTTGCCATGCCCATTTGGAAATTGTTTGTGGATTTATATGGACTGTACATTTGTAAAAAAATTATCCAATATATAATGTGTACATCCTCCTTGACCCACAATTAATTACTATTTTCATCCATTGTCCAAATTTTTCAACTTTTTAAGCCCACATATTACCTATCCAACAGAACTATCATTGCATTAAGAGGAAGGTAGGATACTTAACAAAGATATCACAGCATTAAAGATGGAAAGTAGACATTTTGTCATTCAAATTGAAGTTGTCCGTTCCTTTTATTCAAAGATTATTTCTCTAACCAACACACTAGTGACTACCCATCTATTTTTGAGATGTATTCAATCTCATGCATAATGAAATATTGTAGTAGCTGCCCACCTAGGCAGCTGTGGCACTATTGTATTATTATTTATTTTTTATCAAAAATTCAGAAAAAAATAGTACTTAATGTCGAAAACTGCTGCTTTTTAAGCTCATGTTCTATCTAACAAAGTGACATAAAGTGTGATTGTAAAACACGGACGGGTATGGGACCGAAACTATGTATTTTTGTTACATAGCTATGGAGATCTATGTTATGGGTTACACATCTATTTTCTCACTCTCCTTTTGTCTATACATAGAGCTTTATCACTCTCCTTCTACAAACAATCAACGCCAACACATTTGTCTACGTGTAGGTGGTGAGCCTCAACATTCCTCAACCATGAACTACACACTATCACACTCAAAACAATCAAAACCAAAAGCCTTTCCAAAAATCAAAACTATCATCCTCAACTTGGTACTCCAAACCATCATTCTTTACAAAGGTAGGAGGTCTGTCTTAAGGTCACAAAACACCTCCTTATATACTAACCCCAAAGGAAACAAGTCTAGAACCTTCCAAAAGTTATCCTCCATTTAATTAATCCTAATAAAACGAAATCACATGCTTCCCATGAGATTCCATATTTAATTAATCCAAAGTACCCCATGTGATATTGTATTTAATTACAAGGAATGGCATGCACATGCACCATGACCATTCCTTACCCCTTTTTACCATTAAGTAACTAAATAATTACATTGAGTTACATACTAAGTTACATGATCAGTCTAAGCAAATGGACAATAATTTTATTATATTTTAGTTCGTATATGTCAAAATTTTCAAAATAAAAAAGTCAAGTGCCAAACCAGAAACTTAAAATTATATTAAATTTTCAACACATTAATACGGAAGCTGCAAAGGTACTACAACACTTTGATTACAAAATTCTGTATATGTAAATACTTTGAATAAGTTTGTTTTTTTTCTTGTTCATTGAAGCAGCTTGTCTATTTTTAGCTTGTCTATTTTTTACATAAGTGTAAAGGGTGATGAGACCTGGTGTTCTATAACATCATTTGCCTTCACACATTTGGCAGTGCAAGATCAGATACTTTTATTAATGGAAAACCTAACTATGTACTCCACCGCTAGACATTAAATCAGCATTGGTTCCTTATTGCAAAGCAGTAGAAAAAGAAGTACGGGCTGCTTCTTCTTTTTTCTGGATTGTGCAATTTGCAGGTCCTAGGACCAAGACAAATAGACTTATTCGTAAAGTAACCTTGTCTTCACCCTTTCTTTCGGCCTCTTTTCACCTCTATCCTCTCTTTCAGTGGTATCCGCAAAGTCTTAAGACATTTTATTAAATCTCAGCATGAAATGCTGCAACTCAGTATCAAATGCTGAAACTCAGCATTTAATGCACTAGGTTCGAGAAGTGAAAATATATGTAGCAGCAGTGGAGGCGCTCAGGAACAAGGAAAGACAGGATGAAACTCAGTGTACCACCAAAATTGAAAATTGATGGTTTTCTGAGTTTCATCCCCTCTTGAATGCTAATGTACTTTTGCGTCTCACCTTGTGTATGAACAAACTCAGGGTTCTGGTGCTGTGTTTTTCTTACTTTATGGATAACTCTAATGTGTCTGGAGGTGCCCACACACATTTTGGTGTTGCCCATTACACACTATGTGTCCTGTTATGCACATCTTGGTTGGAGGTGTAATGGTGCCTAAGTGTGTATCGGGCAGCACCAAAAATGTGTATGGGCATCATTCATATTTTTTGAGAAAAGGATGGAGTGCACCAATTGGCAGCAGGAGTTCAATATTGTGGGAAAGTGGGGTTGCAAATGGTTTAAAGGTGGTTTTTTTTCTTTCTTTCTTTTTGGGGGAAAAATGGAAACCCCCCTTGTCATATTTAAGCAATAGTTTTAGCATGTCTCCAACATGTAGCAGTATTCCTAAACTTTTAAAATTTGGCTACAGGTTTATAAATCAAACAAGGTTTGAAAATATAGTTAAAGATGTTTTATTTATTTATCTATAAATAATAATAATTATTATCAATTTCCAAAATTACCATATTTATAAATGAACAAGGGAAGATAGTAATATTTATCCCATTTATGATTAGGTAGCAAAATAGTACCCTGTGGACACAAGGGATACCCAGAAAATATTTGTGACCCAAGAGTAATCCTTGGAATTTGGTTTAGTTTAAAACCTTGCATAAATCTACTTTCTTTGATTATATGGTTGAAATCAACAACCACACAAGAAACTTGCACAAGAACTTACGCAAACACTTGATGTTCCCTCAATAAATGCTTCGGTAATTTTATTTTCATTCTCAAAATTTTCAAAGCTTGGTGTGAGTTGATTTGTGGCAATTTTTCTTGCTTGACTAGTGAGATCAAGATGAGACAAGTTGAAGAGGTCAGTTCAATACAAAGGCCCTAAATGCAGTAGAGTATTTGTACCAGAGTTGATTGTTGAGGTAATCTATTTATGCAATGTAGAGCGATTTTCACAAGGTAAGAAATTGTTTCAGATCAGAAACTCCTCCCAAAAAAAATTGTGTCATGAAAGTGAAGCACACAATCAAAACTAAAGAAAAACTCCTCATAAAGCGAATTCATAACCTCTTACTCATAGGGGAAATTTAAAATGGAGGATTTCAAGGGGAGCGAATCATTGTGTTTTCTTTTCTTCCATAAGTGAAAATGAAAAATTCTTTGTTGTGCAGCAATTAGCCAAAAATATTGAAAGCTACCTAAGTTTTCTTAAATTTTCATATCCAATTTATAGCCAAATTTGGCTAAATCTTATTTGTGGATGATTATACCTAGTCAGTTCAGCTATATCACAAAATTTGAAAAATAAATGCTGACATGAGCCCCCCTCCATGTACATCTATGAGGACATGCATGGCTGCAACAAGCATCAAGTCTACTTGCATCAAGTTTACTCGCAACTATATGAAAATATAACATCTTCATTTAGTGCCCCTAAATATTATTAGTTGTTGCTCTTCTTGCTTTTACACTAGTTCCACCCACACCCTCAATTTACAAGTGAAATTGAAATTTGCAATTTTATCAATTGAACAACAAATGCATCATTGTTGTCATAAATGCTTTGACAACAACATAACGATTTCAAGATCAAATGACATTCAATCTATGGAAGTTGCAATTACAAGTACACGTGTAATTGAAGGCTATGCCTACTTCAATGCCATTGCATTCTATCCAATTGTATCAACTTTTGGTGCCTCCCTTGAGTGCTTTGGAGGCCTTGCATTCTAACATATGGCTTTGGTAACTGTAAACATTCTTCAATGATGGCAAGTAGTGGGTCTAGCAAGATCAATTTTGAAATCTTTTTCTCTATTTTCTTCAATGCCTAGAAATGTGGTTATGAATAATGAGGTCATGGCATTTAGCCAACTAAGATTCCATTGAAAAGGCTGTTGTAATCCTTATCTTGTGTTATCCCTTGACATTCATGTTTTGCATGTTCTTAACTTGTTCCCATGCAAAGTGGAACCATTGGCATATGCATTGTTTAAGATTATTCATTTTGAAACCAATTTCAAAATCCTACGTTACATCAATCTATTATTTAATCACCTCAACAATCTTGTTACTAAATGAACCTTAAATGCATGCTTAAGAGGTCTTTATAGGATCACATTAGTTGACTACAACTCATTGTGTAGATCGTAAGCACAAAGATAACCAATATATTTGGGTGGTGCTTTTTCATCCGATCTCAACACTCCTTGGATTTTTGCATTACCCAAGAATCAATTACCTATATCATTATTATTTTCTTGTAAACCCAATTCTTGAATTTGTGATTGAAGGTTGAACAACAAAATCTTAACTACAAAGTGCCTGGTGGTGTTACGTGTTGACTAGCAATTATCATTGACTAGCAAATTTTTAGAGATGATAAGGTACCAACCATCATCTAGGAGAAGATGGTCTTTTCCAACATTGCTTGGTGGTAATGTCCATATTGATATCATAAACATCAATTTGAGTAGAGAGGAAAAACTGATTTTGTTGTTGATGAGACCACTGGATTCATTAAAACCACCAAACAATTTGATGGAAGACAACCCTAAACCCTAAACCTAGCTCTCTTTCATCCCTAGAACTTGGATATGTTTTTTGTCATTTATTTTCCCATGTCCTCTCCCATGCCATGGCAACAAGATGGATTCCTATATGATTAGTATTAACTACTAACGATAAATCATGAATTTGTATGCTTTCATTAAGTAGGCAATTCAATAGGACATATTCTTACTTGATGTAGTTGTACCCACTATATGTGACTAGTCCATGCAATGTTTCATGAACTACTATGTCCATTTTCAAAAGACTTTGAAATCTCCAAGGAATTCACAAATGATTTTGTGGAGCCATGGATTTAATCATTCCATGTGAGATTGGTTGGACCATGGAAGTAACAAGTGGTTGCCCAACTTTTCTCATTTTTTATAGAATGGCTACCATTTTACCATGAATATTAGGGTAGTCATCTAACATTCATTTTGCCTATAAGCTTTATGGTGTACCAAGTTCATCCATACCCTTCTAATTTGGCTTCAATTCACTTTGGACATGAACCATTCAAATAAAGACCTTCTACTTAATTTCTCACATGATCTATGCAAGTTGAGTTTCCTATAAACAATCTTGAGATAATGAAGAACATTGGCATGGTTGCCATAATTCTTTAATGTAACTTGGATTGGTGGTTAGATATTTAGGTGAAACTAGTTTGAATATCATCTTATTGTTTTCCACCTCTTTGGATTTAGATCAATTGTAATCTCCTCCTCAACATCATCTTGCTTAATCTAATGTTCACATAACATGACATAACATTTCTATGAAAACCCAACTAGCTATTTCTTTAGCTTCTATACATTATTATGAATCACTTGATCTTCAAGCAATCAAACTTCATGGCACAAAATAACTTGTCTTAACTCACAATTAATCAATTTGAAAATAAATGCGAGGAATCTTTCATAACACAATTTCAGTAATGCATTGTGAAAATGAGCATAAACTACAAGTCTATCAAGTTTTGCAATTATTGGTACCACATTCATGCAATCACAAAATACCTTCTTGAAATCAAGTTGATGAAGCATATGAATGCCAAACAATGCATATCAAGAAATCCAAGAAATATTTTGTATGTAGTGCTTTTGAATTAGAAATACACAAATGGATTGGTATTTAATGAACGATTGTTTTGCAAAAGACATAGAGATTGATAGTCTAATACTTAACAATTGTTGAATGTTTGGATATTTTCCATGTTTGAAAGCCAAAATTTTCAATTTTCATTTTTGATTGCCAAATCAAAAATTTGAAAAATTAATTAATTAATTATTCAACAAATATCTATCAAAACTATGCCACTGTTACAATGTTTTGAAATATTAACTTCAACCTTTCACACCTTATTCTTATGCAAACCTAATTCAAAAGTTACAAAGATGATGATGTCATTATGTGTGGTGGATGCAATCTTGAAGTCTTGAAGAAATATATCCATTGAATTTCATATGATCAACAGCCCACCTAAAGATATTAAAAATGTGCACCTTTGGAAAGAAAAAATTGAAAATAAAATGAAGTTCATAACTTAAGTCTCAAAAAGACGTATGAAAATAAGATCCAAATTTCACCATCTCACATCCATACATAAACTTTGACTAAGGTTTTCAAAGGAAACATATGGGTTTGTTATTTCATAATATAACTCATATTTAATCATTACAAATCATTTAAAGTGATACACAATATTTGTAGCATTCCATTCAAGAGAGAGAAGGTCCAATTTTTGGAACTTTAGAAGCACATTACACAGTTGCTTCATACTGAAGTTGTTAATCTGCAATCAGTTGCCAGTTGATAGATTTATAATTATATTATTTTCCATAGGCATTTAAACCCAAAAAAAAAATTCTAACTAAAAATTTCCCCATGACACTAAGAGCAAGTCACTATAAAACCATCCACCCTCATATGTGGATTGCAGAAAATAGCTGAAAAGGAAAATGTGACCTAAGAATGAGGATTTATGACTTTCCCAAAAATTGCAGTAGAAAATGGCACCAATTAGTAAAGCATTACCAAACTTTTGTACTCACATTGGGGACTAGCTACATTTTACCCATGGGTGCCAAACCAATACATGGACCCACTACAAATCTAGAACCATTTCTTAAATATGGCAAATAGAGGTTGCAGACCTTGCAACATTCAACAGATTGCACAAAAGGCCTTCCATTGCTCTTGGTTGTGGATCACATAAGGGCACCCTTCAGCTTGTGGTTTTGAAAGTAAAAATCAGGTCAAAAGTCCAACTAAAGTAAGAAGTTTAAATCTGCAGTGTGTAACTTGCTTCAAAATTTTGTGACTCTAGGAATTAGTTGATGATCCATGCATTCAGCAAAATGTGTAGAATTGCTTAACAGGGGATCGCATCAAGCCAAAATAGCCCATAACTCACTTGCAAAGTGAGTGTTCCATCACATTAGCTATTCCTATGACCAAATACCAAGGTTTCGAAAAAGGTTCATTTCTTCATGAAATTGAGAGTTCGATTTTGTGATAATGCAAAGTTTCCTCCACAATACATCAGCTAACTGAGTGTCAACTTTGATTTTCTTTTGGTCATTTACTCCAGATAGTGAATAACATTGAAGTTGTACCGGTGCCCACTTGATACTTCCTCCTATTCCAAAATTCAAGCTCCCTGAAGTGGAAAACCCCATTCCAGGACTTCATCCTATGCTGCTCTGCTGGTACAAAGCATGCAGAGCCTTTGGTACACAACGATCCACCCCAACCCAAATCCCTTTTTTGTTAAGTCAGGTTGAAACCTGCCATGTCTGAAACATCCATGAATTCTTTGTGTTCTTGATAGAAGCTACTTTCTTAAAGCAGGAACTGAACAATTGCATTGGACTGGATTCCTGTTTCATGTGATCCATATATTGAAGTCAAGGAACATAATCAAAGGTCAAAAGGGGGCCTCCCATCTTTGGTTGTTCAAGAGCCAAAGATACCTAAAATGCCTCGTGACAATAACTAACTCAACAAGGTCTGATTTTGTAAATCCAGGATTCAAAAGTAGGTAGGTCAATTCCAGTTGATGTATTGTCCAATGTATGAAGAATGTTTGTATCATGACATGGAGGAAGACTACCACAGCCAGTTCACAACAGAATGCTACTTTATGACTCAGATACAATGGCCTCTTGCATGGAAAGGCCTTGACTCTTTGTGAATTTGGAATGCCCAATTTTAGCTCCTTCAAGACCTCCTTTCAAGCTCCTTGTAGTCGAGAAAGCCCATAGGTTTTATCATGTGCTGCTCCCTGATCTGCAAAGGATTGAATGCGCCCTGAGAGCTCCCCAGCCTACACAAAGTAGCACCCCCAACCCATTTTGTATATCAAATCCAGACAAATCAAACCCAATCTCCAATGCACTATCCCTTTCTCTAGGGGCCTCCAGTTTCTCTATTTCTAGACCTTGGCAACAATTTCCAAGCAATAACAGATTACTACAGGCCCTGGATTCCCAATGCTTCCAGGTTCCTTGCAATTTTGAACTCCTAGTGCGTAGTCCAATGTACATTCATGGAGTTTCCCAACATCATGTTCATACCCTCCTGGTTTTCAAAAATTATGGTATTGGTTACAGGACTCAATTTTTTTGCTGTTGTGCTCCCTTCTTAACTGCCCATGCCTTAATAAACAGAAGAGTACAATAAAAAAGTGAATATCATATCAGGTAAGTGCAATGCAAAAATCTTGGAGTGATGTTGAAGGAGGACGTGCTTAGGGATGTATCTTTGCATTGTGCCCAGTCAGTCAAAACCAAAAATCAGTAAAGAATGGGTGCATAGGTGTTCAAATTACAATTTCCCAACATTTTGGAATACAGATAATCCAGCACAAGATGCAAACTCAGAAGGGGACCAGGGTAAATACCTTCTCATCAATCCACATAAGAGAAGTAAGTTGATTGTTGAGGATGCGGACTACCAAATCAAGTGGACTTGCTCCTTCCACCATTTCCAAGTCTCCTCCCTGTGAAAAGACCAAGCTGATTGACATAGTGGAACTATAGTGCCCATAAATCCAGCTCAAAAATCTAAATTTACAGGAAAGGCTCTTTTCCCTTCTCTGCTGGTTCTTAATACCAATGAATTACAGTTTCTGAACACCCAGTAGCACATTGCACTTCAATTCGTTTGTGACATATCTATAAGTAAAACAGATGTGCACAACTCATGTCATACTGAATGTGCGATCCCAAAAATGCCAATACTTCTGCATAGGTGGAAAGACACTAATTTCCCAGTCTAAATATGACCCTGTACCATGCACTTGCCTGAGCAAGCAACAGTAACATCCAGCATTATGGTCAATGCTAGTGATCTTAACACAACCCCTCTAATCAGAAATGCTGAGGGAATTGACTTGTCATACCTGAGCAGCATTGATATTTTGGATTGTCTCCTTAATTTTCTCCCCCATGCGCTCAAGCTCCCTCTCCACAAACTCTGCTTGCTCATACCTGCGTGCACACATTCCCGTCAGCTCAGATCTTGCATTGTCAAAGATGACAAATGATAAAGACACAACAATAGTTTTGGTTCAAAGCCCATCGTGACATCTGTTATCTCATCATTTGTATTATCTTCACCCTTTGGCAGACAGGAGCCTCTGTGTGTCTGAAACATTGTCCACAGAACGGTGTTCACCAACAACAAACTAGCCATCATGTCTCGTGTTTCAAAGGGGAAAGTCCAAGAATCTTTCAGCTGGCGTAGGAAAACATTTCACAAACTGAATGATAGTCAGAACAACCACAAAGAAACTTACATCATATCACGAGTTGCTGCTGCCTCATCCTCTACAAGAGTTGGCCGCTCATCTCTGTAGATTCTCTCAGCTTCATCCTCCATACTTTCCAAAGACTTCTCAATCTGGCCAATAAAGACACATAGAAAACTGAAGTAAGACATCTCTCCAATGACAAATAATTTGTGAGATTCAAAGCACGGCGCACTGAGACAAGAGAATCTACGACAACTTAGGGAGATAACCTCTTGTTGATGGGTCTCAATAAGCTCAAGTTGTCGCTCAAGGCTATGCTGTGATTCCACCACCTTTGCTACCTCACTCTGCACACAACCCACAACCAGAATTACTGTTTCGAATTCCTTTGGTCCTAGCAGACAAGATATAGCATGTGTTTCACATCATCAGCTTGACACTTCAAATACTTTGTAGCTAATACTAACCTCAAGCTTGATCAACAGATTACGGTTGGTGATGATGCGCCGATCCCACTCACCCAGGGCCTCTGCCTGCTTCCGGAACTTGGACGTTCGCTCTTGTAGTTCATGTGTCCACTCCTTGATGATCTGCATCCCATCACAAAGAGTTCAGCCACCATATATCTCACATATGAATAAAAAGAAATCCCTGACTTCCAATATCATAGAATTGATTCACAGTTCATCTCAGTAGAGAAGAAAGCATGAAGGTAATGCTATGAGACATAACCTCATGTTCCACCAAATGCAGAAAACATAAACACAGAAGTCCCCAATCACCACTGAATAGGTCCATGTGGCACTTCTGGGATGAACTTTAAAAAGAGCTACTATCATAGCAACGATACATCCATGGGTTTTCAAGCTGTAGCAGGTTGGTTATGTAAAACATGAACCATTACAGATTGGTGAAGTGCCTCTCTTTAATTGTAAAAAACTGATGCTCCAAATGGGCTGACTACCTCTTCAACAGTCTTGCCTACGACTTCTGAAGGGGGTTTTGGTGTTTTTGCTGCTGAGGTTGTAAGGGCTCCTCTTGTTCTGCAAGAAAACATTTACATAAAGCCAACCTTAGTAACACAGAACAGCTCATGAAGCAAAAAAGTTGTCCAGTTATATTAAAGTTGTACCAACCACTAATTACAGTGCATTTACGTTAAACAAAACAGAATTCATGACTATTTGATTAGTTAACCAGCAAAATCCAGCTACAGTAAGTATGCTTCTTTGTAGAAAGTTGGACATTGTGTACTGAACTACACAAATCTTCTCAACATCTTCACCTTCACCTGTATCTTCACTCTCTCCACAGTCCCTAAGCAGCTGGCAATTCTCACTTAGTAATAATCTCCCATGCATTTATATCACTATGGGAGTTCATATTTCATACCCAGCTGCAGAGGTGGGCATGGTAGAAGCAGTGGATGCTGCAGCTACAGTAGTTGGTGTCAAAGTTGTTGCAGATGAAGTAGGAAGATTTGCAAAACTGAAGGCGCCTCCTGTACTAGCCGAAGTCAGTGATGGCATAACAAAGCCTGTACAAATACAACTTCAAATGTGGAATTAGCAGCAACCAAAGGAGGTAGACCTGGAAGCATCACAAATAGTAGACAACAAGAGAGAAGAAGCATTCTCAAATCCGATGTACTCACCAGTGGACGGTGTTGATGTAGCAGGTGTTGAAGGAGCACTAGTCTTTGCAGGAATAGAGAAGCTAGGGCCACCACCCTGACTGCTACTGGTTGTTGCCCCAGCAAATGAGAATCCTCCAGAGGAGGCAGCTCCTACTGAAGCTCCACCTAATGAACCAAAAATACCACCTGTAGAAGCAAGGGAGGGAGTGGAGGAAGCAGTAGCGGAAGAAGCAAAAGAAAAGCCACTTGCACTAGTTGGAGCCATGGCAGTTGATGAGAAAATTGAAGAGGAGGCTGCAGTTGTAGAAGGTGTGGCTGCTGCTGAACTAGCAGGTAGAGAGAATGAAGGTATTGAGGGAGAAGGCATTTTGAAGAGGGATGGGGCTGATGCAGGTTGTCCTGATGCTGGAGTGGCAAGAGATGAAAAACTAGAGCCGAACAAAGTGCTTGATGAAGTAGCTGGGGTTGGAGTTGTTGATCCAAATGCAGAGCCCCCATCTGGAGCAGTTGCAGCGACTGCAGGTGTTGTTGCAGTTTGAGTCCCAAAAGCAAATCCAGAGAAAGGAGAGGATGCTGGAGCTGGAGAAGGAGTAGCAGCACTTGAGGATGGTGTCTGAGCCCCAAATCCAAATGTAGTAGTCTGGGCAGCAGAACTAGAAGAAGCCCCTCCAAAAGAAAATCCTGGGGGTGATGCTGCAGGGGCAGATGCAGGAGTTGCAAATGGCGAAGGGGAAGAAAAACTTGCAGAAACAGCAGGGCTTGATGGAGCTCCAAAAATGGAGGAGGGAGTGGAACTAGTTCCAAATGCTGGAGTGGAACTTGCTCCAAAAGCTGGAGTGGAACTGGTTCCAAATGCTGGAGTGGAACTTGCTCCAGAGGCTGGAGTGGAACTGGTTCCAAAGGCGGGAGTGGAACTTGCTCCAAAGGCTGGAGTTGAAGGCTTGCTTCCAAACAAAGAGCCTCCACCAAATCCACCAAAACCCGCACTCGAGGCAGCAGCTGCAGGTGCAGAAGCCGTGGTGGCAGCCGGCTTTGCTCCAAATGCAGAACTTCCGAAAGCACTGCTTCCAAAACCAAAAGACGATGCAGCTCCAGAAGAAGCTGCAGTTCCAAACGGACTAGGGCTAGGGCTTTGAAAGGATGGAACAGCACCCGAACTTGCAAGCGGGGACGAAGATTGAGAACCTGTCATTGAAAATGGGGTCGAAGTCGCCGTCGCCCCGAAAAGGGAGGGGGCAGAAGGAGTGGACGAGGCGCCAAAAATAGACGGAGCAGCAGCCGTTGTCCCCATTGCACTGCTGCTGCTGGCTTGAGCAAATGCAAAGGGAGATGGAGAGGCAGAAGAAGGAGTAGTTGCTCCGAAGAGAGAAGGGGTAGAAGAAGCAGCACCACCTCCAAAGATCGAAGGGGTAGAAGAAGCACTCCCAAAAGGAGAGCTACTAGCCGGAGCTCCAAATGCACCTGGAGTGGAGCCAAAAGCTCCAAACCCAGTTGAAGCAGTAGACCCAAACAACCCTCCTCCTGCTGGTGCTGGTGCTGCTGGAGTAGATCCGAATGCAGGTGCAGTCGAAGTACCGAAGGAGAATGCCATTCCCGAGCCCTGTGATCCGGGCGCTGAAAAACCTCCAAACCCTGCCATTCTGCTGTGATTACTACTAGCAGCAAAATTCAACCCACTCAAATGCTCTAGGGCAAACCCAAAATGCCGCACAAAACTGGACCTATAATGCACATACACCAAACCCTAAACTTCTTCAATCTTTCGGAAACATTCAGCTTTGCAAAATAACAAAACAATAACGGAAATATCTAAACCACTTCCTTTACAAACCCAGACTAAAAAAGATACGAGCAAGCTCCTTCAAAGACCCTGGAACTTGACGACATGTAAACCAATTCCTTCATGGACCCAAGACTCCAAACATCTGAAACTACCACCACCTCCTCCTCCTCCTCCTCGTCGTTCAAGGACCCACAAAAGAAACAACCACTTCTCACAGACCCAAAACCTGGAACAACAAGTTTCTTTACAGACCCAAATCTCGGAGGCAATTACAGTAATTCCCTTCCTTGAGAAATCCTCGACACCCACTCCATCACAGCCAAGGATACAAGATTCTCGATTGCGCCACAGGTCCAAAACCCATCGCAAGAAGCAACAGCAAAGTAGAGGCTAAACCCTAAACTCTAAACCCTAAACCCACTGTTCGTCGTGGCGCGTACTTTGGGACCGATCCCTAGTGGTAGGAGCTTTATTTCCAGAGGCCTAAGTCCGCGGCCTCTTGCAGACCTAAGGGACGTAGTTGTAGGACCTTTTTTTTTCCCCAAGGCCCAAGTCCGCAGTGCTAACACCAATGCAAGAAACTAGGTGGCAATTCAAACAAAATATCCGAATTTTAAATTTGAGATTTTGGCAAAATAACTTGTAACTTGTAACCTTAGCCAATCAAAAAGTACAATATAAAATATTTTGAAAAGAAAAGAAAAGAAAATGCAAACTAGGATGAAATTTCAACAATTATTTCATTAATTTCACTACTAAAAACCTCTTGCATAAGCATTTCATGAAACATATGATTATGTGAATTTAACTTGTATTCAAATGTAACAACCCTTAAAAAATACATCTAACCCCAAAAATAAGCACCATCAAGTAAAACACAAAAACATTTCCAACAAATGTACAAAAATCAAACTTGCTAACCCCATCAAATCATGATTATGGCAAACATTACAACCTTGTAAACAACATGATTTACCATGACATTGTCTTTGTGCAATTAACACAAAATTGACACATAAGTATGATAAAATATCATTTTATTTCTTTTTTAATTAAAAAATAAATCCAAACAAGTATGAATTATCAACAAACGCTGAAAATTATTTCCTATCTAGTTAAAACATATGCTAGGTAGTCTAGTAATAATCAATGTCAAAATATAATTGCAAAGGAAAACAAAAATAGAAGCTCTAGGTATTCTTCAAAAGCCAAATCAAGAATTTGCAAATGAATATATGTGCAAAGTATGTAATCCTTGCATATGAAGTTCAAGTTTGAATTCAAAGTTAATCTTGAGTAGTAATTAATAAATGATATTTTAACTAGTACATACAAAATTAATAACTACTAATAACCTACCATTAACAAAGTATGTCTTTATCCACTATAATTTCACATGTCAAAAGCAAAATATATTTTTGTAAAATAAATCCATTTGATTTATAGCTCTAACATCAATCTAGATGCTTGTATGCAAGAAACTTTATAAAAAAGTTGTGGATACTTCAAAGACATGATGATCTTGAACAATAATTTCAATGAAAGATGATGAGCTCAAAAATTAAATACAAATTTCTTCTTATAATCAAGTAGGTCTTATTTTAATTGATAGCCCTTTTATAAAGCTTCATTACTCACCTATAGGAGTGAGTCTGGGATCTTTACCTACTTTCTCACACATTTGATTCCTTGTAAAAATGGAATTCATCAAATTTTTGAAGATCTTTTCACAGATTTGATTCCTTGTAAAAATGGAACTCATCAAATTTTCATAATTCTTCATACAAAACCTATAGTTGAATTTGACTTGACTTATTGATGGATTCAAAGAACCATTTAAATATTTTCCCTTTTCAATAATTGTTCATATATCAAGGAACCATCCTATAACTTTTGTCGTTCATTACAATTTTTTATTCTTAGATTGTAACAATTGTATATAAAATGTTAAAATTGATTGCTTCAATTGTTATTACACTTGAGCATTATGTTTAAGAATCATGGTCATGTGATATAAAGTTCATGCACATGTTTAAAAATTGTCCAACACATTTGTAGGAATAGTTGAATTAACAAAAAGAAAAAGCTTTTGTTTTGAAGAACAAAAGCTAGTGTAAGTTCTATTTCATACCTTTTTTGGTTACTTAAATTTGAAAAATTTCAAAACTAATCATCCCTAAGGTGTTATTTTGTTCACGTAGAAATTTGAATAATGACATTGGTTAGACAAATTACATTTTTGAATATTGTGCAATTTGATTTCTCACTTTACAAATTCCTTAAACAAGTTGATAACTCCTTCAAAAGTTGTTATTATAACTAATTGAATGTGTTCTCTAGCTTGCATTTCTCTTGGTCAATATGCCATGCATTTCTTCAAATCTTTACCACATATTAACATTTCTCAAGAACCAATTGCTCTTTAGTGTCAAGTTGGGAATTTTCAAACATTACTTGAGTTATATGAAATTTAAGAATTGTGACAATCAAAAGTCTAGATGAAGAGGTAGCCCTTGTTTAATACATTCAACCCATTTTGAAAAATGCACACCCTAGATTTATTTAGCAATTGGATCTAGTCCTTTTAATACAAGAATATTTTTTAGGTAGTCAAGTTGTTGAAGTTGTAATGAAACAACTAGTTTATAGTTAAGGAAACATTGACATTTAGTAATTTGAAATATTCAAATGGATTTGTATTGTGTGTGTACATTTATGCTTTGAATGTTGTGTTATCAAATGTGTTTGCTAATTTTTGGATTTGTTGTTATGGATCATGAATTGTGCAATATGAGGTGCTAATGAATTTCCAGACCATTTGAATTGAGGTTAGTAAAACTTGGGTTGTGTCCCTTTGATATTCTTGCCTTTGCTTATATTTCATGTTAATTCATTTCTTGGATTCGTGTTTTCCAAGTTGAATTTAGAAATCTATGCTTGTGTGTGCATTCCTCACAATTTGTGTCATGACATTTCCTTAGTCTTATAACTCTCCAAAATCTAATTATGGGTATTATATTGACATATAATATAAGCTTTGAGACTATGACCTTCAATCTTGAAATATTTGAGGAAGTTTATGGTTTGAACATGTTGTGTCTATTGTTGTTCATGGAGATGTGTCATGGATGGGTTTTTAATGTTATTTGTGGAATTTTCTAAGTTGTTTGTGGGCATGAAAATAGTTATCATAAAGATTTTTTTTTAAATAAAAAAAACATAGAACTACTTGAATTAATTTTGTATGCAAAATATTGGTGTATGAATCAAAGGCATCAACATTATAATTGTGAAATACGGCACATTATTTCATTGCATGCCAATTTTTCATGTGGTGGTAAGAAATTAATGTCTTTACATAATGAAGGTTTTAGTGTTGAACCAATAGAAATTGTAATGTGACACATTTGAAAAACAAATCATCAATTGTGAAATAGATATCACCACAACCAACCTTCATAAGAAACAATTGTGATTTTTAAACATCAATGTAGATTCTTTGTATAATGTCCAACAATTGCAAAGAGATAGCAGATTCCTACTTAATTTGTTTTATGGTTTTACACTACAAGATAGAAAATTGAAAGTTAAATAATTGAAAGTTAAATAGGCAGGAATGCTAAACGTCAGTGTCCTGAACCAATTTGGAAATAGTAAAATATAATATGTTTGAGAACCACATCATCTCTGTGGTTCTCAAACGTGTTTTGAAAAAAAACCAAATATCCACCTCGAATTGTCTACAACCCGACGGTTCTTTGAAGTTTTTTAACCCACCCAAACTGGGGGCTCTTTTTGATTTTGCTAATTTTCAAATACCCGGACCTTAATTTTTAATTTTTTGGTTCTAAATTGTCAAATCCATAGATCCGGAGGGTATGTAATACCTCCCCCCCCCACCGCCCTTTTCCCCACATTGGTTAATACCAGGGGGTTTTTTTTTTTTGGGGGGGGGGGGAAATTTCTCAAGTAGGTCCATTGGCGAGGATCCCGAGCATTAATTAGCATTAAATGATGATGGTCCTACTCAGATTATAGCATTTTTAAAAAAATTAATAAAATGGTGAATTTAGTAAAACAATGCAGGGGCGCCCCACAGTGACCGAAGGTCACGGGTACCCACTGACGGACAGACGAACGGACATATTTGAGTTTCCAGTCTTACACTACAAGATAGAAAATTGAAAGTTAAATAACAAGGTGACATGGGCTTATGATTTTTTAATGGAAAACTTTGTCACAATTGTTCATTTTTTTGTCATGAAAGTTTTGATATTTTAATACTTCAAAACTTCAAGAGCTACCCTCATCTGGTGGATATGATTTTGATAAGGTATTAATTATCTTATAATATTAAAAATCGTGACACATTGTTGTGGATAAGGTCTTTATGAATTAAAAAAATTATGTTTTGACATAGGATATAAATGGTGCCATAAGAGCATGCCAATGACAATAGTAAATTGGCCTTTATAGTATTTTTGGGACAAAGGTTTACAAAAAAAACATTGTGAATATTCTTTGGGTTGATAAAAATGCACATCTTCATAATGCCTAGCAAGAGCATTTGCAATAGGAAATGATTGACTTTTAGCAATAGATGATTATTTCTCATTGCCTAATTTGATTGGCCTAGGTGCTAGTTTATAAATAATATTTCAATTTGTACAATCCATATTTCTAAATTCCCAGGTGGGGATGAGGGAGAAATTAAACAATGCACATTGGATGTGCTAAATATTGATAGAGGGCATGTTTTAAGGCTACTAAGAATCATTATGTTTTAAAGTTTTTCTTAAGGGATCATTTCTTTTTGTTTTTTTGTAGTGCATACTAGAGTAGTTGACCCATATGATTTCAAGAAGCGAAAGGGTGTTGGTTTATTTAAGGATATGTAAGCATTGTAAAGGTGATTGAAAATACAAATAAGGCACATACCAAATTATTCTAACATTTATTCACATCAATATTTAGTGAAACTTGTTATTTAAAATATGTGAATTAGATGTTGATTGGAAATGTTGTATGTTTATGATCAACATAATTTCATTTTAGTTTACTTTATTTATTATAATTGTTTTCATTATTAAAAATATGAATAGTTTCTTAGAAGAATGAAAAATTATCTATTGAACAAAAAGTAGTTGTTCATTGATTGCATTGTGAATATTCATGAAGGGAAAAACATAGATGAAAATAATTTTGGAATAATACACAAATGGTTCAAGGATGTGTTATTAAGTGTGGAAAGAAAAGAATTTTGATAATTTCAAAAAGGATTGATTAAAAAAGTAAATTATAATAAATTTATTAATAATTAGATGAATATTATGAACAAAAGGATATCAGTGCCATTTCATTTGAATCCACTCCCTTGTGTAAGCTAGTCATTGGCATTGCAAAAAAATGTTGATGAAGTGATAATGTAAACATTAACAAATCTTATTACAAGTCATAAAAACATTAGTTGCAAAAGAACAATTTGTGGCACATTATATGGCACCTAATCACAACTAGAATTGCATCCTCCATATGACTTGACCAGGTTAATTTATCCACTATTTTGGATGATCATAAACATAATCACACCAAGGTTGTGATTACATTTGCAATTATTTTTATGACTCACCTATGGCCCAACATATCAATTTGTGCAAATAGATATGATGACACATGTCTAATGCATGATCGGACACATGTGCATACCCATTATTTAAGTTTTAAAATGGTAAACATGTAGGTAGCCTGGTTAGCAACTAGGCTAAGTAGCTTAGTTAACAACCCATGCTTAGCCTAAACATATAAATAAGTTATAAGGTTGAGGAATTGAATCCCTCACTTCCACATTAAAGAACCACATGTCTTTTACCATTACACACATATTCAACAAACAATACTTTGTCATCTAATTATTATAATCATTTTTTTCTAACGTACTTAAGTAACCCAACTTAGTTATTAGGTACTTAATCTAGGTATGTAACCTATCGAACCTAGCTAGCTAGTGTAAATTAAATACCTAAAGCAACCCAAGTAGAAGGAGGCTGTGATAAAATGTAACATGTGAAAAAAAATGTAGCCTAGTTTAGGCACTAAAATGGAAGAGATGATTCAAAATCCATTGGATTGAAAAATGATTGATGACTCAAATTGCTTGGGTGATGTCATCATGAACTCATATGATTACATGTAGGACACCCCACGACATTCTAAATTTAGGTCCTTAAATCTCCTAGATGTCCTCCTTTTCTATTTTATTGTAAAATGAAATAAATACTCAATTTTTTTGTTATGCACATGTAAAGTGTAACTTGTTTACACCTATTAAAGAAAATAAAATCTAAAGTTGATGCATTATGGGTTGTGTTTTTATATGGCCAGAAAAACTCATAGATTTCCAATTTTGGAGTCTTGTCCATCGCAATTTAAGGTATTTAATCTTTGTGGTAGTTCATTTTTTTATACAAATTAATATCTAAGGTGTTTGCGATAAAAAAATTATGCCAAAATAATTTATTTAGGCATTCTTTATGAATCTTTAATTATTTTTTTCGATGGACAATGTTTTGGATTCTTTTCCAAGACTTGTTAGGAATCCTTACACTTTTTCAAATTAAAATTGATAACTTTAAAATAGTACTTTATTAATGTATATATCTATGAAATAAATAAATCTTCCAATATGAACGTGCCATTAAATTTTAAGGATATGGCCAATTGAGGGGGTTTAGTGAATTTTTTGGGAGATTTATTTTTTTAATACTGTAACCATGTTTGGACCCTTGGAATATTGGTTGCACTACGGATAATGAAATAGATCCTTCTATTTTCTTTTGCCTTATGAACCAATTTGGAAATAGTAAAGTAGAACAACCTATTCTCAAACACTTAAGATGGTTTGGAACATGGTTTGTTAACAAACACAACCTACCTGAAAAACTTCAGTGATACTTTAAAATAAAACAACTAATTCATAAATATTGTAATTATAAGGTTTTCAAATCTTCCATTTAGAGCTATCTGTTTTATGTTCATTAATGAATTCAAAATTTTGTAATGCCAAAATATTTTTCCCTTCCTTTGTAAGGTGACTTTTCGTCCCTCCATTCCCGGTCCTACAAGGTGATTATGCTGAAGCACAATTGCTACTAGTGGAGGAAAGAACGCAAGTATAATTCTAGTTGCTAGATTGCGTTTGTAGTTGAAATTTATTAGCCCACCTTCTATGCAACGTTTATGATTAGAACTAATGGAAACATTTTTTTTCCCAAGCTCACACACTACACATCCTAGGGCTTCATGTCAAATTGTCATTCATTTAAATCAATGTTTAAAGATTCAACACCACGTCTAACATGGCTGCAGACCCCTAGCCACTTAAAACGTTGTTTCTCCCACATACATTGTCCAAATCCAGCTTGTTATAGTTTTTTGGAAAGCTAACAATAAGGCGCATCTACCTACCAAATTTTAAGCTCTGCAGCTAAAACAGCAAGAAGTTACACTACCAAACCCGAGAGGGTTTTTGTGAAGGTAGTCGTTTCTACTCGACTATAGACGCCTAGTCACTTGAAACGTTGTTTCTCCCACATACGTTGTCCAAATCTAGCTAGCTATAGCTCTCTGGAAAGTTAACAACAAGGCGCCTCTACCTATCAAATTTTAGCCTCTACAGCTAAAATAGGAAGGAGTTACACTATCAAACGCGAGAGGGTTTTTGTGAAGTTTCTCTAAGTTCTAACCTTCCAACCTATCACTATTCACCTCCATTCCTTGAAAACTCTTATAAGATCCTCATTCTAGTCTCTTTCCTCTCTCCAACTCCAAAGCTAATCCTTCTTCCCCTCCTCAAGAAACTTGTAGAAAAAAACACTCTCAAGATTGAATTGAAATTTGTTTTCCGGGGGAAAAGAAGAACCCCTTTTCAAGATCCAAGTCCGTCTTTTAAAGAGAGGGTGAAGCTTCTTTGCTTGGTGGTCAATGGAAGGAGAAGGACAAGGTTCTTTTCTACCTCTTCCCATTTTTCCCTCAAGCAACTTACTTCAACTTCCATTTTTTTATCCTTGACATTAAGGTTTTACTTTGCCCTAGTCTTAGGCCATTATTTACGCCTTCCCTTTGTTTTCCTTGGCCTATAAATTATGACCGCATATCTTGATGCCACAATCTCCCCCACCTTCATTGCCGATTTGATGTTGTCGAAGATTTTTTTTTCTTCCTTGTAATCATGGCGTCGTGCACAATCACGTCTTACGGGCCGCAAGACGCACAAGCGAATGAAGAACCGCCTCCGGAGTCATCTCTAGATCTTACTCTAACACAGCATCCTCATGATGAAGAACCCGAGCCTCGAGAGGTGCGTGCTCGTCTTGAAGTCAAACCCCCTCGAGCCTGGTACTACTATATTTCTCCGAATTCTCCCACCCTGGTGATCTTGCTGCAAGTCAACCCCGCTGCTGGCGACGAACCCAAGACCGTTTGCGAAGGTTGTTACGAAACTAAAGATACTTCTATTTTCGCATGGTCTTTAGTTCCCGGCGTTGGTCACTATCGTTGGTTGCGCGGCCCAATCCGTCGACTGCCTCCCAATAGCAAGGCGGACTACCTAGTTCGCACCATCCGACGCATCCTAAATTTCCTACAGTTGTGAACTATCACTATGGCATAACTCAGGATTTCACATGTACTCGCAGTTCCTTGCTGAGCTTATCCCTATCATAACTAAATGTTTCAGTTATCATCAGATTCCTATCGCCATTGGCACCCTATCATACTATCTATTTGATCGTTGAATTACCTCTAATTGACCTTATGTCTAATGGCTTGAAGATCGTCCTATCGCTATTAAACCATTCATTAACAACCCTTCAACACTTCAAGAATTTCTAACATCCTTGCTACTCCTAAATACCATAACAAGATTAATGTTGTGCTGAACACTGCAAACTTGGCACCTGCTTCTACCCTTAATCTTCTATAAATTTATCACCCCTAATTACGCAACAAAGTTTTTAAAACTGTGGTTATTAGCTTCTCTTGAAGAAAAGAACCAATCCACCTCCTTACCCACCAATAATGCATTCCAGAAAAGAAAACAAACCCCCTTCGCACCAAGCACATACATCATTCCTTATGAAGTCGCTAAAAGCCCTTAATAACCCTACCCCACTCAAATAACCCTGATGTAACTCTTAAAAATTGAGACTACCGCACATGGTTGTGTCGGTACGGCTCACATCCTTCAATTATTTGTGTTTGGTGATGGGTAGTCATCATTCTTCATCATCTTCACCTTTTCACCTACAAAACGCAATTAATGCCTATGCACTAATGTTTGCATTACTATAAACAAAATTGTTTAAAATAAAATCCACAACATTCAATAATAGGACATATGATTTTTGTATTAAGTTTGTTTGGTCTAATGATAGGATACACATGAAAGTATGTGTTCACAAAAGGTCAAAACTATGTTTTTCAACATCCCTTTACTTTGGGGTATTTTATTGTACTCATTTCAATCCCAAATGGAGGTTTATAACAAGCTATAGGAGCACCAAGTGAAAGGACTACCTAGACCTTTTGAACCTCCAAAGGTGAAAATGGTGAGAGAGTGAAGGCATATTTTTTGTGAGGTTCATAGTACCTCACCAACTTACCTACCTTAACTTAATGGTAGGCAATTTCCAATTGGTTTATTCATCCAACACAAGTAATTATTATTTGCAAAGGTTTTGGACACTACTTACAAAATTCTTAGGAGTTACACTCTTTTGCCATTACCAAATCAATGCTTTATTAATTGGTCATATTCAAATTGGACCCCAATGAGATGATGGTGACATTGTACTAAACATTTTCCAATTGGATTCTTCATTTAGCACATGTCATTTTTATTTTTTGAAAGGTTTTGGACACACCACTTACAAAAGTCGTGGAAGTTACTTTTTTTTTGCCATTATCAAATCAATGCTTCCTCAATCACATTCAAATTGGACCCAAATGGGATGATGGATGACATCGAGATGCCCAAAGTGTATTAGTTTGGTGGGAGAGATCCATGGGACTAAAAAGCATGTTGTTTAGAAGGGAGACACCTTTAGTGCGATTAGATCAATTGGTTAGATGTTTCAAGCCCATGAGAGTGCAAACATCAAATTTAGGTTAGGAATATTGGGTTAGGGTTAATTTTCCCCAACAAACTTTACACATATTAATGTGAACCCGGTGCATAATGCACCCGTCGAACTCCGACCTTGCCATTTACATGAAAAAGGTATCTGAAGGCAAAAGAAGAATCATGGAAACTCAAATATGTCCGTTCGTCTGTCCGTCAGTGGGTACCCACGACCTTCGATCATTGTGAGGCGCCCCTGCATTGTTTTACTAAATTCGCCATTTTATTTATTTTTTTAAAAATGCTATAGCCTGAGTAGGACCGTCATCATTTAATGCTAATTAATGCTCGGGATCCTCGCCAATGGACCTACTTGAGAAATTTGCCCCCCCAAAAAAAAAAAAAAACCCTGGTATTAACCAATGTGGGGAAAAGGGCGGTGGGGGGGGGGGGTGTATTACATACCCTTCGGATATGTGGATTTGAACAATTCAGAACCAAAAAATTAAAAATTAAGTTCCAGGTATTTGAAAATTAGCAAAATCAAAAAGAGCCCCTAGTTTGGATGGGTGAAAAAACTTCAAAGAACCGCCTAGTTGCAGACAGTTCAAGGTGGATATTTGGTTTTTTTTCAAAACACGTTTGAGAACCACAGAGATAACGTGGTTCTCAAATGTATGATAACCATGAATATCAACCTTGATACCCGGATTGATCCACAACCGGCCTTGTCTCCCTCCCCACGCCCCAAAATCCCTGTCACAGATAGACTGACCGCTCACAGATAGATTGACCAGCGAGCGTTGGTCGAAATTATACAGAGGCCATCTGTCCGGGCCGGTTCTTCCATACAAAATTTGTCTGTCCATTCATCCGTCTGACTGTCCGGGCCGGTTCTGCTGGCGAATTAAAACGCAAAATCGTCGCGTCCGACAGACGGACGGACTAAGTGAATTTATATATAAAATTGCAAGGACCAAAATGATAAACCCAAAGACAGTGGACTGGTGTGAACGGTGGTTTCAAAAAAACGTGGCTACTCAATCCAGCCACTGGCTGGCCTAGTTCCCACGGTGGATCTCGCCACGTGTGAAACGAGAAGACGGTCATTTGCGTGCTATCTTGCCTGGTTCATGGCAAGATTTCTCGAGGTTTGGGTCGGTGCCCTTCATTATGGCACGTGGCATGCAAAGACTGGAGGAATGTGGTTGCACCCGCCTTCATCCCCCTAACCCCATCCATATGTCTCCATCCAGATCCCATGACCCCCATCGACATCCCAATCCCCAATCCCCATCCACTTCCACATCCATCTCCTGATTCATCAGTTGGGACCTGCCCTTGCTGCCCAAAGTTCGCTGCCCGTTCTTGATTAGAAAGGGCTGCGGGCGTGCGGCCGGGCGGTCGGACGGGTGGGCGGCTTGCGAGACATCGCTCCGGTGCACGCGCGCGCTCCTCTCGTTTGTCGCGGCAGATGCGCTTACGTTTGCTGCCGAAATTGTCCCTGTTTTTCTCTGAGCTTCTTGCGTGTGTCTCGGATCTTGGAGGAGATTCTGACAGGTTCACTTTTGTTCTTGGGAGCTGAAATTTTTGGAGCTTTGGGATGGACGCAAGTTAGAAGCTTTCTCGTGGTTCTCCAAACTTGCAAATGGTGTGGCGTGGGTCGAAGTTGGAACCGTGAATTGTTTGTTTAGTTGGCGAGACGAGGATCTTTTTGGGTACAATAAGCTTTTCAGGAAAGCGAAGGCTAGATAGTAAAGGAAGCACTACCCTAAGTTCTCGGGATTCGTTCGGGCTCGTTTTTATCTCCTGCTCTACACCCGCGGATAGCTCCGCTATATAGATTCATTCTTGATACATTCGCTCGGCATCGCTGAAAGTCCGGAGAGATCACCTTGCTGGGTGTGAGCGCCAGCCGGAGATTGATTAGCATTCGGGAGTCGGTTTCTCATGTTCTTTAGATCTACTGTGGAACATGTTGGAGGAGGAGGAGGAGGAGGAGCGGTTGGATTCGTTCTTCTCGTGGCGCACTCGACAGCGAGAGCGGAGTTGCAAGTGTGGCAGGCTTGCAGCAAGTCTAGTAGATAGATGCTAGTCTTGCCGGAGGGATGATGCATGCCATAGAGCGAAGTAGCTTATGCAATGAGGAGGAGGAACAGCAGCAGCAGCAACAACAACAACCCGAGAAGAAGATAGCTTGCCCTCGTTGTCAATCCCTCAACACCAAGTTCTGCTACTATAACAATTATAGTCTCACACAGCCGCGCCATTACTGCAAGAACTGCCGCTGTTACTGGACTGCAGGCGGCACCTTGCGCAATGTTCCTGTTGGTGGCGGTTGTCGCAAAAAGAAGAAGCATGCAGGCAAGCAGCTGCATGAAGCTGGACAATCTAGTGGAACAGAAAATTCAGAAACTCACGAGCTCTCTGCTGCTGCTGCTGCTGCGGCAACAACAACAACAGCAGCTGAGCAGCAACAGCAGCATGCATTGTTGGTGGGCTTCTCCACCTTCTCCTCCTCCTCCTCTACGACCGGGTTCACACGGTCTAGCCTCCAAGGGTCAACCAGTAATATTTCGGCCCGGCTCGGCCAATACTCCTCCCAACCCTTTGAAAGTGGTAAGATCATGAGTCTTGGGGTGCTCAATTCAGTGATGAGGAGCCGAGCAGAAGAAGAAGAAGCAGCAGCACGATTGAGCTCGCACCCGGCCAGAGCAGCCACCTCTCAACAGGTAGTACTAGTACATGATGCAGGTGGAGACAACTTGGGTGGATTTTTTGACAACCCTGTTGTATACAGTAGTAGGGAAGGTGGTGGTGCATTGGGTCTAACTGAAGAAGGGCATCATGACACTTACAATCACACTGAAGGTCATGGGGAGGAGGTTGAAGAGGCAGCTGCATCTTATGGTAGACGGGAGATTATTTGGAGGAATTTGCAGCAGCCCAAGCAAGAAGTCTTGTGGGGTCAGGAGGAAAGTATGCAGGGTGGTGGATCATTGGATTTAAACAGGCAGCAAGAAGCCAAAGCCAAGTTTTCAACTCCATCTTCGTCACCTGCACATCATGGGCTGGGTCCTCATGAGGAGGCTGCACAACCTGTAACCTGGCAGCAGCCCACTGGTGTGTCTCAGGTACTCGGTATGCCACATTATGAGACAATAGCACCCAATACCAATTTTTGGAGCAAACACTGGATGGCCACCCCTTGATTTGCATGCATACGTGGATCCGGGGGCCTACAGCGTCTTCTGTAAAGTAAATTTAGGATTTTCTTTGTATTTTCAATCATTTCGATCAATGCTACTTGCATGCCTTTATATGCATGAAATAAATAAACATGAAGAATTATGAATATTTTAATGTTCACTTTATCATGCTCCACCCCTTGACATTTTCGGGTGAGAAGCAAACTTGGATCAAACCGCACTCATAGGAGCCAATGGCATTTCTAAATCGAAGGACTAAATCCTTTTTGGCTGTGATTCTGCCCACTTGCCTACTCTACTGAAGTTCACTTGCAATTGCCATGTGGCTGCCAACTCTAGTACATCATGGTCCAGTTACTACTGAACAGACCCATGATTTAGTCAATTGTATAAGATTGCTTAACATCCAGTCTAGTGTGTTCTGTGATGAAGAAGAACGCAGTAAACATTGAATAATGCTGAGCTTAATAAAAAACAATAAAAATATCTGGTTGATTGGCTTCATCGGCAGCTCTTCTTGTCTTCCATACAAGTCTGATGTTCATGTAAAGACTAGGTTGTACAATTCTTGTCTTTGAATTTAATGAAGTAAAACACTGGACAAGAAATTGAATTGATTGGAATAGTCATTGTCATTGCATGATGTGAGTGAGTTTGTTGTGTGCACATGGTGATAGGTGGTCCCAAAACATTGGTCTCTTCCCTCTTGGCAGAGCCAATATTTGTATTTTTTTTGGCTCCAGCCCTGTATATGAATTCACAGGGTTTAAATTACTTTCTCATATGGCGACTGCACACTTAACTCATGCACATGCAAGTCCAGTCACAGAACTAGAAGTCATCTAGTTGGGTGTGTGTACATATGTGTGTCTGTGAGAGAGAGAGAGTACCTAGTTGCCTTAATTATGGGCTGCTAGTTGGAAGTCTGAATCAAAAGTTGGAACAAACTTGACTGTATTCAGTTGGCAGCAAATATTGTAGCTTCACTATTACAAAATGCGGGTGTAGTTCACTAGTCCTCGATCATTAGCTCACTAAATTGATTGCTTTTTCATTGGTCCTCTATCAATACAACCGATTCACTCCAAATCTAGTGAAATCATTTGGTGTACAGGACACCTTTTGTTGTAATGCCTAAGCTCAATTTTCACATTGACAAAATGAATGTTCTTTTTTTCCAAAAAAAAAATTTTCAAAAAAAAGAATTCGTTTTTAAAATTTTATTTTATTTCATCATCTACTATATTATTTTGAGGATGCTGGGCTTGAGGGTTTGTTCAAAACTATTGTACTGGGGTGAGGCCATGTAGTTTGTTCCTTTCTGTTCCTTAATGTGTTCTCGTTACAGTGAAACGTGTTGTACTTTCTTCACTGTGAGTAGGGGACCACAACTACAGGCTTTGAATTGTTTTTGGTAGTTGTTCATTTCACACCAACTAGTGTGGCCTGCGCCATTGGCCCAAGTGTGAACTCATCCTCAACTGATTTTTCCTTCCAAAACCTGGTTTTTAATAATTTATTTAGAATTTCAGCGGCAGAAATCACTTATAAATCAATATCTCCCACATTCTGGATCCAAATCTTACAAAATAAATTCATTTACATCCTGCTCATCAAGATCTTTCCGAGAACACCGAAGGCACATTCCAATTCTTCCAAAATTTCCAGCTACGATTTAATTTAATAATCAGTGAAGAAATCATTCAATATTGAAGAACTTATGCACCACAAGTCCAACAGTCATGGAACCAAGCCCATGCACCCCCCACCATGCACCCCTCCTCATCCAGAGCTCTCCAAAGACACCAAGAACATGATCTGAAACATCCTGGTTCAGTGGATCTCATAACTACAAAACCAAACAAAACAAAACAAACTGCCTTCCTTCATAGATAGATAAACCCAGCCCCTCTCCTTCACACCCTCACTCCACCGGTATAAAATAAAACCATTTCACAACAAAAAAAAAAAACCAAGCCCTTCTCATTCACACCCTCACCCCCACCAGGTCTAAATGTGAAACCGCCTTCTGAACAGCCATTGACAACAAGACTTTGACTCTAGGTGGATCTGAACTTCATTCACCTAAACAAGAGCAACCCACCACCCTTTGACTCAAGGTCCACTATCATATTTGCCTTCACAAATACTAGTGGGTTGCCCATGGCCGAAGGCCACTGTGAAGTCCCCCATAACCTTCGGCCACTGTGAAGTTTTATAAGTTTTATTTTTTGTTATCTTTTACTTTTTATTTGGCCCCTGCCGTGCCCACCCTGCCCCCCTACCCTGCCGGTTCTGCCGATAATTTCTCTTGCGAGAGATAATTAAGTAGGTGGTGGATTCAAAGTAATTCCAGAAACACCCAGTAAAAGTAAATATTGTATATCAGATTCCCAAGAGGTCAAACTAAGTCAGTAAAATAATAAAGAAAGAAAAAACAGTCATTCAAAGATGTGTAGCTAATTAATTACCAACAGACATAATTTGATGTCAGTCAAGTCTATTAATTAATTGTAATTCTATGGCAGAGGCCAGTTCTGCCATAGAATTCACTTAGTGCGTGCATGCGTCCGTCCAACTGTCCGGGCCGGTGTGAAGTCCTTCGATTTCTTTAAACCAAGAAAGACACACAAAGGCGCAAAACAACTTTTATTTATTTTATTTTATTTTTATTTTTTTGAAAAGTCCTCCATGAAAACATACATGGAGGGAATGCATGATATATATAAAAGTCCCTTTGGACAAAACCAAAGCCGAAGCCCTGGAAAAAAACTGGGAGTCCAAAGGAGACCCCAAAGAAGCTCGTACCCATAAGAAAAATCATTGCAGCACCTCGCGGTAGACCACATTACTGGTGTAAACACCAGCAGGGGGCCCCATTTAGAGTCGCCCGGCTGCCACCCCGTACCAGCACCCGGACGCCTCACCGTGAGCTGCACCGAGAAAAAGCCACATAAAGCTGCGCATGGTAAAAAACAGGCTTCAATAGGTACACCCCCACTGTCTGCAGTGTTTGCCCCTGGGCCTTGTTGATAGTCATGGCAAATGCGGGCCGCAATGGGAACTGTCGCCGACGGAGAATAAAAGGCATCCTTTCGGTGTCAGAAGGAGTGATGTTGAGGTGGGGAATGAAAACGCGCCTGCCCTTGTTTGGTCGTGTAGCAATCTCAACATCAATTATGTGCTGCATCAACCTGACCACAATAAGCCGAGTGCCATTCGCAAGGCCGCCCGGCATATTCCGCAACAAAATCACCGGGCAGCCTTCCTGCAAGGTCAATGTGTGGGGTGGCACCCTTGACATGCTAAGGGAGTTTAGAAACTCGGTGGGGTAAACCCCTCTATGTTCACCTTGCACAACAGAATCAGCGCTTTGGTATGTGCGGCGCTGTGCTGGTGGGCCGTCAGGTGTGCTGAGGTCAAACCGATTCATGATGGCGGTATTGACGTTGTCAACGTCCTCATTCAGTGGAGTTAAAATGGCCCTCTCAATGATGTGCTCATTGCGTGACTGCGAGTCTGTGAAGCGGCCAAGGTCCCCGTAAACTTCATCGACCAGGCTATCAATGGTGTCACCTTGGTAGCACATGTCTTCTGGGATCAAAATAGCCTCCTCCCCAACCTCAGGAAAGACTTGTTCTGTGCCCTCCCCAATGCGCTGCAAATAGTCCACCCAAGCTTGCTGTTGTTGGGCATTGACCTTGGCGGTGGCTCCGCCTTGCGCCAAAAGCCTCTGAACACGCATGTTTTCATGCAAGTGATGCACTTTAACACTGTGTCAAAGGATTGCAGACCTCTTGAGACTGGCATCCACAATTTGGCCTCTCGTGCCCCGGGGAACTACAGGCAATAATTGCAGAAAATCACCTCCCATGACAACAACCTTGCCCCCAAAAAGGATGTCCTTTAAGGCAGGGTCAACAGCACCCAGAACATGTTGGAGCGTGTGGTTCACAGCCTCAAACACATGCTTGTGGGCCATGGGTGCCTCATCCCACACAATGAGGCGTGCAACCCGAATCAAGGCCGCTTGTGGACTGTTCAGGGGGAACATAGCAAGTAGAGGAGCCACAAAGGCCTGCTATGGGAATTTTGAAACGTGAGTGAGCTATGCAGCCGCCCTCCAAAAGCAAGGCTGCAATGCCAGAGGATGCGATCGACAATGCGATGTCACCAGTAGAGCGCACCTTGCTAAGTAGGCACCCGTAGAGGAAAGTCTTGCGAACCCCTCCCAGCCCATCAACAAAAAAGGTTTTGTCCACCGGCCTGGGGTCATGGACCGCGTCAATGACGATGTTGTAAATGGAGCACTACTGCTGATTTAGCAAAGGCACATCTCGAGCAAGCTGCTGAGCTTGCTGCGTCACATTGTATCTGGCCCGCTCCTCGGATACAGCAGCATCCCCCCGGTGCAACCAGTTGTGCAGGGATAGGCAGCTCAAAATCCTCTAGGGTTTCCCCCCCTTGGGCCTGCAGTAATTGTTCCACTTCCTGTAAGCCTTGGTCAAGGACGGCTTGGTCCAGCTGCCGGTTGGGCGTCACATGCGCAATGCAATCAGGGGCGGGGGGGGGGGGGGGGTTATAATCGAAAAGTGCACAGTTATCCATGCTTACAGCTGCTAAGGAAATCTGGTCTGCAATAGGATCTAGCAACTCGTTGAGCACCACCTAGAGGAAATTGGCCTTAAGTTCAACAGACACATTAAATGAAATGTGTGGAATGAATTCAACAATTGGTCGTTTAATAGAGAATTTCCAGGCAACAGTTCAAAGAAGACACCAAAGCACAACTTATACCATCACAACCCAACGAAAGGGAGGCTTGCAATATACACTTCCTTTATGGAGGCTTTTTGGTCACTCAACTGGCGTGCTTGGTGTAGGAAATCCTCCGTAAAGGCTCCTTTATGCCTGTCCCACAACCGCCTAGGATTGGTGACATTGTTGAAGATGAGCAGGCTGGCAAAAAGCTGTTGCAAGCTTCTGGGGAGTTGCATGCCAACAGCTTCTGAAAGGCACTGGTCCCATTCAGCATCATCTTGTAGCAAGCCACGGGCAAGGCAGGCAGCTTTAAAAGTGGGGTGCACAACTGTGGTGGGCGTGTGGGGCCGGTGGGTAGTTCTGAGGTCCTCAAAGCATGTGGCCCCTGCAACGTGGGTAAGTAAAACTCGCAGATAATAACGCTCGCCCTCTGAGGGTTGCACAAAGTACATGCGCCCCACAATTCCCAATGTCACATGATTGTTTTGCCCTGCACCTCGCCGCCCCACTACCCTTTTTCGGAGGTGCCACGCCTTTTTGGATTTGTTCCACACAGCGATTTCGGGATAATCTGGGTATAGTGTCGTCAGCACAACAGGCAGCGGCGGTGCAGGGTCGTTGTTGCGTGCCAAAGTGGTTGCAGCCGCGTATTCATATTTGGCCTTGCGGTTGAAGTCACACCAACCAGTCAAAGTGGTGGAGTTGTTGCGCATCATGGCTTCCCCAACCATGGTCCCCTCAGGAAAGTAAGTGGTCTGCTCATTAGGCAGATGAACAACGAAACGGTAAACATTGGGGTGCATGCCATGCAAGTCGAAGGCAAAAAGTCGATGGTAGGCTTCGTTGGCACTAACATACCGCCCATTGAGGTAATTTTGGACTTCATCTTAGGCGGCAGGCACATTGTTCCCATCGGCCCCACTTGCAGCCGCTCGAGGCGCTGCAGCCGACAGAGCCCCAGCTTCTGGCCGCACCATTGCCAAAGCACAGTCATGACCCTTGTAAACATATTTGTAAAGGTATTTCACAGCCGTGATGGAGCTGTAGACTTCAACATTGATGTGACACTTGTACCGCATGGTCAGGTAGGGGTTGTACACGACGACCCAACGGTTGTCAAAGACAAAGCCCGAGCTGCAAGGGCGAGGGGGCAGCAGCAAGAATTTGTTAGTCACGTTGGCGTCCCAACTTCACCTCAAGCATGATGATGTGAAAAAAGGACGCAAAATGTGGAAAAAATGAGTTTCCAAGGGAGATTCAAACACAGACACTTATGCTCAAGTGCACAGGATAGTAACCCACTTGCCAAATTGCCAACAGCTACACTTACGTGGGGTGGGTGAAGGTCCTGCCGTCGTCCCGTCGTCGGTAGGTTGGGTAGCTGCCAGTGGAGTCCTCAGTTTGGGGCTAGAAAGTCTTGGGATAACCCTTTTTGCAAGCCCCATTCACCATGCAAGCACATGAGGGATGTAAGGCCTCACAAGGCCCATGTAGCATGCGAGATGTCACAATGTCGTAAAGCTCAGGGTGGGAGGATTTGTCTGGAAGCTCGGCACACACTATCCGGTCATATTCGCTATTGTCACGCGGCTGGTCCTGGCTGCGTAGAATGATCAAAATGTGACCGTGCGATAAGCCCTGCTTCTGCCATTCTACCACATGGATGTCCGCCACCACAGTGCCCAAAACACCATTCCGCAAAAGGTCTTTGAGGAGGGTATTAAGCTTCATGTTGAACACCCTGGATGTCAAGTCAGGGCGGTCGTTGGTTTCCTCCCCACGCCTCAGTTCGTGCAGAATCTCTGGCTAATTTGGGTTGCACGTCACGATTATGAATAGGTCAGGTTTCCCAAACTTTCTTAGGAAGGCCATGGAATCCTGGTAGAGCTGGTTCATGTGACGAGGGCTACCAACAAAACTGGTCGAGAGGACCACATGCGCCCAAAGTTGGTGTTGTTAGCCCCGTCTTGCTGCATGGCATCTACCATTCCTTTATATTTGTCAGCATGCAGGGTGGTCTGGTTAAGGCGCACCCATCGCAACCACTGCCCCTCGACCTTGGAGTACAGGTCAACCACCCACTCTTGATATAACCTCTTGCCATAAGTGAACGTGCTGTTGCTGGGAGGGTCGCGGTCATGCATGAAGTAAGCCGCGTATTCCCTGGCAGTAACCTTGCGAGCAATTCACCCTGCAGCAGCGCCTCTGTCTCGGCCCCTACCCTTACCACGACCCCTGCCCCTACCCCTGCGGATACCTCCAGCACGCCCGGGGTCCACTGCCGGCTCCACAGCAGGTTGCTGCTCATCTTCAGATGGTTGCTATTGCTCGTCCTCAGAGCTTAGCTCATCCACAACCGCGAGGGTAGCGCTAGTAATATTCGGGTGCCAGCCGGGCTCTTCGTGTGGATGGAATAGGACAAAATGCAGAGGGTCATAAGCACAATGGGCATCACTAATCCTCCATAACCCCCCGCCCCTAGCCCGCACCCTGATGTCTCGTGGATTGCTACCTTTAGGGTCATCGTCGCCTATGAGCACGCACAAAACGAAAGACAGATTAGGCACAGCCAGGACAATTGCTTGGATGACGGAGGGAACGTGCTGTTGAGGAACATAGCAATTAGGACGGCCAACACCATAAAAAACAGCACAAAATGGGGCACTAAAAAATAGACATGCAGCCGCCCCATTCACTCACCAGGCATTAAGCTGGCCGCCTCACTAGATGTGGGGCATTGTAGCGGCGGCGATCGACGTTGCCATCCACACAAATGAGAATCTCATAGTAAGCCAGGTCTTGAGGGGGCAAATCCATGGCCTGCACAAAGCGCTGAACATAGACATTGCTCTCCAAAAGCATTTGTTGTAACTCGTGTAAAGTGCGACGGTCCAGGTCCACGTTGCCCTGACCGAGAGTAGCAAAACGGGCAGCAACCTGAACATCCGCATTGTCTATGATATATAGTTGGGCAAACTGATGGGGGCTCCCTTGAAGAGGTGCCAACGACCCCAGCAAATGGTGCACATCGCCCCCCATGGCAATCATACTAACCCCATCTACGGGTGACTGGATATTAATGCCAGAGGAGGCCATCTGCAAGGAGGAATCGTATTTCCGGATATGCTTGCGAAAAGATACGGTGGCAGGGGGGAGGCGTGCTTCAGGGGCAGGCTCAGAAGTGAGTAGGTCCCGCAATGGTTGAGGAGGAGGAATGGGGAAGACGGCCTCACAGCTGCAGGATCTGCCATTAGCGCAACAAAGGTTTGCGTGTCCTCAAAAAGCCTCGTCAGGCCATATCATAGCTCGGCACTGCTGGCACTCGGCTGTCCTACCCCCTATGTCAAGCACCGGAACACTGGCCTCATCAAATTTTGAAAGGGGGACGCAAGCTGCTGTGTGCAAAGTTTGCTGACCCCGCGCCTGCCCCTGCAGCTCGCGATGGCGAGCCCGCTCCTGCTGCCGCTCCCGGTCTGTCAGCCGGGCACGGGCTTCCGCCTGCTGTTCGCGGTGGCGGGCCCGCTGCTATTGCCACTCCGGGTCTATCAGCTGGGCACGGGCCTCCACCTGCTGCTCGCAGTGGCGGGCCCGCTGTTGTTGCCGCTCCAGGTCTGTCAGCCAGGCACGAACCTCCGCCTGCGGCTCGCGGTGGCGGGCCCGCTGCTGTTGTCACTCCTGGTCTGTCAGCCGGGCACAGGCCTCTGCCTGCTGCTAGCGGTGGCGGGCCCGTTGCTGTTGGCGCTCCTGGTCTGTCAGTTGGGCACGGGCCTCCGCCTGTTCCTCGCGGTGGCGAGCCCGCTGCTGTTGCCGCTCTTGGTCTATCAGCCGGGCATGGGCCTCTCCGTGGT